>WNGS01142304.1:12147326-12175503 GCA_020271785.1 Procambarus virginalis | reverse complement strand
AAATAATAACTTACTTATTTTGCTTATCATTATTATGTGGTGCTGTGGCCCCTAGTGACACAGCGTTGCTGTGAGCTCCTGCTGCACACAGAAAGCTTTGGTTGCTTTCTCAGTACTTAGGATCTCGCAGCCAGGAGATATACAGACAATTTTTTTCAAATGGCATCTGTTTACAGGAGCCCAGAAGAACACGATGTGATTCCACACACTGCAGGCATTTTAAATTTTACGCTAAACCTAGTAACAACCCTGGTTGCAATGTGCACCATTGATGAAACAACTCTGGTTGCAATGTGCACCATTGATGAAACAACCTGGTTGCAATGTGCACCATTGATGAAACACTCTGGTTGCAATGTGCACCATTGATGAAACAACTCTGGTTGCAATGTGCACCATTGATGAAACAACTCTGGTTGCAATGTGTACCATTGATGAAACAACCTGGTTGCAATGTGCACCATTGATGAAACAACCCTGGTTGCAATGTGTACCATCGATGAAACAACCCTGGTTGCAATGTGCACCATTGATGAAACAACTCTGGTTGCAATGTGTACCATCAATGAAACAACCCTGGTTGTAGTGTGTACCATCTATGAAACAACCCTGGTTGTAGTGTGTACCATCTATGAAACAACCCTGGTTGTAGTGTGTACCATCTATGAAACAACCCTGGTTGCAATGTGTACCATCTATGAAACAACCCTGGTTGTAGTGTGTACCATCTATGAAACAACCCTGGTTGTAGTGTGTACCATCTATGAAACAACCCTGGTTGTAGTGTGTACCATCTATGAAACAACCCTGGTTGTAGTGTGTACCATCTATGAAACAACCCTGGTTGCAGTGTGTACCATCTATGAAACAACCTGGTTGCAATGTGCACCATCAATGAAACAACCCTGGTTACGATGCGCAGGTCATGGGTTAACTTCTTTAAAAGTTATTTTCCATTCTTTGTTTTCCTCCTTCATGGGCTTGACTTTTGGCATCCCAGTGATTTTTGTCCTTGCATAATTCTCTTATTTTTCCCTCAAGAGCTAATATTTTGTTACTCAAGTTTTCGTTACTGTCCCTCAATTACCTGATTTTTCCACATGATAATTTACAATAATCTCTAATTTTGAGAACTACTGATGGTTTTGGTCTCCTCTTCTTTCTCGCTTAACTTGTTCCAACCATCTATCACTCTGCAAAAGAAATCTCTAATATTTTTTGCCACCTTTGTTTCCTTAGCATGTACAGAGGAACCTCGGGTGACGAGTAGCCTCATCTATGAGCATTTCAGGTAATGAGCGAGCCACTCGCAGAAAATTTCTCGACTGACAAGCTTCCTCTCGGTTAATGAGAGAACCACGTGGGGCTTCCTAGCGTTCCCGCTGGTTCTTGGATGCCTCCAACGACAGTGTTGTTGTTGTTTTGCAAGACGAGTGTTTCACATGGCGAGCACAGTGCCGGAACAGATTAAATTTGTTAACTGAGGCACCACTGTATCTATGACATCTTGTTCTTGAGGTTGATTTTTTCAAGAATTCCTCTCAGTCAATTTGGTCGATTACTGGTATTACAGTATTTTGTAAGTGGTGATCGCATCACCTCTTTTTCTTCTATCTTCTACTTTTGGCATATTTAACACATCAAGCCAATATTACTCTTGCTTTTCAGTTCTGGAAGTCATTTTGTAGCATGCCTTTCCACCTTTACCAATTTACTGATGTGCTTCTTGAGATATGGGCACCATATATGGAACATGCTGCATATTCCGATTGGAATGTGCAGCATGTTCCATATAAATTCACTATATTCTATAGTCAACTGCTGCATATTCCAAATTTGACCTCATAAAAATGATAAACAGTTCATTTAGTATGTCACCATGTATTCACTTAGTTGTAAGACTAAGTGAATACATGTGTGTGTGTGTGCATGCATGTGTATGTCACCATGTTTGTGCGTGTGTGTTTTGCGGATGACACAAAATTAATGAGAAGAGTTGTGACAGACGAGGATTGTAGGATCCTCCAAGAGGACTTAAACAGGTTGCAGAGATGGTCAGGGAAATGGCTACTGGAGTTTAACACCAGTAAATGTAAAGTTATGGAAATGGGATCAGGTGATAGGAGACCAAAGTACACAATGTGTGTCACCATGTGTGTGTGTGTGCATGTGTATGTCACCATGTGTGTGCGTGTGTGTGTCACCATGTGTGTGCATGTGTGTGTTTTGAAATTTTCCTCAATGCAGGATACTGCATGAAGGATCTTAATACAGATATTTTGGCTACCGACTTTGTCTTAATATAAAATTCTATGTGATCCCCCAACAATGGCTGGAATATTTGTTGTAGAGTTTTGCATATTTTGTTTAAACTGTAGTTAATTCAGGTTCATTTTATTAGATAATCTGATTAATGGGAGGGATATTCTGGTTATTCCTTCTACCTTCCTGTGACTTTATTTTCATAGCTATATTTATTGTATTAAAAGCATACTCCTTAAATTTAAGATACGTATATTTTTAGAGCTAAACAATGTGTATGTTGGTTTATTTATGTTGTACTCTAGGTTTCCAGTAAACTATAGTTGCCGATTGCTTAGCTTTAAGGGAAGGTAAAACAAACTTATGTATATGGCTGGTTTAATAGAAACTGTTAAAAGAGCTTGCTCCAGTGGAAGCAGACTTTACTAACCTAATTTTCTCTCTCTTCCCTTTCACGTCTGGCTTGTGTTAACCCACTGCAGTAACAGTCAGTGAGTATGCCTCTACAGCTTTCCATTTTTCACCAGCTCATGAAGTAGTTAAGCAAGTTATATAACTAGGCATATATTGTTTTCTTATTGAGTTTTCCAGTCTTTCAAGTGTTGTTTATACATGGAGATTATTGTATTAATAGTTATTTTAAGAGCTGATAAACTTAGCATGTAAAATTAAGTATTAATTAAGCAGGCTTTCACTTTCATGTGTTGTTAATTCGTTATACAAATACAGTACCATTTTCCAGAATAATTTGTAATTGCTACAGTATTAGAATATATTGACATTATTTATATTTACTAAATAATTTTCCAGATTAAAATACGAGCACCATTAGCAAAGGCGGAATCCTTCTTCAGCAAAGAACCCCGAGTCAGGAGCAATGAATAAACTATCATTATGAGGGTGATTTTGTAGACGCGCCATCCTTAGGTTGATGGCAGATGGAATATTGTATTATCATGCATTTCAGGCTTACTTTTAATCTTTTTATTATGTTGGTAAAAGAATCTCTCCCTCTCCCTCTCTCTCTCTCCTAATTGCTAGTGCTGGAATGTATATTATGCTCATTGTTTTAGGTCAGCACTATTTATTAACTAATGTTTGGTTTTGATACAGTGTGTAAGTGCTTTAGAATGATTCACTATTAATATATGGTACTGTACTGTATATTAATAAAATGCATAATTTATTTTCTTTATTGACTTTAGCTTGTATATTTGTTATACCGAATTTGACTGGGCATTGTAAGTCCCTAGCTGACCATTTAACTGTTTAGTTTTATATGATCTTCAGTACACACTGCCTAGCTGATTTATTTGGGATGGCACTTGGGTCCTGAGATGAGACAAATGTAGTAACAGCAGCATTGTACCTTGTATATTCCTGTATCCATGTATATATATATGTGTTCCTGTATACAGGCACATATACATGCTCCTGTATACAAGCACATGTATGTGTTCCTGTATACAGGCACATACATGTGTAATTACCTAAGTGTTACCTAAGTGTGTTCCTGTATACAGGCACATATGTATGTGTTCCTGTATACAGGCACATATGTATGTGTTCCTGTATACAGGCATATACATATGTGTTCCTGTATACAGGCACATACATATGTGTTTCTGTATAAAGGCACATATACATGTTCCTGTATACAGGCACATATATACGTGTTCCTGTATACAGGCACATATATACGTGTTCCTGTATACAGGCACATATACATGTTACAAGCATTGGCCATTTGTGCAAATCCAAGTGAAAAAAAATTCACTGATTTTTTGCAAAGGGACTAAAGTAATAAAATAATCACCAATCCTTTTTGTAAATTTGTAACTGCTAATTTTTATCCTTTGTAATGTCTGATACCTGCCTAGGCCATCATATTAAGAACTTTGGATTATACAGTATTGTTGAAATAAATTAGCAATTGTATATTGTATATACAGTATAGCAATTGTAAAGAAATATTGCTGGAACAACTGTGGACTTCAAGAGAAAACTAGATAGTTTTCTTCAAGAAGTGCCACACCAACCAGGCTGTGGTGGGTATGTGGGCCTGCCGGTCGCTCCAAGCAACAACCTGTTGGATCAAGCTCTCACAAGTCAAGCCTGGCCTCGGGCCGAGCTTGGGGAGTAGAAGAACTCCCAGAACTCCATTAATCTGGTATATCAACCAAAAAAAGAATTACCTGAAGAGGATTTATAATCTATTGCTTAGGTTAATGTTTTTCCGTGACACGTGTGTGATTATACACCACACTTGCACAAGTGCTTAGAGAAAATTTTGAGGGGGGGGGCCTCCTTTGCTTTGGGTGGGTTAAAAAATAAATATATACAGTACATATATTTGAAATGTGTTTGCGATTTACAAGTGTGAAGGAAAATTGAGTAATGAAACAAATTTTCTCTTAATGGACTAGAAATTTATGTAGTAGTACCTTCAGGTCATGTACTTATCCATAAGCATTAGTTTATATTTTTCTATATTAAGAGAAATATTAAAATATAAAGAAAACAATATTTGTACTTTTTATAAAGATTTTAAGTAAAAGTAGAGTTCACATGAATAAGTTAGACAGGCAGCTCATTATTTCCAGTCTTACTTTATGAATTGTTATTGGATGCAGAAGTGTGGGTGTTGGTGCGTTTGTGTTACTGTGAGAACACCAACCTCTCCTTTAACTTGGCATATGAACTGTAAAATAATTAGCATGGTTAATATGGTATATAACCAATGGACTGGATTTATATTTGATGTAAAAATATATTTCAAGTCATATAACATAGCAAACTATTTACATTTGAATTACTTTACCTTCTCCTACACCTATTTTTCTTGTTAAATTCCCTTTGCAACCAGTAGCTGGTACATCCTTACAGAGAGCAGAGGTAAAATATGCATACCTCTTTCTTCAGTAGTCAAACAGTTGATGATTTGGGACATATTCTTCACCCATTCATTTGGTCAATTTTACAGAATAATCCTAGTTTTTGTATGTGAACATGTCTTAAACAACATCACATTAATTCTTACACTCCACTACACTTGAGAATAGTTGACCTACTGTCTGCTGTATCACATTAGTGAGAACATCACCAGCTGGCAGCTGTGGAGAGCCTATACAACTGTAAAGAACAGTAGTCTTGTTATCCCCTTCATTATATTATCAGGGAAGCTTTGCAGAAAGTTAGTATTGTCATTGGGTTGCATATCAAGTTTGCAAAAACACACATGGATTTTGTGATCATTTGGTAGACATGCCAACCACATTGACATTCTCAAAAACTGTTAATAAGTACTGTATTAAAAGATTTTTTTACAGAAACTAAAGATGGTTAATATTTCAACTCTTGATTAGGCTGAATGCTTTAGTTCATTGTTAATATTAACTTCTTACAATAAAAGAAGCTGCAAGCCTTGCTCTCTGAACATTGTAGACATAATAAATTTAATAAGAATAGTATACTACACTGCCCCTTATGCAATTACTGCAGAACTGAGAACATTCCAAGAACATTTTATATTTTAGTGATATTAGTACTGTTACTGTATACACTGATGCCAGTGTATATCTTCATAACATTAGGAATTGTTGCTTGTAAACATTGTGACTGTGGGCCATATAGGCCAGCTAACATTACCCGAGGAATAACTGTTAAGGATATGATTAAGTTGTTGCTGACTTACATAGTTTACTAGTAGATTGTGTTTTAAATGTTTATGCCAGATAAAGTTGACTTTAATTTTGAGGTAGCTTCAAGTTATAAGTTGTGCTTCAAACCATATTTTGGCATAAGAGCCTCAACTCTACATGGGTTATGGAATTTGTCTGTCTTAGACTACAGCTTCATGAACTGTCATCTGGTAGAAGATGGAACTGTTTATCTCTTACACAATAGTTGCAACCATTTACGTATACTGCTTGACTCTTTGATGTAAATTTTATTAAGTGTATGTGTTAGAATTTTGTTTTTAGGTTAATGTGGTCTTTAGTGTTTTAGTTCTTGTCAAGCTTGATAAATGAGATATATTAACTTCCAGTTTCCTTGCCCAGAGGCAATATTGTTATTTATGCTGTATTATGATATTAAATGCTGCTATTCTGGATCTCAAATCTATTTTATATAATATACTTTTTTGTCCTGCTGTGTTGATCATTTGTTGCCTTCCATCTCTAACAGGTCAATAAATTTGATATCTGTTGTTAGTCTTTCTTTCCTACAATTATTTATTGTTAGTTTCCACAACTTATTTTTGTCTAAAAAATTTGCAATGTGTGAAATATATGGAAACACTTTGCCTGGTGGCTTAACGCTAGAGAGCAATGTATGGTGTCACAAGGATGAAGAAATGGTGAACGTTTTTAAAAGATGATGGATATTAACAATGCAATAGCCACATAGTGTATGCTACATTTAAAATTTATAGGCTTGAAATTGGCGTGAGAAATCCTAAGACAGGGATTGAGATAAAGAACAGCATATCATTTCTGGGCTGGCTTTTAGTAGCTTCCAGGTGCATTAACTCTAATACTAGAGAAACAGCCATTTAATGAGCAGGGCTCTTAACTTTTGCAAGCTTGCAGTAACCCACTGTTAACATCAGGAAAACCACCACTTCTCCTGTTTCCAGTTCGGTGTTCTGGTCCTGAACACCAAATGGGGAGTCTGGATATAACCAGTGTCTGGTGTGCTCATAGGCAAGAGCATCATGCCAAGCTCGGGAAGTGGAACTTCTCACGGAACCCTTTTCAGGTATACTCCAGGCATGAAGATCAAAGATCTATCACATAACTGAGTATAACCACTCTGAGTATGGACAAGGAAAAGCAAACTTATCTAGAAGGAAATAAAAACTGTAAACTAGAGAAGTGGTAGTTTTCCTGATGTTAACAGACCAAGTATGTACACGTATCCCAGCACACCACCAGAGAGCCGTTTAAGTCACCAAAGGGTTCCCTCTGCCCATTCAGTTACTTGTGTGCCTGGTACCAAGCTGTAAACTTTTGAAATAAAAAATATCAAAAGAATGGGCCAAGCCGAGAATATTATGTAGCACTGTCTATCATTGGAATATCTGTCTATCACTGGATATTCCAAGGTGCTAAATATTCAGGATAATAATACTAAAAATTATATGAGTCGAGAGATATTAATGACATCACATTCACCAAGGATTCTGTCAAAGGACATTAACCCTCGGGCTGAACACTAATTTCCATGACAACCCTTCTGTGCAAGTAAAAAAAAAANACTGAAAAGTTCCAAAGTGTGTTGTACAAAATGAAATCTTCAGGGAACCAGATACAATAAGAATTCCAGAGAACAACATAGAGCACATAGAGGTGTCTAGAGACGAAGTGGAAAAAATGCTCAAAGAGCTAAATAAGAACAAAGCAGTTGGTCCAGATGGAGTTTCACCATGGGTTCTGAGAGAATGTGCACCTGAGCTCAGCATCCCTCTTCAACTGATCTTTCAGGCATCCCTGTTTACAGGAGTTGTAGCTGATGTGTGGAAAAAGGCTAACATAGTTCCAATTTACAAGAGTGGAAGCAGGGAAGACCCCCTTAATTATAGACCGGTATCATTGACAAGTGTAATAGTCAAAATATTGGAAAAAATAATTAAAACTAAATGGGTAGCACACCTGGAGAGAAATGATATAATATCAGACAGACAGTATGGTTTTCGATCTGGTAGATCCTGTGTATCGAATTTACTCAGTTTTTATGATCGAGCAACAGAGATATTACAGGAAAGAGATGGTTGGGCTGACTGCATCTATCTGGACCTAAAAAAGGCTTTCGACAGAGTTCCACATAAGAGGTTGTTCTGGAAACTGGAAAATATTGGAGGAGTGACAGGTACGCTTCTAACATGGATGAAAAACTTTCTGACTGATAGAAAAATGAGGGCTGTGATCAGAGGCAATGTATCGGACTGGAGAAATGTCACAAGTGGAGTACCACAGGGTTCAGTTCTTGCACCAGTGATGTTTATTGTCTACATAAATGATCTACCAGTTGGTATACAGAATTATATGAACATGTTTGCTGATGATGCTAAGATAATAGGAAGGATAAGAAATTTAGATGATTGTCATGCCCTTCAAGAAGACCTGGATAAAATAAGTATATGGAGCACCACTTGGCAAATGGAATTTAATGTTAATAAATGTCATGTTATGGAATGTGGAATAGGAGAACATAGACCCCACACAACCTATATATTATGTGAGAAATCTTTAAAGAACTCTGATAAAGAAAGAGATCTAGGGGTGGTTCTAGATAGAAAACTATCACCTGAAGACCACATAAAGAATATTGTGCAAGGAGCCTATGCTATGCTTTCTAACTTCAGAATTGCTTTTAAATACATGGATGGGGATATACTAAAGAAATTGTTCATGACTTTTGTTAGGCCAAAGCTAGAATATGCAGCTGTTGTTTGGTGCCCATATCTTAAGAAGCACATCAACAAACTGGAAAAGGTGCAAAGACATGCTACTAAGTGGCTCCCAGAACTGAAGGGTAAGAGCTACGAGGAAAGGTTAGAAGCATTAAATATGCCAAAACTAGAAGACAGAAGAAAAAGAGGTGATATGATCACTACATACAAAATAGTAACAGGAATTGATAAAATGACAGGAAAGATTTCCTGAGACCTGGAACTTCAAGAACAAGAGGTCATAGATATAAACTGGCTAAACACAGATGCCGAAGAAATATAAGAAAATTCACTTTCGCAAACAGAGTGGTAGACGGTTGGAACAAGTTGGGGGAGAAGGTGGTGGAGGCCAAGACCGTCAGTAGTTTCAAAGCGTTATATGACAAAGAGTGCTGGGAAGACGGGACACCACGAGCGTAGCTCTCATCCTGTAACTACACTTAGGTAATTACACTTAGGTAATTACACACACACACACACACACACACACACACGAACGAGAGTTTCATACACATCTCCCAATAGTTCATTTATATGTCTTATAATGTTCCAGGCTGTTTTTCTACATTTAACACAGTTGTTTCTATATATTTTCCTGCACTGAATATACATGTACTTTTTAAACATGTATTTACTTTGCTGTTTACCCTGTTCGGGGGCTGACGTTTTCCTGCTATGACAATGCTCTGCGCATGTAAAGAACTGCATATTGTACTGGCGGGTATTTCAACTGTAAGAATTCCAGACTGTTTTTCAACATTTAACACTGCTGTTTCTATGTCTCTACTGCATTATACCCTTCACAAGGGTCTCACTCTTATATGATTTCCCTTCCCGGGCTGACGAGGGGAAAAGAAAAATTTATTTAAATTTGAAGAATTTACATCAGTTTTTCTGAGTAACTTCTGACATAACAAATATACTAATGGTGCTACTAGCTAGCTAATTGGCAAACAACAATGTATCCTGTAAGTCACAAGTGGCGATGGCTTTCCACTTGTTCAACACAGCAGGTGACATTGCAACTTACAACAAGCTTCACACCTTGAGGGTCGCTTCCAGAACTGTTCCACTTGACTTGTCAGGACTGACCAAACCAACGGAGGAGAGTATGAGAGAGGTATGCATGATGTAGACTTGAGCTCTTGAATTGCAGGCATAGACGTGGCTGCAACTGGTAGAACAACATCTGGATCACCAATGGGAGGTTTCCCTCTTTGGATCCTGGATCATATCTTAGTTTACTGACATCCGTTCGTTTTGAGTAACGAGAGCCAAGACATGGCTGCCACTCAGATGACCTACTGTCACCACAAGATACCACACTCCTGACACACATCTCTTTCTTGTTTTGACTGTACCCATGGGGCCAGATTCACGAAGCAGTTACGCAAGTACAGTACTTACGAACGTGTACATCTTTCGTCAATCTTTGACGGCTTTGGTTACATTTATTAAACACTTTAGAAGCATGAAAACTTCCCAATCAACTGTTGTTGTTGTTATAAACAGCCTCCTGGTGCTTCGGAGCTCATTAACTGTTTAGTAATTGTAAACAAAGCCGCCAAAGATTGAGGAAAGATGTTCACGTTCGTAAGTACTTGCGTAACTGCTTCGTGAATCTGGCCCATGGTCTACAAGGAAAAACCCAAGTTGAAGCAGACTAATGACTATGATGGTCACTTGTTAAACATAAGGGAATACAAAAGGGAGACTCCTGGGTACTTTGCACACAGTATTACATGGTTTCTTATAACTAAATGGCCATAACTTTACCCTGTACCTCTACTTAGGCAACTTCAAAGTGTTGAACCTATTACCGATTTCTCTTTCCTCTTTGTGCTTCTGCTGTTACTAACTTCCTCTTCTTGGTATATGTGCGTCATTTTACAAAGACTAGTCCTACCTTTCCTCAACCTCCATCCGTGGTCTAATCTGTCCGACTTGTCGATGTGGTTGTCCCGGGGCTATTCCGTACAGTGTTCTGCGTGTTGATCGGTCGCAGATCCTCCACTCTATAATGTGTCCGGCAACAGGTACTAACTGTCTGTTGAGAAGTCAAGACAACATAAGTGGGGTGTACATGGTCACAACTCATAAAAATCATCCCCAAAGGGATTAACCAAAGGGAGACCAACAGCGACAAGTGCTTAGAAATATAGCAGGCACAACTTAACTAGCTAAAACATAATACAGTGGGGACTCGATTTACGATGGTAATCCGTTCCCAGAGATGTATCGTAAGTCAAAATATCGTAAGCGAAACAATTTTTCCCATAAGAAATAAAGGGAATTGTATTAATCCATTTCACACTCTCAAAAATATTTACTTAAAAATACATTTTATACTGAATATAATTTTTTTCTCTAACTACAATAGAGTACACATGTTTACCTTACCTTTATGGAGGACTCTTGATAGCGTATGGAAGATGGTGAGGAGGAGAGGTGTTACTGTTTGGAAGGGGAGTCCCCTTCCATTATAACATCCGGCAGTGAGGACTTCTCTGGGGTACACACACTGGCACGTTTTGCCTGCATACCACTAGGACCTGCTTGATTTTGTCACTAGAAATCGTTCCATTAAAGATTGTTTTTCCCTTCTTTGCAACACTTGTCTGTAGTGGGGCATCACATTGTCATTAAAAAGATCAATGCAATGGCCTGTTACAGCTTTATCGGGGTGATTCTTTTCGGGAAAACTTTGCAGTTTTCCAATACTGCACACATTTTCTAAATTAATGAGGAAAGGACATCCTCTAATGCAACCACCACCACCTCCTCTGAAGATTTGTTGTACTGCCTAGCTAGTTTAACAATACGAGTACCATTTTCATGTTTACGAAGGATTTCTCGTTTTTCCTCTATGGTCATTCTTACATGTGTTTTCATATGTTGAACCTTACCACTGACTTTCTTGGGACCCATGGCGTGATATATAATAATCAGTTTTATGTTCAAAAAGGAAAAAAATTAATAAAAAAAATGGAATTTTTATAAGCGTGATCATCACTAAGCAGGCAGCTCTAGTAAACTGAGGCAGGTAGGCTTGCGTGACCGGGAACCATGTGCTCGTTCGATCCGAACGTGTATCAACGAATATCGTTAGTTGACGACACTATCGTAAGTCGAGTCGCAATTTTCGATCAAATTTATATAGTAACTCGAAATTATTGTAAGTCGGGGCAATCACAAGTCGAGCTGCCACTGCATACAACAATTACACATGGAGAGCAGTTGGTCATCTAGGATGGGTTGAGCCAACTTTTAGATCTTGTCTGCATGGCATGTGTAGGTCAAACATATACACTCAACAACTGTAGGAGAGAATGAGTGCAAAAGCTGGAGATGCAGGCAGGAGTGAAAGGGAAGGTACTCCATTGGATAAGGGAGTACCTAAGCAGTAGAACACAGCGAGTCACTGTGGGGGTGAGGTCTCAGATTGGTGAGGTGTCATCAGTGGAGTCCCACAGGGGTTCAGTCCCTGGATCTATACTGTTTCTGATATATGTAAATGATCTTCCAGCGGGTATAGAATCATTCCTCTCATTGTTTGCTGATGATACAATAATTATGAGGAAGATTAAGACAGGAAGGTAATATGAGGCTACAAGATGACCTAGACAAATTGAATGAATGGTCCAACAAATGGCTACTAAAGTTTAACCCGAGTAAATGTAAGGTAATGAAACTAAGTGGCAGAAACAGGAGGCCAGACACAGGATACCGAATAGGAGATGAAGTACTTCATGAAACGGACAGAGAGAAAGATCTAGGCATTGATATCACACCAAACCTGTCTCCTGAAGCCCACATAAAAAGAATAACATATGCTGCGTATGCGAGGCTGGCTAACATCAGAACAGCCTTCAGGAACCTGTGTAAGGAATCATTTAGAACCTTGTATACCACATATGTAAGACCAATCCTGGAGTATGTAGACCCAGCATGGAGCCTGTTCCTTGTCAAGCACAAGACGAAGCTGGAAAAAGTCCAGAGGTATGCCACTAGGCTAGTCCCAGAACTAAGTCATGAGTTACGAGGATAGGCTGCGTGAAATGCACCTCACGACACTGGAAGACAAGAGTAAGGGGAAGACATGATCACTACTTACAAAATTCTCACAGGAATTGACAAGGTAGATAAGGATAAACATGGATAAAACATGTTTAACGTGGGTGGTACGAGAACAAGGGGGACACAGGTGGAAACTGAATACCCAAATGAGCCACAGGGAGGTTAGAAAGAACTTTTTCAGTGTCAGAGTAGTTAACAGATGGAATGCATTAGGCAGTGATGTGGTGGAGGCTGACTCTATACACAGTTTCAAATGTAGATACGATAGAGCCCAGTAGGCTCAGGAATCTGTACACCAGTTGATTGACAGTTGAGAGGCGGGACCAAAGAGCCAGAGCTCAACACCCGCAAACACAACTAGGTGAGGACATACAGACAGACAGACACAGAAACAGGTAAAGGAGGGGAGGCAGTGTTGACTGTAGCAGCGGCCAGCCGACGGAACGATACACACAAACACATCATAATGAATAATACAATAGATACAGTGGTAAGCACATCCACTTACGAATTTAATCCATTCCCAGAGACAGGTCGTAAGTCAAAAATTTGTAACTCAAAACACATTTTCTTATAAATAATGTAAGTTTACTTAATTTGTTCTGCACCCCTAAAAATATTAACTTAAAAATACATTTTATACCGAATACCACTTTTTTGTACTATCTACAATACAGTATGTATATCTTTATTGAGGACTCTTGTTGGCGTATGGAAGATGGTAAGGAGGGGGGGGTGGGGGAGAAGAAGTGGTGTTACTGTTTGGAAGGGGAGTCCCCTTCCATTATAACATCAGGCAGTGATGACTTCTCTGGGGTACTCTCTCTCCTATGTTTTGCAGGCATACCACTAGGACCTGGTTGTGGCTCACTGCTTGCTTGTCTTACTAAGAATCTGTCTAAAGTCACTCGTTTTTTCCTTACATTTTAACACTTATCTGTAGTGAGACATCACATCGTCATTCAAAAGGTCAATGCAACAGCCTGCTACAGCTTTATCTGGGTGAGTTTTTTCAACAAAATATTACAGTTCTTCCCATACTTCACACATTTTCTTAATGAGGAAGGGACATCCTCTACTGCCTCTTCTCACAACTATTTTCTTAGGTTAAACCTTACCACTGACTTTCTTGGAACTCATGGTGTGATACATGTATATAAAATTACTTTTATGTTAAAAACAGAAAAGCACAAAAACAATGAAATTCTTTACAAGTGCGATTGTTACTAAGTGGGCGGCTCTGGTAAACTGAGGTGGGGGTCGCCCGTGCCACTAGGAACCACTCGCTTGGTCGACCTATACACACATCACAAAGTCGCTAGTCGAGGCAAAGGTCATAACTCGAGTCGCATTTTTAGACGAAATTGCGGTCGTAAGTCAAATTTTTTTTTAAGTACAGTATTTTTGTAATTTGTAAGTCGTAAGTTGAGGTGCCACTGTAGTAGAATACCATAAAATACACATGTATATAATGATATTTCACATACAGTACTGCAGAATGAATTACCTTGTAATCAAGGTACCTTGACACTTACAGGATGACATCAGCATATCCAGTCTGAACTGGTTAGACGGTTGGGTCATAAGAGGGCATCCTTAACCCCTCCCCCAGGGTTTGTTTCCGGGTGCCTCTGGGTTTCCTTGGATATGTCATTTTGGTTTTTACCTTCCTCTCGGATTTTCCCTGGGGACGTTATCACCTATTATAGTGGCCGGCTCTGTTCCACCTGGGTACATTGTCCTCTTGCAGGGTTTTTCTTTTGCTTTTGTTTTCCTGCCTGGTAAGGGGGTCTGCCTGTGTTTGCCCCTATCTATAATTAGGGTCTTTCTATTTACATATCTGTGTTCTGGATAGTACCCCCTGCTAGGTCCCCCCCCCCATGAGTGGATATGTCCCGGGGTTCAGCTTTTAGAAGTGTGCTTGGTAGTCTTGGGGTGCCAGTTCGCAGTACCCTGCCTGGGCTTCTCTTAGCATGTTTCCAAGGCTAAGGGGCCCTGGGAAACCCTGCGGGGGCTCCATGGTCTGATGGATGTGACCCTTGAGTCCCCTCTCGCTTTGTGCAAGGTTGATGGTTGCTCTGACCCCTTGTCTCAGGGTGACAATCACCGGATGTGCCTTCCCCATGCTGCCTGTAGGATTGGCGATTCTTTTGACCCGGAGTTGTGCGACGTTTATTGTTTGTATGTGCTTCAGTTCACCCAAGCTACTGATCATGATATGAGGGTGTAGGCAGCAGCTGCATTGCATGCTAGATTCACGTTGCTGCAACGAGATAGGTTGGTTGCTTCGCTGGATGCCCCAAGACTGCCCCATTTTGGTTTTAGGAACCCGGACTTGTGGGTGGGAGTCGCTTCAACTTTGGTTCCGTCCACCCCTCCTTGTCCATCCTCTTCTGTTGTGCATCCGGTTCCTCCCCCCCCCCCCCCTTGCTTCCAACTCTGAAATAGCTGAAGGTTTCAGAGTCGGGGCAGAGTCTAGTTGGTGTTCAGACTCGGGCGGTCTCGGGGGAGTCCCCTTCTGGGGTGGCGGTGGAGGCATTTGAGCCTGGTCCTCCAGCCATAGCTTCTGGGTCTGACCAGTGGGGCCCCTTCGTTCCTGCTTTTTTGACGGCTTTTACCTTTTCTTTAGAGGCGGGGGGCTGGAGGATGGCTCTGCCCTGGATCCTTGGGTTGAGGTTCTTAGGGCGGGGGAGGGGTTGACTTGGGGGCTTTGGGCCCCGTTTGACCCCACCTGGGTTTTTCTACCCTCGGAGCGGGGCTTGGTGTTATAAGGAGTGGCGTTCTCTTTCGCTCCCTCCTCACATGAATTGGGTTTGGCGTCTATCCTTTCCCGGGTTCGGTTCCGTGATCCTGCCAGTTCTTCGGTTCCATCCTTTCGAAGGTTTTTGGCTTCCCGTGTCCCGTCCCATGTCGTGCGTGGAATCCCTTGCAGCTTACCTCCTGCACGAACCAGATTATGCTTTTGTGATGGATCCGCATTCCTTCGTGTATGGACTGAAGTCATCCTAGTTAGCAGACTGCTCTCTCTTCTCTTTGGAGGCGTGGCATACGTTCTGTCAATCCCACACGCTTGAGTGGCGGGAGGCTCAGACGGTGTTGCAGGTTTTCCTGGTGGGGGGGTGAATTTGAGCATCTCAATGCATGCTTGTTTGCCCCTGCCCTACCGGGGAATGTGGATGTGATGCAGCTTCATGTGCAGGTTCCTTCCCTTTCGGCTGAATTGGCCGCAGAGGATTTGCGTACACATGGCCTGTTGTCTTCTGCCCTGAGTTTCTTCTCCCTCCTTGAGCTGTCCTCGGACTGGCTTGAGGTGGATGTGGAGGAGCTTGGGGCCGCTTCTGGGTCTGGTGCGTTGCCGTCGGCAGCGTGTGTGTCGTCTGCATTGTTGAAGTTGTTCGCGCCACTCCTGCAGGATGCGGTTTTGCATTTTTTTGCTTCTTGGCTCGTGTCGGCAGGCTCGCTTCTTCCTTGGAATCAGCCTGGGCCGTGGCTTTTAGACTGTCTTCCCCTTTTTGTCCGTTGCTGTTTGCAAAGTCTGTGGTTGAGCAGAATCCACAGGCAGCTCTGGCTAGTTGCTGTCCCATGTCAGATTTGATGGTCCTTTGGGGGCTCATGGGGGTCCTTCTCGGTAGTGTCATGCTAGGGCTCAGGGTTCTTCCCGTCACGGTAGTCCAGTGGTGTCAGATTAGGCGTCGGTGCAGCCTCTGGTACTGTCTGTTTCTGTTCAGTGAGGGGATTGTCCTGTGCGCCGTTTCGTTGCTCATAAGGTGCGTCGGCTCTTTCACGGTTCATCCTATTGACAGGGCGGTGGGGGAAGAGGCTGGCTCTGTTTGCTCGTGCCTGGTCCCACGATTTGTGGGCCTTTAGGTTCGTTTCGTGCGGCCTGCGGTGTAATTGGGTGGTTCCCCCTCCTTCAAGGGGTTCGGGGCTGGCAGGGCAGGCCTCTTCTCATGCGCTCTGTCAGGTCATCGTGGAGTGGGTTTGCTTGAACGTGGTCGAGATGACCTTGTCCCTCAGGTGGGTTTCCTGCCTGTTATCTGGTCCCGAAACGGGACTGCGCAGACTGCCTGTTCATTCTGAACTTCTCCCGTCTGAACCCGTGGGTTTATTGCCCCTCCTTTCGGATGACTGCTCTGTCCCAGGTTCATCTTCTGTTGGAGCTGGACTCTTGGATGGTGTCCCTGGACCTCAAGGATGCGTATTGGCACGCCCCAATTCATCCCGCCTGCGACTGTTAGGTGTTTGGGTTCTGGCCTAACTCGATGACTGGCTAGTTTGGTCTCCCAGCTAGTCCGCATGCCTGTTCGTCATAAATTTGGTTCTTTCCCAGCTTGCCAGGTTCGGGTTCTTAGTGAACTGGCAGAAGTCCCATTTTGTTCTCTCTCAAGTTCGGTCTTGGCTGGGACTTGTGTGGGATGCTCGGACCACTTCCTTGTCTCTTCCTCCGGCAGCTCTGCTTTGCTTGAGTTCCTGCCTTCGTCTGTTCCTGAGGGGCTCCCGGGTCACGCAGCGGTTGCTTGAGGGTTTGTGTGGGAGCCTAAACTTTGCCATGATGGTCTACCCGCCGGATCAGGTGTGGCTTCTGGTTCCTTCGTGGACTTCCCTTCCGCCGCTCGCGACCGCTGGGTTCAGCCTCCCGGGGGCTTTGCATCGGTTGCTGCGTCGCCGGCTTCCTCTTCGAGTTTTTCAAGGTTCAGTGCCTTGGCGCCTACCTGAGCCCTCACTCGTTGTGTTCACGGATGTGTTGTCTCTGGGTTGGGGCTTTGTGACCAATGCTTATCAGGCCGGCCAGGGACGGTGGGGTCCATCCTTCCGTCGGCTCGCAGCACGGTGCAGGAGTTCGCGGCTGTGTGGATGTCATTCCGGAGGATTCGGGTCGTTCGCGGATCAACGATCAGGCTCCATTCGGACTGTTCCCCGGCGGTTCATTGCCTGAACCGCAGGGGTTTGCTGTGGTCCTTGGCTCTTTGGGACTGGTCGCTTCGGGTGACTCATCTGCCGAGTTCTCGGGGTTTGGCTCTCCTGGTGGTTCATGTTCGGGAGGGTGTCCAGTGTTTTGGAGAATGGCCTGTCCTGGTTTATTCCCCTTTCCACGGAATGGACCGTCGACACCAACTCGTTCAGCTGGCTCTGCCAGACGTTCAGGCCTCCGGAAGTGGATCTCTTCATGTCGGTGTGGTCGAGGCGTCTCCCAGTGTACGTGGCGCCCTTCCCCGACTGCGAGGCCGTTGGAGTTGATGCCTTCAGGCCGGACTGGGCAAGGTAGCGTTATCTATACCTCTTTTCCCTGATTCAGCTGTTGCTCCAGTTCCTGGCTCGCTTGGAGACTTGCTAGGGGAGAGTTGTCTTTCTGGCTCCTTGGTGGTCGACCCAGGCTTGGTTTCAGGCACTGCTTGCCCAGTGTCCAAACCCGAGGGTCTTCCCGCGGCTCCGCCTCTATCAGCAGATCAGTCAAGCGCGGTACGAGGCTGGTTCATTTTTCTTCTCGAGTCTTCGCAACTGGAGTTTCTGACTCAGGTTTATCATCACTTGTATGGGGTGCAGGTGGCTTCATTGTTGGTCTCCCACCTGCATGCTTTGTCTCGGCGGCAATATGAAGTTTCCTGGTGGTTCTTCTGGTTTTTCCTATCACTGCGTTGGTGTACTTTGATCTCTTAATGGGTTGTTTTGTCCTTCCTTTCATGGTTGTTTCAGGACTGTCATCTTATGCCGAATACTGTCGCCTCGTATCATGCGGCGCTGGCGGGGCTTCATCACCGGCCTGCTCATGTGCCGCCTGTGCCATCCTGGTCTTTGGACCGTGTGCTCTCCTTTCTCTCTTGTCCTCGATTTGCTGTGGCCCCATCGGTTCATGACTGTTTTTCTAAGGCTCTTTTCCTGTTGGCATTGGCCTCTGGGGGGGGGGTCGGGTCGGGGAGCTTCATGCTCTCCTCTGATGCATGGGTTTCTACTCTTTTGTTCGTGGTGGTAGGTTTGTTCGGTTGCAGCCGTCTCCTTCTTTTCTGGCGAAGAATGAGACTGCTGCTTTACGGAGGGGTCCTTGGGTTCTTGATGCTTGGTTGGTCAGGCCAACCAAGTGGATGCGCTTTGGGTTTGCCCAGTTTCCCTCCTTGCCTGTTCTCTGGCTAGACCTCCCAGACCTTGTCCCTCAGGTGGGTTTCCTGCCTGTTATCCGGTCCCGAAACGTGACTGCGCAGACCGCCAGCCTGCGGTCTATCCTCGTGTCCAATACGTTCGTAAGTTTGCTGCTTTGGCTGCCGTTTTTGGCAACGTCTTGAGTTGACATTTGGGCACTGGGTTTTTGGAGGTTGAACAGGGGCCTGGCCATGCTCTACCTTGTCAATGTCCCTTGGCTAGTAGGGCCTGTGATGCATTGGGTTGCAGCCAGTTGTATCAACTTCGCGTTGAGGAGCGAGGACTAACCACCACCCAGATAAGTCCCAGTTTTTTCTTGTCCTTGGGTAGTTAGCTCTGGGAAGCCGATGGGACTCCCCCCAGAAAACTAGCGTTGAACTTAATGAAACGCCATTTTCTGAATGAATCCCGGAGGCTCCCCATTATCCCTCCCTCCCTCCGGTCAGCGGTGTTTTTCATGTGTTTGACATCCAGCCTAAGAACTGCCGGTTGGATCGCCAGCGCGAGGGTCTGGGGTCCCCCTTCCCCCTCTCAGGAAGGGAGGGGTTTTGCACAGACAGCCGCAAGGCAACGTAATGACGTTATGCTCATTTGCTACTTTTCATTTGGGGTGTTCTGTCCACTTGTTTGGCTTTCGGTAGCAATATTTTCACTAGAATAGGGGTTTGTTTTGGGGAGCCTACCATTCTGGGTGCCAGACCCGATTGATGGCAGACATAGAATGCTCCCAACCACACGGTAGAGGGGGAGGGGGGTTCTATAGGCTATTGCTCCTCTTGCTTCATCTGAGGGGGCCAGGTTCTGGCTCGTGGTCCCCGGTAGGCCGAACTCCATGCACTTTGACCGATGCCAGAAAGCTAATAATATCCATGTCAGCTTGGATAGCTCCGTGAAGCCTCTGGGACTCACTCAGAAAATGGCGTTTTATTGCATTCAACGCTGGGTTTTTGGCTGAACCCTGGAGGTCCCTGACACACTCCCATCCCTTCAGTCGGCGGTTTTTCATCATTCAAGAACTGGAGTGGTGGGCTACCAGCTCCCCCTCCCCCCCTGCGAGGTAACACTGACAAGCGGAAGTGCATGTCACACAAAGGGTTGCTTGTTAGGTTATCTTTCTAGGGAAGTTACTTTGACCATTTTGGATGTACATTGCAAAGGTTAACTAAACAGTGGTATGTCTGGGTGATTTGCATACCTTTCGGGGTCTTTCCCTGGTTGATGGCAATAATGACATACTTTAAATGTAAAGTGCTCCTAGGCCATTGCTCCTTGCACCTCTCTGAGGGTACCAGGTTCTGGCTTGTGGTTCCTGGTAGGCATTAAAACTCCGGTGACTGATGACCCCAACTTAATATAGCACATATTCCAGGAACCTCCAGGACTCACCCAGAAATGGCTTTTCATTACATTCAACGCTGTTTTTTTTTTATGTACTATAACGAACTAATATGCAGTGCTGTGGGTGTGATGATGAATTTAATACATAGCAGGGAGCACAGGATACAAGCAGACAACACTTGATTCAACAAAATGCCTTGAAATATACTATGCACATTACTAATATTATCCACAGAACTTCTATTATTATTATTATTATTATTATTATTGCATTCATGTCATTGAATCGTGAATATGAATCCATTTCCGCAAAGTTATGTTGTAAGGAAACATGAAGTCGTTTTTATGATGTTTATATGCAATTAACACTGGCCGAATGCTGTTGCTGTCTGCCTCACACTGTAAACATCATAACTAGCATTGTGTCCACTGATAGCTGAAAATTGTATATAGTTTTCATCACAGGATCATCTATGACACTATCAAAGCAAAATAATAACTTACTTATTTTGCTTATCATTATTATGTGGTGCTGTGGCCCCTAGTGACACAGCGTTGCTGTGAGCTCCTGCTGCACACAGAAAGCTTTGGTTGCTTTCTCAGTACTTAGGATCTCGCAGCCAGGAGATATACAGACAATTTTTTTCAAAATGGCATCTGTTTACAGGAGCCCAGAAGAACACGATGTGATTCCACACACCTGCAGGCATTTTAAATTTTACGCTAAACCTAGTAACAACCCTGGTTGCAATGTGCACCATCTATGAAACAACTCTGGTTGCAATGTGCACCATTGATGAAACAACTCTGGTTGCAATGTGCACCATCTATGAAACAACTCTGGTTGCAATGTGCACCATTGATGAAACAACTCTGGTTGCAATGTGCACCATTGATGAAACAACTCTGGTTGCAATGTGTACCATTGATGAAACAACTCTGGTTGCAATGTGCACCATTGATGAAACAACTCTGGTTGCAATGTGTACCATTGATGAAACAACCCTGGTTGCAATGAGCACCATTGATGAAACAACTCTGGTTGCAATGTGCACCATTGATGAAACAACTCTGGTTGCAATGTGCACCATTGATGAAACAACCCTGGTTGCAATGAGCACCATTGATGAAACAACTCTGGTTGCAATGTGCACCATTGATGAAACAACTCTGGTTGCAATGTGCACCATTGATGAAACAACTCTGGTTGCAATGTGCACCATCTATGAAACAACTCTGGTTGCAATGTGCACCATTGATGAAACAACTCTGGTTGCAATGTGCACCATTGATGAAACAACTCTGGTTGCAATGTGCACCATTGATGAAACAACTCTGGTTGCAATGTGCACCATTGATGAAACAACTCTGGTTGCAATGTGCACCATCAATGAAACAACCCTGGTTGTAGTGTGTACCATCTATGAAACAACCCTGGTTGCAATGTGCACCATCAATGAAACAACCCTGGTTATGATGCGCAGGTCATGGGTTAACTTCTTTAAAAGTTATTTTCCATTCTTTGTTTTCCTCCTTCATGGGCTTGACTTTTGGCATCCCAGTGATTTTGTCCTTGCATAATTCTCTTATTTTTCCCTCAAGAGCTAATATTTTGTTACTCAAGTTTTCGTTACTGTCCCTCAATTACCTGATTTTTCCACATGATAATTTACAATAATCTCTAATTTTGAGAACTACTGATGGTTTTGGTCTCCTCTTCTTTCTCGCTTAACTTGTTCCAACCATCTATCACTCTGCAAAAGAAATCTCTAATATTTTTTGCCACCTTTGTTTCCTTAGCATGTACAGAGGAACCTCGGGTGACGAGTAGCCTCATCTATGAGCATTTCAGGTAATGAGCGAGCCACTCGCAGAAAATTTCTCGACTGACAAGCTTCCTCTCGGTTAATGAGAGAACCACGTGGGGCTTCCTAGCGTTCCCGCTGGTTCTTGGATGCCTCCAACGACAGTGTTGTTGTTGTTTTGCAAGACGAGTGTTTCACATGACGAGCACGGTGCCGGAACGGATTAAATTTGTTAACTGAGGCACCACTGTATCTATGACATCTTGTTCTTGAGGTTGATTTTTTTCAAAAATTCCTCTCAGTCAATTTGGTCGATTACTGGTATTACAGTATTTTGTAAGTGGTGATCGCATCACCTCTTTTTCTTCTATCTTCTACTTTTGGCATATTTAACACATCAAGCCAATATTACTCTTGCTTTTCAGTTCTGGAAGTTTTGTAGCATGCCTTTCCACCTTTACAATTTACTGATGTGCTTCTTGAGATATGGGCACCAATATGGAACATGCGCATATCCAATTGGAATGTGCAGACATGTTCCTATAATTCATATATTCCATAGTCAACTGCTGCATATTCCAAATTTGACCTCAAAAAATGATAAACAGTCATTTAGGTATGTCACCATGGTGTGTGTGTGTGCATGCATGTGTATGTCACCATGTTTGTGCGTGTGTGTTTNAATGTTTTGTATGTGATAAGTAGATCCTTGCTTTACTGAATGTGTAGTTCTTGTGATGTTGGTAATCCTTGTGTCTGCATGACTGTAACTTTGTGCTGGTGTAGGGACGAGCTCAAAGTGAACGAGAAGCGATGGAGGTGGCCACTACAGGTAACACTACCAGCGCCGCTGCCCTCACCAGTAGTAGTGCTACAGTGAAGCAGGAGAGCAGTAGTGTCACTGTTGTCAAGTCCACCACCATCACCTCCATGTCCTCATCCTCTCAAGGTATGTCATTGTTCAATGGCAACACTTTCACGTTTATAGTATTTGTTTCCCACCAAAAATGGTATAGAGAAAGCACAGAGTTGCAACTTGTTCCATTTTTTGTATATCAGGCATATTATTGTTGGAGGTAGACATTATTTCGCACAATGGTTTCTTATTTTCACACGGCTCATTAAGTAGATGTAGTGGGTGAGGATCATGCCTCCACTCATTTATGTTATTTCTCTCAAAGGCTCTCAATTTCCACACAACATGATCAGTCTCTTCCAGCCCCATCATCTGAATTTTTTAAATTAATTCAGCTAATTTGTGACATTTATTTTGATATTTGTATCTCCACCATACACACTTAAAACCATTACTTTATATATTCCATTTTCAGCATATGTTGTATATACAAGAGTTCTTACATTCTTGTAAAGCCACAAGCACGCATAGCATTTCGGCCAAATCCTTATTCTAATTATCCCCAGAATACGACCCACCAAATCATTTAACAACCAGGTATCCATTCACTGCGGGGTGAACAGAGGCTACAGCCTCTGTTTGGCACCTGGTCAATCCTCCCCGGCCAGGATACAAACCCAGGGCAAAGCACTCACGAAACGCCGGCGAGTGTCTTACCACTGTGCCATGGGACTGCTTTATCTATAAACAGCAGACATGACAAAAGTTTTACATGAAAACTGTTTATAAACGTTTTACATGACAAAATGTAGTTAAAGGAGGTCATTTGAACTTTTGAAGTAATTGAAGTTAAGAATTGAGGACAGTAGGGAGGTGGAAGCAAATAGTCAACATTTACAAGATGCCATTAATATATATGGAGATGATCAATTTAAGGGAAGACTGCTAAATAGTGTTTAGAAGTAGTGCATGTCAGGCACATTTGAGTGTTATGAAGAAAAGATAGTTATTCATGAATCTTGTTTGTAAAAGTTTTATTACCTTTATTTTTCACTAAAATTAGCATAAAATTTGTTTAATGTTGCCTTAAGTCTCTTATGCATGGACAGTGCAAAATTCACATATAGACAGTTTGCAATTCATTGTACAGTGCATTAAAATATCCATAGGTGTGAATAATTATTTGAGCATGATTATTGTTTACTGTAAAAATTGCATGAAAAATTCTTCAAACATTGTTATAATGCACATATTTTAAAATACATTTTACTTTCATGTTCATTATTAGATTAGAATAGTTAATATGTGTAAGGAATTGATTTGTTTTAACCCTTAAAACTGAAAATCTTGGCATCCATAATATTAATATATTACCCAATTCTTCACCTTACAAAATAATTACTTGTTTGTAAATTCTGATGCAAATAAAATAATATTGAAAAATAATATACATTGAAGAAGTTGTTAAGAATATTAAAGAAAGGTTGACAGCAGTAGATGTAGAGGGTGATGTACTACACCAGCAGAGAGGGAGGGAGGACTGCGGAGGGCTCATAGTGCTCGTCACCTTCCTCTGGGATAAACAAGCTATATCACTATGAAAAATGGTTTCTAGTTCTTAAATGAAATGCAAGGGCATGGGACACAACAATCACAAGCAAAACATACATACATACATACATATATATATATATATGTCGTACCTAGTAGCCAGAACGCACTTCTCAGCCTACTATGCAAGGCCCAATTTGCCTAATAAGCCAAGTTTTCATGAATTAACACTTTCGCGCTTAGCGGACGCGATAAGCGTCCAATCTTTTAAGTCCTGGGTACTTAGCGGACGCACGCGCGAGTCCAACGATAAAATATTTGTATAAATTCCATTTTCTATCCGATTGTGTTGGGGATAGTTTAGAAATGTTCACCATGAAATTTACGTTTTTTCTAATAACCGAAGAGCTTATTAAAGAAAACGGCATGGCAGTGATTCATCTTGGTATAACAATTGTATGGCGCCGATATGCCGCCGCGGGTAACACTTCAGCCACTTCCAACCGTCTTGTGGGTTGGTTGCGACATTGATTCTATATTTATATGCATATGTCCGTATAGAGAATTTTATTGCGGTTCCAATGATACCATAATCAATGATGTAGGATAAATGTGGTCATCGCAATCATTAAGAGAGTGGAAACATTTGTTGCTGTTTGGCGCTCTCGCCAAACAGTTTGGCGAGAGCTTCTGTTTCTGTTTGAACTGTTTCAAACAGTTTCTGTTTGGCAGTATTTTATATGTATGTTCTTATAGAGAATTCTATTGCGAACACAGTGATACCAAATTTAAATACGTAGGTCTACAATTAGTGTCAGGAGAGTAAAAAGAGTATACACTTTTCGCTCCTACCGCTTAAGCGCGCGAGACGCCCAAAGCACTTGGGTAAGTTTTTTTACGCTGCGCCGAAAGCGCTAAAGTGTTAATTGTTTTTCGACTGCCTAACCTACCTAACCTAACTTTTTCGGCTACATACCCTAACCTAACCTATAAAGATAGGATAGGTTAGGTTAGGTAGGGTTGGTTAGGTTCGGTGATATATCTACGTTAATTTTAACTCCAATAAAAAAAAATTGACCTCATGCATAATGAAATGGGTAGCTTTATCATTTCATCAGAAAAAAATTAGAGAAAATATATTAATTCAGGAAAACTTGGCTTATTAGGCAAATCGGGCCTTGCATAGTAGGCTGAGAAGTGCATTCTGGCTACTAGGTACGACATATATATAATATATATATATATATATATATATATATATATATATATATATATATATATATATATATCTGGGCAGTCACTGTTGGCATTTAGGCACATTCCTATGTTTGTTTCCTTAGTGTAGACTGCAGTGTGGAAACCTCCGCTCCTTTCCATGACTGTTACATCTAGAAAGGGCAGCTTCCCATCCTTCTCCATCTCGTAAGTGAAACGTAACACAGAATTCTGCTCAAACGCTTCTTTCAGCTCCTGCAGATGTCTGACATCAGGTACCTGTGTAAAAATGTCGTCAACATACCTGCAGTATATGGCCGGTTTCAAGTTCAAGTCGACTAAGACTTTTTCCTCGATAGTACCCATGTAGAAGTTTGCAAACAGGACGCCTAGGGGAGAACCCATGGCGACCCCATCTACTTGCTTATACATGTGCCCATCCGGGCTCAAGAAGGGTGCCTCCTTAGTACAAGCTTGGAGTAGTTTCCTCAGGATATTTTCTGGCATGTCAAGGGGAGTACAGGCCGGGTCTCGATACACTCGGTCCACTATCATCCCGATTGTTTCATCCACAGGTACGTTGGTGAACAGTGATTCTACGTCCAACGAGGCTCTTATCCCTGTAGCCCGTGTTCCCCGCAGTAAGTCAACAAATTCCTTCGGGGATTTCAGGCTGAAGTTGCACGGGACATAAGGAGTCAGTAAGCCGTTGAGTCGTTTCGCCAGTCTGTACGTGGGTGTGGGTATCTGGCTGATAATTGGCCGAAGTGGGTTTCCAGGCTTATGCGTCTTGACGTTTCCATACGCATATCCAGGTTTATATTCTCCAATAATCTTTGGCAGGTGGAGTCCGGATTTCTTGGCATTCACAGTTTCAATCAACTTGTTGACCTTTGTTTTCAATTCGGCTGTAGTGTCCTTCGTTACCCTTTGGAATTTAGTTTGGTCAGAGAGTATGCTGTTCATTTTCGCCAGATATTCGTCTTTCTTAAGGATGACGTATATTGGCGACTTGTCGCCTCTCCTGACAACTATCTCCTTGTTCTCACGAAGGCTCTTGGCTGCCGCTTTGAGCTCGGGGGTCAGTATGGTACTTCTGTAGTTGCCTCGATTCTTTCCTCCTTCTGCAATAAGTTCAGCTTGTAAGGTGTCTTTGGTGGTGACCTTCTTTTGTGCTTCGAGGTCAAATATGTCGTCCAACAGGATCTCCAACTCCACTTTCCGGGCCAACGCACTTGGTCTGGACATAACGTGACAGTTTATACCCAGATTTAGGAGAGTGACTTGGTCCTCAGTGAGGTTGATACCTGCAAGGTTCAGGAAGCCGTCTCTTGGTCGTGGAATTGCCATGGGTCCTCCATATAGTGTTGTTAGCTTCTTGATAATCCTTGTTTCCGTGCTGAGGTGATGTCGGTCTGTGAGGATGTCAAGGTGTTGTTCGATGCGGGTGCGGAGACTTTCGTCGATGTTGCTGTTTCTCCATTCATTTGTGGCCTGAAGTAGTTGCGTTTTATTGTCTTTGATATCATTTTCTGCCTTGTATATCTGATTACGAATCAGATCTTGGCGATATTTTATCGTGAAGGCTTGATTCCTTGCTGCTGGGTCGTGCGTTTTAATATTAGTATATTTTGGTAGCAGTCTTCCTGTAGACATATGTTATTAAATATGACCGAAAAAGTAAGATTAATAATTCTAACACGAATTTTCTCAATTTTCCTTATGTTTGTTTTTACTGATGACGGTAAATGAAAAATCAATTCTCCAAAATTCATTCTTTATTTCTTAGTCTGACGCGACACTTGAACGCGTTTCGTAATAACTAATTACATTTTCAAAGACTTTTAGTTTTCTCACACAACTATAACCTTAAAGCACTAAACAGTTCTTTACTATGCTATGATTTAAACAGCTTTCATCTTTCATTTTATACCCGCGTTTGGGTGAGGTGATATGTTACAAACAGTTTTTAATGAGGTGAACAAACTTTCAACAAAGGACAGAACACGAAAACAATGGATATTAACGGATATAACGGGTAAATTGAAGGTATGAATGGAAGTAACTGCGGAAGGGCTATTGGCCCATATTTCTTGATGCTTCTATATTGGAGCGGGGTCTTGAAGTGGGTAGAATATATTTGTGCATTAATTGACTGTTGATTGCTGGTGTTGACTTCTTGAGTGTAGTGCCTCGCAGACGTCAAGCCGCCTGCTATCGCTGTACCTATCGATGATTTCTGTGTATTTGTTAAGACATATTTGACCTCGAAGCACAAAAGAAGGTCACCACCAAAGACACCTTACAAGCTGAACTTATTGCAGAAGGAGGAAAGAATCGAGGCAACTACAGAAGTACCATACTGACCCCCGAGCTCAAAGCGGCAGCCAAGAGCCTTCGTGAGAACAAGGAGATAGTTGTCAGGAGAGGCGACAAGTCGCCAATATACGTCATCCTTAAGAAAGACGAATATCTGGCGAAAAT
>WNGS01142304.1:12104926-12147104 GCA_020271785.1 Procambarus virginalis | reverse complement strand
AATATGATGAATTCATCTTTGCTCTATAACTTGTGCCATATCTCTAACCACTGTCACCATATCATAAAGTGTACTGTACTGTTTATACAAAATACTTTTTAGTTGTTTGCTACCTATGTGGTGGAAGGTATGCAATTAGTTCAGTTTGGGTGTGCAAGTAGGGACCTTATGCAAAGAGGTATCAAATTATGGTAAAATTAAGAGGTATCAAATAAAGGTAAAAAAAAAAGTTACAGGTAACAGAGATGCAGAAAAGAGTGTTAAAGGCGAGTAGACAAAGTAGAGGGAAGGAAATACAGGAAAATAGAAAGATTAAATATAAATATACTTGAAAACCTAAGCAAAAGCCATCAAGAAAGAGGATGAAGCAAACATGATTATACCACAAGAGGCATTTCTAGACATTTTACAATGAGAGGGGAAAACTAGGAGCAGAATTCCAGTAGGATTAAGAAGAGAGAAAGGGAGAGATAAGAATAGGAATAAGTTGAAAATGGAATTTTAAGGAATTACCGTATTTGTCGGGGTATAAGGCGCACCCTTGTATAAGACATACCCCTGTTTTACAAGGATGTTTTGTGGATTTTTTTTTTAGTATGTTGCATCATACATTTATTGAAAGATATTTTTAAGTGGTTTTTGTACCCAAATTCTTACCTCTAAGATCAGCTGTATAGTTGTTTATATTTTGGGCAAGAGAATTGCTATTCAGGATGTGACACATGTATTTCTGGATGTGATGTTTTGTGTTACTGCAACAGGCCACCAGGGTGGCGCACCCAGTGGTGGCGCACCCAGTGGTGGCGCACCCAGTGGTGGCGCACCCAGTGATGGCGCACCCAGTGGTGGCGCACCCAGTGGTGGCGCACCCAGTGGTGGCGCACCCAGTGGTGGCACACCCAGTGGTGGTGCACCCAGTGGTGGCGCACCCAGTGGTGGCGCACCCAGTGGTGGTGCACCCAGTGGTGGCACACCCAGTGGTGGCACACCCAGTGGTGGTGCACCCAGTGGTGGCGCACCCAGTGGTGGCGCACCCAGTGGTGGTGCACCCAGTGGTGGCGCACCCAGTGGTGGTGCACCCAGTGGTGGTGCACCCAGTGGTGGCGCACACCCAGTGGTGGCACACCCAGTGGTGGCGCACCCAGTGGTGGTGCACCCAGTGGTGGTGCACCCAGTGGTGGCGCACCCAGTGGTGGCGCACCCAGTGGTGGTGCACCCAGTGGTGGCGCACCCAGTGGTGGCGCACCCAGTGGTGGTGCACCCAGTGGTGGCGCACCCAGTGGTGGTGCACCCAGTGGTGGTGCACCCAGTGGTGGCGCACACCCAGTGGTGGCACACCCAGTGGTGGCGCACCCAGTGCTGGCGCACCCAGTGATGGCGCACCCAGTGGTGGTGCACCCAGTGGTGGCGCACCCAGTGGCGGTGCACCCAGTGGTGGCGCACCCAGTGGTGGTGCACCCAGTGGTGGCACACCCAGTGGTGGCGCACCCAGTGGTGGCGCACCCAGTGGTGGCGCACCCAGTGGTGGTGCACCCAGTGGTGGCGCACCCAGT
Source organism: Procambarus virginalis (assembly GCA_020271785.1). Classification (NCBI taxonomy): domain Eukaryota; kingdom Metazoa; phylum Arthropoda; class Malacostraca; order Decapoda; family Cambaridae; genus Procambarus; species Procambarus virginalis. Next base: position 12,145,551 of record WNGS01142304.1, on the reverse strand, counting down.
GGTGGTGCACCCAGTGGTGGCACACCCAGTGGTGGCACACCCAGTGCTGGCGCACCCAGTGATGGCGCACCCAGTGGTGGTGCACCCAGCGGTGGCGCACCCAGTGGTGGTGCACCCAGTGGTGGTGCACCCAGTGGTGGCGCACCCAGTGGTGGCGCACCCAGTGGTGGTGCACCCAGTGGTGGCGCACCCAGTGGTGGTGCACCCAGTGGTGGCGCACCCAGTGGTGGCGCACCCAGTGGTGGAGCACCCAGTGGTGGCGCACCCAGTGGTGGCGCACCCAGTTGTGGCGCACCCAGTGGTGGCACACCCAGTGGTGGCGCACCCAGTGGTGGCACAACCAGTGGTGGCACAACCAGTGGTGGCACAACCAGTGGTGGCGCACCCAGTGGTGGCACACCCAGTGGTGGCGCACCCAGTGGTGGCGCACCCAGTGGTGGCACAACCAGTGGTGGCGCACCCAGTGGTGGCACAACCAGTGGTGGCGCACCCAGTGGTGGCGCACCCAGTGGTGGCACAACCAGTGGTGGCACACCCAGTGGTGGCACACCCAGTGGTGGCGCACCCAGTGGTGGCACAACCAGTGGTGGCACACCCAGTGGTGGCACAACCAGTGGTGGCGCACCCAGTGGTGGCGCACCCAGTGGTGGCGCACCCAGTGGTGGCACACCCAGTGGTGGCACAACCAGTGGTGGCGCACACCCAGTGGTGGCACAACCAGTGGTGGCACAACCAGTGGTGGCGCACCCAGTGGTGGCACAACCAGTGGTGGCACACCCAGTGGTGGCACACCCAGTGGTGGCGCACCCAGTGGTGGCACAACCAGTGGTGGCACAACCAGTGGTGGCACACCCAGTGGTGGCACAACCAGTGGTGGCACACCCAGTGGTGGCACAACCAGTGGTGGCGCACCCAGTGGTGGCACACCCAGTGGTGGCGCACCCAGTGGTGGCGCACCCAGTGGTGGCACAACCAGTGGTGGCACAACCAGTGGTAGCGCACCCAGTGGTGGCACACCCAGTGGTGGCACACCTAGTGGTGGCACACCCAGTGGTGGTGCACCCAGTGGTGGCGCACCCAGTGGTGGCGCACCCAGTGGTGGCACACCCAGTGGTGGCACACCCAGTGGTGGTGCACCCAGTGGTGGCACACCCAGTGGTGGCACACCCAGTGGTGGCACACCCAGTGGTGGCACACCCAGTGGTGGCACACCCAGTGGTGGTGCACCCAGTGGTGGCGCACCCAGTGGTGGTGCACCCAGTGGTGGCGCACCCAGTGGTGGCGCACCCAGTGGTGGCACAACCAGTGGTGGTGCACCCAGTGGTGGCACACCCAGTGGTGGTGCATCCAGTGGTGGCACAACCAGTGGTGGCGTACCCAGTGGTGGCACACCCAGTGGTGGCGCACTCAGTGGTGGCGCACCCAGTGGTGGCGCACCCAGTGGTGGCGCACCCAGTGGTGGCGCACCCAGTGGTGACGCACCCAGTGGTGGCGCACCCAGTGGTGGCACACCCAGTGGTGACGCACCCAGTGGTGGCACAACCAGTGGTGGCGCACCCAGTGGTGGCGCACCCAGTGGTGGCGCACCCAGTGGTGACGCACCATCGCTGTGATATGGTTTTGTTGTCGTCCACTCATTGCAAATGGCTGACAGGCAGATGAAAGTTTAACATTCCTTTCAAAGTTCTAAGTGCATTGTTCAGTTAGATAATGAACCAATGTTTCTTAAAGATAACACAATTAAATGATGTATGACATATCAGGTGTGGGGTTATGTATACTTGGTGGGGAGGTAAGTGAAATGATGTGAGATTCCCTCATAACTGCGGACGTATCGTAAGCAAAGTTTCCTAAGTTTGTGATAACAGATTGATAATTCGGCTTGTTTTCAATATTTTATTATTAGTAACACAATTTACTGTAATAATTTGGCTTGTTTTCAATATTTTATTATTAGCAACGATTTTTGTGCCTAGTGAACTTACCCACCTTGCTCGTCCGGCTCCCTAGCCTACGGTGCTCTGTCTGTCATCCGTAATACAGCCACATTGGATGCAGGGCAATATTTTTTATAAATTTAAAAATAAAAAAGTGCATCTTATACGCCGGCAATTACGGTAAACAATATTCTAAATTCAACTAAAGGGAAAATTGCAAAAGAATAAGGTAGTGAATCCAGAACAAATGAAATTCAAAATTAAAAACACCAGAGAGGAAAAGGAAGGAAAAGAAGAACTAGACAAAATAATGTTAACAAAAAAATAACAGAAGCTGTAAGAAATGACAAACATGGGAAGAAGAATGAAGGAACACTTGCACCAAGGATAAAGGTGGTGGTGGGAATAGCTATATAGGGCAAATTTCTTAAGATAATTCTAACAGTGCACATAGTAAAATGCATGAGAATCAAGATTTTAGATGCAGGGTGATGTAAATTATGGGCTATCAAAATTGCAGGGTGAAAGATTAGTGCAAAATTGACATGACCCAAAGCCTTCTGGTGAGGTCATCACACGAGACAGTGGCACGTAGGAGAGGTTTTGGCATGGAATGCATAACTTCATGCAAGATGATGCCAATAAACGGCACATCTCATTTAGGATACGATTAGGCAAGCAGAGTTTAGTGTTAAATAACAAGACATGTCAATTACTGAAAGTTATGCGAGTGGGGAAAGAAGGCGTGAAGGACAGGACTACAACATTTAAGGGAGGCAGTTGTAGGAGTCGGTGAAGGTCTTGGGCGTGGGCATAACACCTGGCTTAACTCATAAACTGCACAAATTGTATACTGTATATACAATTTTGGAATAAGTGGTAGAATGTCGCACATCGTATATATACATTTTAAAGTATAGCACAAGATTTAAAAGTCCTGCGGCTACACGGAGTTCACATCAGCTTCCACAGGGCTCTTGTAAACAGAAGCCATTGAAAATAAGGGGGGGGGGGGGGCTGGTAACATTCCCGGTCGTGAGAGCCTCAGTACTGAGTGAGCAACCAAGGCTGGCGCACACAGCATGAGCTAACAGCACTGCTGGTCAGCTTGTGACCACAGCATCGCCTAAAAATATCAAAATATATACGTAACTGCTATTTAGCATTAGCAGTTTAGTTTATTTAGTATTTTTATCTATTTAGTAAACTAAATAGCAGTTCTGCTATTTAGTTTACAGAAGAGTCTGACCGTGATAAAGACTGTACAATATTCAGATATCAGTGAACATAATGCTGTTCAAGATGTTCACAATGCTAGCCACAGCACACTGCCATTGTTTGGTCCATATAAGAATCTTGAAATGACTTCTCATGATCTTTTAAAAATAAACTTTGGGAAAATTATTCGTTTACAGGAGTTAGTGACCAGGATTCTGATAATAGCAGCATTGTGGTGAGAATTAGCAATGGCATAGTATGGTATGAGGAGTAATCTTGGGAGGAGGGAGGGAGAGGTGGCGTCGTCTGCTGACTCTGTGTGGAGACCTCTGTTATTGTCTGGACTCACCATACTTGCTTAGTGGTTCGTTATTGTGAATAGAAATGTAGATACTTATATATAATATATGTATATAGTGTAATAACACCACAAACAGCATACAGGGAAGAGCTATTCATCTTTCATCTTTTCGGAGGTTTCCTTTCTCTTGTATTCTTCTTGGGGGGGGGGGAGGCCTTTGGCACGTGCCTCCTGTGAGACTCGGTGTTGGTTCTGGTTTTGTTAAAGTTCTGTTCCACTTTCTCGAATATAGGGCCGTTCGGGGCATTTCTGGTTGGCGTGGGCTTCCGGCAGGAATGCATGTCTGTTAGCCAGGGATCTGGTTCTTTCCCAGCTTGCAGGGTTTTGGTTCCTGGTGATTTGGCGGAAGTCCCAGTTGGTTCTTTCTTGGGTTTGGAGTTGACTGCGCCTTGTGTGGGATTCGCGGACTGCCTCCGTCTCCCTCCCTCCTGCGGTGTTGGTCCAATTCCTGTCCCGCCTTCAGCTGTTTTGGGTGGACCTGGGCCACTTGACTGTGGCTCGAGCTGTAATGCCAGAGCTTGGACTTTGCAGTGCTGGTTGACCTGCTGGGCAGGTTTCGCTTTGGAGGCTGTTCTGGTATCTTCGTATCAGCCCCTTTTGCCTCTCTCGCGACCACTGGGTTCACACCCCGGTGTTTGTCCGTCAGTTGCCAAGTCACCGGCTTTCTCTTCAGGTTCTCTTTCAGTCTCCGTGGTGTAGTGGTAAGACACTCGCCTGGCGTTCCGCGAGCGCTTTGTCATGGGTTCATATCCTGGCTGGGGAGGATTTACTGGGTGCAAATCCTTAACTGTAGCCTCTGTTTAACTCAACAGTAAAAATGGGTACTTGGTTGTAACAACGATTCTTCGCGGCAGGGATCGTATTCCAGGGACCTGCCCGAAATGCTATGCGTACTAGTGGCTGTACAAGAATGTAACAACTCTTGCATATATCCCCTCCCCCCCCCCAAAAAAAAAAAGTTTTTTCAGGGCTCAGTGCCATGGCGTCTTCTGCAATTGATGGTTCCTCCCCAGCTTGCATTCGGGGTGGATGTCCCTTCTGTCCCGTTCACACGCTCTCCCGTGCAATTTGTCACGTCCGGCCTGCTCACGTGCTGTTTGAGCCATCTTGGTCTTTGAACCAGGAGCTCTCTTTTCTTTCCTCCTCACTGTTTGTTGTGGCCCCCTTCAGTTAGGGATTGTATTTTTGAATGCCTTGTTTTTGTTGGCTTTGTCCTCTGAGGGTAGAGATGGGGAGCTTCATGCTTTTTTCCAGCACAAGGGGTCCTGCTCCTTTAGTCCTGGGGGTTGTTTTGTTCATTTGCAGCTCTTTGGGTGCTATGTCTTGGGTCGACATTTGAGTGCGGGGGTTTTGGAGGTTGAAGTCTTGGCTGCTGGGTATCTTGTGACCATTCCGGGCCCCCTCTGGCCTTGTGTTGCTTTGGGTCATCTGTTGCAGTCTGTTGTCTCATCTTCGTCTTGAGACCTGTGGTGCTGCTGTCTCCCGTGTAAGTACCTTTTACTTATCTGTGGGTAGTTAGTTTCAAGGACCTGACAGGGCTCCTCTCAGAAAATCAGCACTGTATTTAATGAAATGCCATTTTTCTGGGCGAGCCACAAAGGCTCCCTGACACCCTATCTCCCTCCGGTTGGTGGTTTTTCATCGTTCTACGAACTGGAGTGGTGGGCTGCTGGCTCGGCAAAGCGGACTTCCCCTCCCCGTTTCAGGAGAGAGGTGGGGAGGTGCTAGTTGAATGACGATTTGCTTGCTTGCTTGTTTGTTTAAGTTTTTTAGGGGGGAGTCCTTTGGCTCTATTCAGATGTAGGTTACAATTTTTACCAGTTAGGGTTTGTATTGGTTCACCTATCCTTCTGGGTGCCCTCTTCGATCGATGGCAGACATGACATATTCTAAATGTAGAATGCTCATAATGGCCATTGCTCCCTGCGCCTCTCTGAGGGGACCAGGTTCTAGCTCCGGTAGGCACTAGAACTCCTGAAATTGATGGCACCAAACTAACATGGCACATGTCAGTTTAATAGCTTTAGGTAGTCTACCTGGCTTGACCAGAAAATGGCGTTTCATTACATTCAATCCTGTTTTTGTTTTTTGTTTTTCTTCTTGCGCACAGAGATGTTGTCGGCTATTAATAGCTGAGCAGCCTGGGGGGTTAAACCGAGTTGCATGTAAACAGAATGACATCAGATTAAGGAAGCCTAGCAAGCTCACACACAGCATTTAGAAACTTTCACAGAATTATTCAGAATATATACCAGCATATGTAAAGCCAGTTCTAGAATATACAGTATTGGCATAGAATTCCCACCATGTGAAGCAACAGAAAAATTGGGAATGTCTTGAGATTTATTATGAGACTGTGCTAGATATGAGAAAGCTGGGCTATGGAAATGAAGTAAGGAAACTCAGTCTAGCAACACAAGAAGACAGGATGACCAGAATAGGTTAGATCACAGGGTATAGATTCTGTGCCAGTGTTGCATTTTCTATAGCTGCATTGACATCATGGCTACCTATTTGATCCTACAGCTTTATTGCTTTTGTAGATGGTGTACTCGTACCTCCTAATGTTCTAGTGCTGTTGCACTTGCCATGAAGCCAAATCTGGAGACTGCATAAACCACTTTTACTCCCAGTGCTCCATCTGCTTTCCACCCAAATTGCATATGGATACTATACTTTCTTTTCAAACATCTTTCTGTTCCTCTTCATTATATTTTTCCTGTATTTGGAAAATGGCTATGCCTGTCTACCTTGTATCATTTCCCTTAATATCTTATGTGAGATAGTGAACAGAATAGATGAGATGGACAGGCAGTATTTCATCCATGCATGCACACACTCACCAAGATCACTGCATAAGGCAACACACACACACACACACACACACACACGCAGTAGCAAGTGCAGACTAGACACAAGTGCTCCTTGTGTTGATGTGTGTGTACCTCCACACCACCTGTGAGGTGAATGGCATATTGCTCCAAGCAAAGCTCAATAGATGTAGTATTCCCCGTTTGTGTTGAACTGTAATAACAAGTTATATTTCACAGCCAGAAGTGGAATAGTTTTCTTCTGAACAATTTTTGCACCTGTCATTTACACTGAAAAATAATTATTTGTTGATTTGAATGAGAGGTGGTGTTACACATACAAATGCATTGTAGGCACCTGGAAAACTATTGTCTTGTATATAGGATAATATAGACAAAATTGGAAGAGTACTTATATGATTACTATTCAGACTATATGCTTTATGTATATTACCCATACAGCAGGTATGACTAGCTTAGTACAAGTTATTAGAGGACAAGGTAGGCAAGAAAACAAAAACAAAATCCACCTAATGGTGCCTCTTGTGTATTAAAAAATGCATAACAAAATTAATTTAACCTAGAAAGGTTAAATTTAGTTTGAGATAGATTTTGTTTGAAATTGATATTAGCTGAGCAACTGTCGACATTGTGAAGGAATTTTAGCATGCAGAGGCACTACATGTGCATAGTAAATGGTGCATGATGGTTGTGCATGATGCGTACTTCCAGCATCCCTGGTGGACCTCCAAATACATGCACAGATCTCTCACAATAGAACAGTCTTGTTAGAAAGGTGTCCTTAAAAATGTCTGCAGTTGAGGAATAAAACACTATCTTATCATTCTATTAATTATTCTAAATGCTTTGTTTTGGACAGTGTTATGTCTAACTGCAACCCTACGACACTCAGCCCTAATGTGTGAGCAGTACTCCATCTGGGAGCCTATGGAATATTCTGGATGATGGGCAGCTTGTTCAGCCATAAACTAATGCCGCACTGGAGAGAACAGCAAAGTCATCATAAGATATAAAATATTTATATTCATTCCATTACATTGATGCCATCTCACAAAAAAATAGTTTGTTTGCAAGAACATTTTGCTAATTAGAAGTTGACTATCTTATGGTTAGGCAGCAGTGTTTTTGTATCATTTATCCTTTTAATCATTAAATGTGTCATGCAAGTTTGTAGTGGATATTTTCTTATCCAACCATAGTTAGAGGCAAGAGTTGCGCTTGTGTGCTGAGGGTTCTTCATCGCATCTGGTATCTTGTAGCCTAAAATGTTACCAGTAGTTGCCTTATTATAACAACAGAGAACCAGTAATACAGAGATAAGTCTGAGGAATTTTTTCATTATAGAAGAAACATGAATAAAGACTACAATGCCAGAATACATAATTTGAAGTTTTAACTTTATTCTTCCGATTTGTGTTAAAGATGTAAATAAGTATTACAAGTTTGAACCTCATAATGTTATTTTTAAGCACTTTATATTTTTATTTACTTGGTGGCTGTAGGTGGAATAATTTGCAACTCAAAAATATTTATTTTATATATGTATTGATGTGCATCAGGTTATGTCATGTGCCTGTTACTGAATTCTTCAGTACTGGCTCCCCCCTCTTTCTATTACCATCTGTCTAACATTTCTGTATTCTGAACTTTCTATGTAATTATATTCTAATAAATTTTATTGTTCTCTCACTGCTTGTGCTTTAAAACAACATACTATATTGAATGCATTGAAAGAGTACAATCGTGACGCTTAATATTTGGTGTGGTTTGAACATGTGTTGGTGTAGTTAGAGCGGGGTGTGAGCATGCACACTTGTGTTTTGTCCTCTTCACTTCTTAAGGTATTAATCACCCATCACCAGTATTATAACTCTTCTTGAAAACCTCTGTGATTGTATTAGCTGTAATTAACCAGGTGGTGCAGGTTTTATTTAAAAGAAATTCTTTGCATGTATAAATCAAATAAAAATTGTAATATTGTGGGAGACAAAAATAGCAGGCATACTGGACACATAGGGAATATCTGATATGATAAATGGCAAGCGACAGTTCTTTGAAACGGAAATGCATTGATGTTATCTTGTGGAACCATCTCTGGATGATAGGACGTTCTGCTTCTTCGCTATAATGCTTTTGTGATTGCTGGAGGAAGATTTTATAGAACTCTTGAATTTTAAAGGACTATAAAGAAATTTATCTTTTATGCTTTTTCTATTGTAAGGTATTGTTTGCTCAATATATTAGTGTACAGAACAGCATTTGGAAAACAAAAATATTAATATTGCATTAATTAATTAAAATGTAGTGGAGAGCACATATTAGAAGAAGAATAAATGATAAAAATATGATTAGCCGAATTTACTCTTTATAAAGTTAAATTATTAAGCTTAAGATTACCACCATTGTGAAGCTCATCAGGTAGTACTGCATGTGTACAAATTGTCCAGTCCTTAATTTGCCTGTAATTTTGTTGTACAAATTTTCATTTTGGGTCCCGAGTTATCTATAAACAGTACCATGTAATAANTTTTTTCAGGTATTTACATTACCGTACTTGAAACCATTCTGCAAATTCAAACTTACGGCGCACGAAGGTTCCAGAGTCCGTAAGATAGGCTATGCAGAATTTGTATCTTCTGTAGATGAAAATTACCAGGAGTCCTGCTTATGGCTATGACCAACATGGGAGATTTTTCTTTGTATTCTTTGCCTGACTGTCGAAGGCAATTGTACAACACCATACATAAAAAGGGAAATATTAAGTAAGTATTGAATCGTTTCATTTTGGTAACTCTGAATAACGTTCATGTGTTGATTAGTTGTATAAATTTTTTGTCATTTTTCCCATAGGCCATCTTTCATTGTCCATGAGAATTTTGGTTGAAAATCCATAGTTCAGAATAATTGTAGCCGAGCTCCTTGTGAATATTATATTTTATTTATATTCTTTTATATTTTATTCTATTATATTCTATTATATCATTTTATATTAATATATATTATATTAATATAATTATAATACAGTGGAACTTCGAGTGACGAGCGCTTCAATTCCGAACATTTGAATAACGAGCGAGCCTTCCCGCTGGTTCTCGCAAATTCTCGGACACCTCCAACGCTGCATATAATTTTTTTTTTTTTTTTAAGATGCTAATGATGCTGGGATGTAAGGGTGACTGATGTAATGTTGCAAGCATTGAAGTTTGTTTTTTAGACAAATAGAAATGAAAAATAAAAATGTGAAAAATGAACATGTCAAAAATGTTTGTTCAGTGAATTTAGGTAGCTGCTGCATTTTCAAAAAAAATTTAAAGAATTTGAAACAAGACAAATGTTATGAAGGATCGTTCAGTGTATGTCGGGTAGGCTGCTTCATTATTAATAAAAAATGTGACAAATACAAAACAAATTGAACAAATTTGAAAACAGGACATGTCATAATGTAGCATCCTACCTGACAAACACTGAACAAACCTTTATGACTTATCTCCTTTTTCAAATTTGATATTTTTTTTTTTTTATTTTTTATACAAAATTGTAGCAGACTACCTGACACTGAACGAACCTTTTTCTAAAAAAAAATGAAAAATGAAAAAAATTGTACAAATCTGAAATAAGACAAATGTCATAAAGGTTTGTTCAGTGATTGTCAAGTAGGCTGCTACATTTTCTTAAAAAGAAATGAAAAATAAAAATATAAAATTGGGCAAGTTTGAAGAAAGAAAAATGTCATAAAGATGTGTGTCAGTGTATGTCAGGTAGGCTGCTGCATTATTTAAAAAATCGAATATCATATTGATGTTTTTCAGTGGTAGAATGGATTATTTTTATTTCCATTATTTTAAATTGGGAATTAGTTTTGAAAGACGAGCGTTTCACATGACGAGCTAGGTGCCGGAACGGATTAAATTTGTTAATCGAGGTTTCCTGTATATGGTAGGTGGTAGAAGTGAATACAGTACTCCATGTATTTAGAGATAAATGACAAATTCTTGTCTGAATGCTCTGTATTTCTTCTCTGAGGTTATGAGTACCTACAATTGCACTAGAGGTGGTATCCTATTATATTAAGTCTCCGTGTGTAGTGGTAAGACGCTCGCCTGGCGTTCCGCGAGCGCTATGTCATGGGTCGTATCCTGGCCGGGGAGGATTTACTGGGCGCAATTCCTTAACTGTAGCCTCTGTTTAACTCAACAGTAAAATGGGTACTTGGTTGTAACAACGATTCTTCGCGGCAGGGGATCGTATTCCAGGGACCTGCCCGAAACGCTACGCGTACTAGTGGCTGTGCAAGAATGTAACAACTCTTGTATATATCTCAAAAAATATTATATTAATATAATATAATGTATATATATACAGTAATATATACTAGTACAGTACAGTATATATATTATACTAGTACAGTATATATATTATATATTATGTTCAGCCATATCAAACAGCCTGTTGACCAGACCACCAACCACAGGGACATTAATCCTGAGAATCATCGACAGGTATACCCTATATCTGTCCTGTGGGCGGTACTGGAAAAAGTTTCAGAAGCACATAATGGGCTTTAGAAACTGAATTCAAAACTTCATTAACTTTTGTACAGCACAGTTATTAATTGCTGATAATATCACTTTGCCCAAGAAAAAATAACTAAAATTGTTTTCCTTTCAAGATTGTTAAAATGTGTTCCATGATGACAGGGAAAAAACAAATACAAATTGTAGGCGACATATTTTTAGCCGTGTTAAGTCTGGCAAGATATTGTCGTTGAAAGAGTAGACATGCAGGACCGGTCTCCTCCAGCTGAGCCATCAAGCAGGAGTAGACATGCAGGGCCGGTCTCCTTCAGCTGAGCCATCAAGCAGGAGTTGCCACAAAGACATTATTACAGTACCTAATTATTTTGTGACTCAGTGTGTAGTGTGATGTATAATAAAATATGTGAACTATTACTGTACTCTGTAGTATGGTGTGCATATTAGTGATTCATTTATGTTCATAAAACAAGAAAAGAATATTTTTGTTGTTATTGCACTATATACACATGTTCTATATAAGTAATTACATGTTTTGTTCACCATAACCTCAAGATAGTGGTTCGTTATCTTGATTTCGGGGCTTAGCGTCCCCGCGGCCCGGTCCTCGACCAGGTCTCCTTTTTGTTACACACCCCCAGGAAGCAGCCCGCAGCAGCTGTCTAACTCCCAAGTACATATTTACTGCTAGATGAACAGGGACATCAGGGTGAAAGAAACTGCCTATTTTGTTTCTGCCTCCACTGGAGATCGAACCCGGAACCTCAGGACTACGAATCCGAAGCGCTGTTCGCTCAGCTGTCAGGCCCCTGTGGGCCTGACAGCTGATTATAACACTAAGCTGTTATGGTGAGTCCAAACAGCATAGTGTCACCACACTGCAAGAATCCTCCTCTCAACATACTGTTTTTGCTGTTGTTACACTATATACACATTATATACTGCATAAGTATCTATATTTCTGTGGGGAGCCCCATCAGCTCCCTGAAGCTATTCATACTGATAGTGTTGTCCTATTTTGGGTCATCAGTCACAGAGTTCTTGTTGTGTCCCGGGGACCAGAGCCAGAACCTGGCCCCCTTAGACAGGCACAAGGAACAATGGCCTATGAACACTTTACATTTAGAGTATATCATACTCATTATCGACCAGAGAAAGCACACAGAAAGGTAGGTGAAACTATACAGACCACTGGTTGAAAATTGTGAGCTACGTCCTCAAAATAGCAAAAGAATTTACCCAGATATGAAAACAAGCAACAATTCATCCAATTAACCTCCAGCACATTAGCGCCCCCCCCCCCCACCTCCCACCGCAGGGGGAGCCGGCCCGGGTGCCCCAGCCACCTATCATCCAGTTGTTGACTGATGTGCATGGCGGTCAGATGTTGTCCCTAGCTACGGTTTCTTGTTCTGGGAGTTTTGCCTTGAGATTGTTCCTGCACTTGTGGTGAGCATTAGCTAGGAGTTCCTGTGTACTGGAGCTGCAGGTGCCTAGTGACACCTTTTACCTCGTACAAATTGCAAAGCAATGGAAGAAGAAAATACTCTTAAAAATAGCTTTGGAAGAAGTTAAAGTAAATTTAAACATAAATGACTACAATAGGTTAGGTAAGGAATTTCAACAGGAGAGACAGCTTTTGTCAGCACAGATGGAGGAAGTTACACAGGGAATAGAACAGTGCAAGAAAGATATGCAACTCACTTATGCACAAGTAGCCAAGGAGAAGGAAAAATTGGAAGAAGCAGTAAAGGAAGCCCAACACTGCAGCAACCAGGATAAAACAAACATTAGGCTAGAAGTGAGGAAAGAATTGGCATCCAACCCGAAGTTGGTGCAAAACACAGTTGATCGGAGTAAGTCCCTGATCATTTTTGGCTGCAAAGAAAAGGAGATAACATCTAGGTCAGAAAGAGCTGTAGAAGAAGCAAAAGTAGTAGATAAAATTGTTGGCCTCGTGGAAGGTCTTACAACCATAGAGAATGTGTGCGACTACAGGAGAATAGGCAGATATGTAAAAGGGAAAGATCGACCTTTCAGGATCACCCTAAATGGTGCCAAACAGATGGAAGAAGTACTAAGGAATGCTAAAAAATTACATAATGATGAGGATGGGAAAGTGTGGTCGTTAAGACGAGATCTTTCAAAAGAAGATAGAGAGAAGCTGAAACTGAACCTCGCCAAGGCAAAACGTTTAAATGAGAGCAGGAATGAAGAAGAAATCAATTCTTTTTTCTACAAAGTGATAGGGGTAGGCAGACCAGTAGAGTGGTACATAAAGGCAAACCAACAAAATCATTAGAGAAAGTGGGAGTGAAAAATAAGAAGAGGGGGAACAAGTTCCTGAAGATTGCATACACCAGATTGCTATAATATTGAAGATTGATATAATACAGCTGCAGACACCAGACATTGTTGCACTCACGGAGACAAAACTTGAAGATGTTATTTTAAATGAGGTCAAATTCCCAAGGGGCTACTAAATTTGGAAACGGGACAGAAAAATCAGGGAGGGCGGTGGTGTTGCTGTGCTGGTGAAAGAACACCTAAAGGTGAACGAAATAATGACTGCCAATCCACAAGAAGTTGATATAATAGCACTAGAGATCTGCCATGAGGATGATAAACTAATGATCATAAACGCATATAGTCCACCGCTAAGCAGCACATGGTCAAAAGAGGAGCTAGATAGTAAATGAGAAGGTCTTATAAGAATAATGAGAGATCATAGCGAGAGCGGATAACGATAGTTCACGACTGTTGATAGGCGGCGACTTCAACTTGAAATCCATAGGCTGGGAAGCATATGAAGCTAAAACAGAAGATTTCTGGACCTGTAAATTTGTAGACCTCATCCTGGAAACATTCTTGTATCAACATGTTAAACAAGCTACGAGGATGAGGGAAGGGGACGTTCCCTCCATGCTAGATTTGATATTTACCAGGAAGGAGGAAGAAATATTTGACATTCAGTACCTTCCTCCCTTGGGTAAAAGTGACAATGTCTTTTTGGGAATAAAGTATGCAATGCGTTATAATCTGGAAGAAAATATGACGGTCGATGCAATTGAAAAACCTGATTTTAGGAGAGGACATTATGGCAACCTTAGAAAATTTTTTAGTGAGTATAATTGGACAGACTTGTTGCTAGGCAAGGAAGTGAATGAGATGTATGTCAAGTTTTGTGAAATATATGATAAAGGCACAAAAAAATTTATACCAAAACAGAGAAGCAGAACTAGGAAACAGGATTGGTTCAACAGAAAGTGCGAGAGGGCCAGAGACCAAAAGACACAAAAATGGAATCAATACAGGAAGAGGCCAAACCCCCAAACATACCAGCGATGCAAAGATGCGAGAAACAACTACACGGCAATGAGGAGAGAGGCAGAAAGAAATTTTGAAAAAGGGATTGCAGACAAATGTAAAACAGAACCAGGTCTATTCTATAAATTCATAAACAACAAATTGCAGGTAAAGGATAATATTCAGAGGTTGAAAATGGGAAATAGATTCACGGAAAATGAAAAGGAAATGTGTGAAACATTAAACGAAAAGTTCCAAAGTGTGTTTGTACAAAATGAAATCTTCAGGGAACCAGATACAATAAGAATTCCAGAGAACAACATAGAGCACATAGAGGTGTCTAGAGACGAAGTGGAAAAAATGCTCAAGGAGCTAAATAAGAACAAAGCAGTTGGTCCAGATGGAGTTTCACCATGGGTTCTGAGAGAATGTGCACCTGAGCTCAGCATTCCTCTTCAACTGATTTTTCAGGCATCCCTGTTTACAGGAGTTGTAGCTGATGTGTGGAAAAAGGCTAACATAGTTCCAATCTACAAAAGTGGAAGCAGGGAAGACCCCCTTAATTATAGACCGGTATCATTGACAAGTGTAATAGTCAAAATATTGGAAAAAATAATTAAAACTAAATGGGTAGAACACCTGGAGAGAAATGATATAATATCAGACAGACAGTATGGTTTTCGATCTGGAAGATCCTGTGTATCGAATTTACTCAGTTTCTATGATCGAGCAACAGAGATATTACAGGAAAGAGATGGTTGGGTTGACTGCATCTATCTGGACCTAAAAAAGGCTTTCGACAGAGTTCCACATAAGAGGTTGTTCTGGAAACTGGAAAATATTGGAGGGTGACAGGTAAGCTTCTAACATGGATGAAAAATTTTCTGACTGATAGAAAAATGAGGGCAGTGATCAGAGGCAATGTATCGGACTGGAGAAATGTCACAAGTGGAGTACCACAGGGTTCAGTTCTTGCACCAGTGATGTTTATTGTCTACATAAATGATCTACCAGTTGGTATACAGAATTATATGAACATGTTTGCTGATGATGCTAAGATAATAGGAAGGATAAGAAACTTAGATGATTGTCATGCCCTTCAAGATGACCTGGACAAAATAAGTATATGGAGCACCACTTGGCAAATGGAATTTAATGTTAATAAATGCCATGTTATGGAATGTGGAATAGGAGAACACAGACCCCACACAACCTATATATTATGTGAGAAATCTTTAAAGAATTCTGATAAAGAAAGAGATCTAGGGGTGGTTCTAGATAGAAAACTATCACCTGAGGACCACATAAAGAATATTGTGCGAGGAGCCTATGCCACGCTTTCTAACTTCAGAATTGCTTTTAAATACATGGATGGCGATATACTAAAGAAATTGTTCACGACTTTTGTTAGGCCAAAGCTAGAATATGCAGCGGTTGTGTGGTGCCCATATCTTAAGAAGCACATCAACAAACTGGAAAAGGTGCAAAGACATGCTACTAAGTGGCTCCCAGAACTGAAGGGCAAGAGCTACGAGGAGAGGTTAGAGGCATTAAATATGCCAAAACTAGAAGACAGAAGAAAAAGAGGTGATATGATCACTACATACAAAATAGTAACAGGAATTGATAAAATCGATAGGGAAGATTTCCTGAGACCTGGAACTTTAAGAACAAGAGGTCATAGATATAAACTAGCTAAACACAGATGCCGAAGAAATATAAGAAAATTCACTTTCGCGAACAGAGTGGTAGACGGTTGGAACAAGTTAGGGGAGAAGGTGGTGGAGGCCAACACCGTCAGTAGTTTCAAAGCGTTATATGACAAAGAGTGCTGGGAAGACGGGACACCACGAGCATAGCTCTCATCCTGTAACTACACTTAGGTAATTACACTTAGGTAATTACCTGGTTGATACCTGGTTGATGGGGTTCTGGGAGTTCTTCTACTCCCCAAGCCCAGCCCAAGGCCAGACTTGACTTGTGAGAGTTTGGTCCACCAGGCAGTTGCTTGGAGCGGCCCGCAGGTCCACATACCCACCACAGCCCGGTTGGTCCGGCACTCCTTGAAGAAAACAATCTAGTTTCCTCTTGAAGATGTCCACGGTTGTTCCTGTAATATTTCTGATGCTTGCTGGTAGGATGTTGAACAACCGTGGACCTCTGATGTTCATGCAGTGTTCTCTGATTGTGCCCATGGCACCTCTGCTCTTCACTGGTTCTATTCTGCATTTTCTTCCATGTCGTTCACTCCAGTACGTTGTTATTTTACTGTGCAGATTTGGGACCTGTCCCTCCAGTATTTTCCATGTGTATATTATTTGATATCTCTCTCGTCTCCTTTCTAGTGAGTACATTTGGAGAGTTTTGAGACGATCCCAATAATTTAGGTGCTTTATCTCGTCTATGCGTGCCATATATGTTCTCTGTATTCCCTCAATTTCAGCAATCTCTCCTGCTCTGAAGGGGGAAGTGAGTACCGAACAGTACTCTAAGACGGGACAACACAAGTGATTTGAAGAGTACAACCATTGTGATGGGATCTCTGGACTTGAAGGTTCTCGTAATCCATCCTATCATTTTTCTGGCTGACGCAATACTTGCTTGGTTATGCTCCCTAAACGTTAGGTCGTCGGACATCATTATTCCCAAATCCTTGACATGCTGTTTTCCTACTATGGGCAGATTCGATTGTGTTTTGTACCCTGTATTATGTTTAAGAACCTCATTTTTGCCATATCTGAGTACCTGGAATTTATCACCGTTAAATATCATGTTATTTTCTGCTGCCCAATCGAAAACTTTGTTAATATCTGTTTGTAGTTTATCAATGTCTTCAGCAGAGGTAATTTTCATGCTGATTTTTATATCATCTGCAAAGGATGACACGAAGCTGTGACTTGTGTTTTTGTCTATATCTGATATGAGAATAAGGAAAAGCAGTGGTGCAAGGACTGTACCTTGATGTACAGAGCTTTTAACTGCACTCGGACTCGATTTTACTTGATTGACTGTTACTCTTTGTGTTCTGTTCAACAGGAAATTGAGTATCCAGCATCCTACTTTACCAGTTATACCCATTGACCTCATTTTGTGTGCAATCACTCCATGGTCACATTTGTCGAATGCCTTTGCAAAATCTGTGTATATGACATCTGCATTATGTTTTTCCTCTAATGCCTCCGTGATTTTGTCATAGTGGTCAAGTAGCTGTGAGAGGCATGATCTTCCTGCTCTAAATCCATGTTGGCCTGGATTGTGGAGGTCATTGGTTTCCATGAATCTAGTGACCTGACTCCTGATCACTCTCTCAAATACTTTTATTATGTGGGACGTTAGTGCAACTGGTCTATAATTCTTTGCCAATGCTTTGCTACCACCCTTGTGTAGAGGGGCAATGTATGCTGCTTTAAGCGCATCTGGTATCTCCCCTGTGTCCAAGCTCTCCCTCCACACTATACTGAGCGCCTGTGCTACTGGCACTTTGCATTTCTTTATAAATATTGAATTCCATGAGTCTGGACCCGGGGCTGAGTGCATGGGCATATTGTCAATTTCTCTTTCAAAATCTGCCACACTCGTGCTGATATCAGTTATATTTACAGGTGTTTGAGTATCATCCATAAAGAAATTGTCCGAATCTTCCACTTTCATGCTGAGTATCGGAGTGGTAAACATGTCCTCATATTGCTTTTTTAGGATTTCACTAATTTCTTTGTCATCCTTAGTGTATGAACCTTCGCTAATACGAATAGGTCCAATACTGGCAGTGGTATTCGCTTTTGATTTAGCATCTTGAGGTTATCTTGAGATGATTTCGGGGCTTTAGTGTTCCCGCGGCCCAGTCCTCGACCAGGCCTCCACCCGCATTAAGCAGCCCGTGACAGCTGACTAACTCCCAGGTACCTATTTTACTGCTAGGTAACAGGGGCATAGGGTGAAAGAAACTCTGCCCATTGTTTCTCGCCTGCACCTGGGATCGAACCCAGGATCACAGGATCACAAATCCAGCGTGCTGTCCGCTCGGCCAACTGGCTCCCTATGTGAAGGGAGCATATGTGAAAAAATATTTTGGGTTTTTCTTTATTTCTTGAATTGCTTTCTGTTCTAGTTGCCTTTCTTCAGTCTGATAGGAATGCTTCAGTCTCTGTTCGATTTCTTCAATCTCCCTGTTTAAATTATTTCTTCTTTGTATGGAGAGTCGTGTCTGCTTAAGCATTTCCATTAATTTCTTCCTCCTTTTGTAATGTCGTCTGCGTTCTCTTTCTACATTGGAGCTCTTTCTGGCTTTCCTCAAAGAAACATGTTTCAGACAGACTTCATATGCTTCAGAAGTCAGTTTTTCTATTCCTTGTGTAGGATTTTTATTTCTTAGGACATTTTCCCATTGAATGTTTGTAAGTTCCCTGTTTATTTTCTCCCAGTCTATCCTTTTATTATTAAAATTGAATTTATTGAATAGCCCTTCTCGCTTGTTGATTCTCTTGGGCTTACTACCGTTAATAATGAGGCAAGACGTAGAGGCAAGACTTATAAATGAGAGCAGGAACGAAGAAGAAATAAAAAAAAAATCTACATGGTAACAGGGGTCACCATGTAGAATTTTGTTATAGAGAGAAATAGAGAGAAATCCGAAATATTTTTTCTCCAATGCAAAATCAAGATAAAAAACCACATCTAGTATCGGGCCCCTGCGAAAGGGAGATGGAACTTTCATAGATGACAACAAAGAAATGAGTGAGTTACTGAGGAAGCAGTACGACTCTGTTTTCAGCGAGCCACTGAATACACTAAAGATTGATAACTCAAATGAATTTTTCATGGCTATGATACCAATATCAAATCATATATCAGGCATCACCCTATCCCCACTGGATTTTGAAGAAGGTAAACAGTATGCCTATGCACTCTGCACCAGGCCCTGATTCTTGGAACTCCATATTCATCAATTACCTACAGAAACTACCTACAGAAACACACATGGGACCTGGAGCACCCCATGTCTGCCATCGACCGGGCCAGGCACGGAGAGAGGCAAGCTCCTAAAAACAAACCCCAATTCTGGTTAAAACGACCAAAACAGACAAACGAGTGGACAGAACTCCCCAAATGAAGAATTGAGGTCATAGATTTGAAGACCAAAAGAAGACTTGAGGTCATAGATTTAAACTAACTAAACAAAGCTGCTGAAGAAGTATAAGAAAATTCACTTTCACAAACTGAGTGATAGACGGTTGGAACAAGTTAGGTGAGGTGGTGGTGGAGGCCAAAACCGTCAGTAATTTCAAAGCGTTATATGACAGTGTGCTGAGAAGATGGGACACCATGGGCATAGCTCTCATCCTGTTACTACACTTAGGTTGTTACCTTCCCTAGGTGCTCCGAAAGTACTGCCTTTGCGTGGTCAGGGGTTCTCTTCCCTGGGGCGTTCTGGACTCACTTACCGTTAGAGGACTTATTCACTTGTGGTTGTCTTTGCCCCTGGGGTGCGTCTGGGGTCTTAGACTCTGCCTTACTCTGGGTAGGGGAGTGTCTATCAGCTGGTGGGGAGGGAGGCACTGCAACTGGTGCAGCCTGCTTAAGCTGTAATACTGCAGCTTACATTTCTCTCCGACTGCTTGTTGGCTGTTGTGGAGTTTCGGGGGTATCTTGTTTTTGTTTCTGATTTGCTGGCATTTTTCACCAATTTAGTGGAGGAGTTCTGGTTAGCACCTCATTAGACTCTGCCTAGGGTGTGGTGGTGGTCCTCCTCTGTTGCCCCCGAGGCTTTGCAGCGTTGCCTGTATCGACAGGATTTACCGGCTTAGCTGATCCCCAGATCCCCAGTCCCAAATTATTGGGATCGTCTCAAAGCTCTCCAAGTGTACTCACTAGAAAGAAGACGAGAGAGATATCAAATAATATACACCTGGAAGATACTGGAGGGCCAGGTCCCAAATCTACACAGTAAAATAACAACGTACTGGAGTGAACGATATGGAAGAAAATGCAGAATAGAACCAGTGAAGAGCAGGGGTGCCATAGGCACAATCAGAGAACACTGTATAAACATCAGAGGTCCGCGGTTGTTCAACGTCCTCCCAGCAAGCATAAGAAATATTGCCGGAACAACCGTGGACATCTTCAAGAGGAAACTAGATTTATTCCTCCAAGGAGTTCCGGACCAGCCGGGCTGTGGTGGGTATGTGGGCCTGCGGGCCGCTCCAAGCAACAGCCTAGTGGACCAAACTCTCACAAGTCAAGCCTGGCCTCGGGCCGGGCTTGGGGAGTAGAAGAACTCCCAGAACCCCATCAACCAGGTATCAACCAGGTAGGCTTTCTGTAGGGCTCATTCAACCTACTGGCCCTGGAAAACCCCTGTGGGCTCGGTTGTACCATGGATAGTTCTGCTGAGCCCACTCGCCTTGTTCAAATTCAAGGGTTGTTCGTCACCTCTGCCTCAGGGTGACAAACATCCATTCTCTTCCAAACATGCTTCCTGTTTGGGTCGGGGACACCTACGACCCGGAGTCTTGCCTGACTTGTTCCTCGATTGTTCTCCAATTTATGCATCCCTTATTTGATATTCTACAGGATCAGGCAGCTGCCATGGTGCATGAACGTTTCTTTGTTTCAACATGCAAGGTTGGTTACCCTTTTAAACTCCCCAGATCAGCCCCTCTTGGGTTTTAGTGACTCGGATTTTGGAGCATTGATCACTTCGGCCTTGTTTCAGTCTGCGCCCCCTCTTCCTTCCTAGGAGGGCATGGCTTACCCTGCTCCTTCCCTCCTGCTTCCAACTCCCAAATGTCTAGAGTTTCAGAGTCAGGGAAGGGTTTAGCTTGGGTGAGGCTCGGGTGGCTTCAGGGGGTTGCCCCTTCTGAGACGGGCACAGAGGTGGTTGAGCCTCTTCTTCCCGCTGAGGCTTCCGAGTTGTTCCAGCCAACTCCATTTTTCGAATTCTTTCCCCTGGACTCTGCCTTTCCTTCTGGGACAGTGGGCCGGGATGAGGGCTTTTCCTTGGGGCCTGTGATGTTGGTTTCAGGGGCTCGGGGTTCGTCCAAGTGGAGCTCTTGGGTTCCGTTTGACTCCTTGTGCCCTCTTTACGAGGGCTTCTTCTGCAGGGGAGGGTTTTTGTTCCCTCCTTCCCTTTGAGTTTGAGTTGGGTGAAGTGATCCCCCCGGATTTGTTTCTGGGTGGCTTTAGGTTCCTCAGATTCATCTTTTTTCTTTTTCTTTCTAAGGTTTCCTGCTCAGCGGTTCGGGAGGTTCTCGGTGCTTACCTCCTGTGGGACCAGGTTTACACCTCTGTGATAGATCCGACTTCCTTTGAGTTCGTTTCTTATTCCCTGTAGTGGATCTGTTATGAGGTTCTGGAGTCTTCCTGGCTAGCAGACTGTCACTTCTTTTCTCTTGGAGCTTAGCACAGCTTTTGTCGTACCAGCAGCTTGAGTGACATTAGGATACCACTGTGTTGCAAGTGTTCTTAGG
The DNA here is from genome assembly GCA_020271785.1 of Procambarus virginalis. NCBI lineage: Eukaryota > Metazoa > Arthropoda > Malacostraca > Decapoda > Cambaridae > Procambarus > Procambarus virginalis. Next base: position 12,123,900 of record WNGS01142304.1, on the reverse strand, counting down.
GAGCTCTCTGAGTTTCTCAATGAGTACCTTATCGCCACTGCTCTTCTTTTTGAGGTTGTTCTGGTGCAGTTGCATGCTTAGCCCAATCTTTCAGCTGCTTTGGCTGCCGATGACTTTTGGACTTGCAGTCGTTTGGCCTCTGTCTTAAAATCAGAGATAATAAAACTGTCTCCTGGAGCTGTCTTCGGATTGGCTTCTGGAAGATGTAAAGGTCGCTGGGGGGGGGGGCCTCAGCTGGGGTCTTTGTCTCGGCTATTTTTGAGTTGTCTGCCTTACTAAAGCTGTTTGCACTGATCCTACGTTTTAATTTTTTTTGCCTCCCACCTCGAGTGTCGACAGGCTGTGCTGGCTCTCATTGGATTTGGCTAGGGCCCTGGTTCTTCAGTCGGCATTGCCATTTTGTCTTGTTTGTTTACCGACAACTGTCTCTCTCAGTTTCTGTTGTCAGCTTGGGCTAGTTGCTGGCCTATTTCAGATTTGTTAGTTCTCCGGGGAAAAATTGCTACTGGCTCTCCCAGAAAGGTCGAGCTTTGTTTGGTCGGGGTTAGCCTGTAGTGCCGGTTTCTGAGTCAGTGGTGACCCCAGTGCTTTCTTTGTCTGGTCCGTGTAGTGTTCGCTCTGCACAGAAGTCAAGCTCTCAGGGTTCGCGTTGGCCCTTTGGCAGGTACTCACCTAGTTGTACTCACCTAGTTGTGCTTGCGGGGGTTGAGCTCTGGCTCTTTGGTCCCGCCTCTTAACCGTCAATCAACAGGTGTACAGTTTCCTGAGCCTATTGGGCGCTATCATATCTACACTTGAAACTGTGTATGGAGTCAGCCTCCACCACATCGCTTCCTAATGCATTCCATTTGTCAACCACTCTGACACTAAAAAAGTTCTTTCTAATATCTCTGGCTCATTTGGGCCACAGAGGTGGTCCTGTTGACAGGGTGATGGGGGAGGAGGCTGGCTCTTTTTGTCCATACCTAGTCCCACAATTCATGGGCTCTTTGGGTCTCTTTTTTTATAGCCTCTGGTGATGTTGGGTGGATCTTCCTCTCTTCAAGGGGTCGGGTCTGGGAGGGCAGGGTTCCTGGTGAACTGGCAGAAGTTGCAGTTGGTTGTGTCCCAGGTTCAGACTTGGCTGGGCCTAGTATGGGATTCCCAGACTGTATCCCTTTCTCTCCCTCCCGAGGCCTTGCTCCAGCTACAGTCCCGCCGTCAGCTGTTTTTGAGGGACACCCGGGTTACTCGCCAGTTGCTCGAGCAGCTGTGTGGAAACCTGAACTTTGCTCCTCTGGTTTATCTGCTGGACTAGGTTTGGCTTCGGAGGCTATTCTGGTATCTTCGGGGGCAGCCTCATTCGGTGCTGGGTTGATCCTCCGGTGTTCTTGCACCGGTTGCTGCATAACCAGTTTCCTCTTGGGGTTTTTCGGGGTTCGGTGCCATAGTGCCTTTCTTGTCTCTTTCTCTCGATGTGTTCACAGATGCCTCGTCTGTAGGTTGGGGCTGTATTACCAGTGCTCACCAGTCCAGCCAGGGACGTTGGCAGCTGTTCATGCATGGAGCTCACACCACGGTGCGGGAGTTTGTGGCTGTGTGGCTGGTGCTGCAGAGGATTTAGCTTCCTCAGAACTTGGTCATCCGGCTCCATTCAGACTACTTCCCTGTGGTTTATAGTCTCAACTGGGATGGGGGGACTTCGGTTTGTGGCTCTTTGGAGCTGCTCACTTCATGTAGCCTTTCTGCTGAGTTCTTGGGGTTTAGCTCTCCACTTTGTTCACATTCAGGGAGTCTCCAGTGTCCTAGCAGATGGCTGGTCTCATTTTATTCCTCTTTCTGCGGAGTGGACAGTCGACATCAATTCCTACTTTTGGCTTTGCCGAATGTACAGTCTCATTTTATTCCTCTTTCTGTGGAGTGGACAGTCGACACCAATTCCTACTTTTGACTTTGCCGGATGTATGGGCACCCAGAGATGGACTTCTTCGTGTTTGCGTAGACTTGGCATCTTCCTGTGTACTTGGCAACTTTTCCTGACTGCGAGGCCTTCACGGTAGACACTTTTCGGCAGAACTGGTCAAGATGAGGGTTACTGTAATTTTTTTTTATTGGTCCAGCTGTTGCTCCGGGTTATGGCTCGGCTAGACTCCTATCGAGGGAGGGTGATTCTCCTGCCCCATGGTGGCCGGCCCAGCCGTGGTTTTAGGCGCTGCTTGTTCGGTGCCTGAACCTGGACATTTTTCCACAGCTCTGCATTTTTCAGCAGGTAAGGCTGGTCGCAGGTTCGGCTTTCTCTTCTGCTTTACGCATCTGGTCTTTCTGACACATGTGTATTGCCATTTGTATGGTGATCAGGTGGCTTATTTGATGGTGTCCCACCTGTAGTCTTCTCAGTGACAGCATGAGGTTTCTTGGCAGGTTTCTGCCATTTTCTTTCTCTTCAGAGGCTTTTGTCTGTGTTGGACAAGGTTGTTTCTTACCTTCTCTCTTGGTTTTTTCTGGATCGACATCTCATGCCAAATACTGTCATGTCTATCATGCGGTATTGGTAGAGCCGCTGCAGATTGCATTTGGCGTGGATGTCACTTCCACCCCATTCTGCAAGCTTTATCATGTATTTTTTCACCTCTGACCTGCTCATGCACCGCTTGAGCCTGCTTGGTCTTTGGACCAAGTTCTTTCCTTCCTTTCTTCACCTCGGTTTCTGGTGGCCCCTTTGGTTCGTGATTACTTTCGGAAAGCTTTGTTTTTTTTGGCTTTGTCCTTTGGGTTGGGGAGTTTCATGCTCTTCTCCTGTACTGGGGGTTTTGTTTGTTTGGTCCTGGTAGTTGTTTTGTTCGTTTGCAGCCAGCTCCTTCTTTTCTGACAAAGAATGAGACGGCAGGCTTTTGGAGAGGGGTCCGTTGGTTGTGGATGCTTGGTTGGTTAGGCCAGGGGCGCATCATGTGCTGTGTTCTGTAGCTGCTTTACGCTGCTACCTGCAGGCCACTCGTCGCAGGCCACTTGTCCTGTGTCGGTAGATGTGCTCTGGGTTGATCTGGTTTCCCCTGGTTCCCTGTTCCAGGGTTTGTGTTTCAGGTTATCCACAGTGTATTAAATCTAGCCAGCCTGCATTCTACCCTCATGCCCATGATGTTCTGAAGTATGCTGCTCCTTTTGGCTGTCTTTGGGAATATGACTTGGGGACAATATTCAAGCTTGGGGGTTTGGAGGTTGAACAGGGTCTTGGTTGCCAGGTATCTCGTGTGCGTTCTGGGCCCTCTACGGCCTTGTGTTGCTATTGGAGGATTGTTGCAGCTGTCTTTCTCTTTTTTGAATTGAGATCTGCGGTGCTGCCGCCTCCCTGGTAAGTCCCTGTTTTCTTGCTTTGTGGGTAGTTTGCTTCAGGGAGCCAATGGGGCTCCCCACAGTAAACCAGTGTGTTGAATGTAATGAAACACCTGTTTTTGGGTGAGCCTTAGAGGCTTCTTGATACCCTCCTTCCCTCCGGTTGGCGGCTTTCATCAGTGGATGGTGGTTCATTTCAACTGGATGATGGGCGGCTAGGCCACGTGGGAGAATGGTGTCTCAAAAGAGCATAGTGCCATCAACACAACAGTCAGCCAATGACCCCACCACGCAGCCAAGATTCCTCCTCCCTACATGCTATGCACATCGTTAGTTCTCACCACAATGCTGTTATTATCAGAATCCTGGTCACTAAATTTGGCAAATGAATCATTTTCCACAAGTGTAATTTGTAAAGGAACATGAGAAGTCCTTTCAAGATTCTGCCTAGCACTGTGAACCTCTTGAACAGCATTGTGTTCACTGATATCTGAACTTTGTACACAGTGTTTATCACGGTTGGGCTCTTCTGTAATACTGTCATCGATAAATAATAGCAATTACATATATATTTTGCCATTTTTAGGCGATGCTGTGGTCACAAGCTAAACAGCAGTGCTGCATGCACCAGCCTTGGTTGCTCACTCAGCACTGAGGTCTTCTTAACACTTTCGCGCTTAGCGGACGCGATAAGCGTCCAATCTTTTAAGTCCTGGATACTTAGCGGACGCACGCGCGAGTCCAACGATAAAATATTTGTATAAATTCCATTTTCTATCCGATTGTGTTGGGGATAGTTTAGAAATGTTCACCATGAAATTTACGTTTTTTCTAATAACCGAAGAGCTTATTAAAGAAAACGGCATGGCAGTGATTCATCTTGGTATAACAATTGTATGGCGCCGATATGCCGCCGCGGGTAACACTTCAGCCACTTCCAACCGTCTTGTGGGTTGGTTGCGACATTGATTCTATATTTATATGCATATGTCCATATAGAGAATTTTATTGCGGTTCTAATGATACCATAAGAAGAAAAAGAGGTGATATGATCACTACATACAAAATAGTAACAGGAATTGATAAAATCGATAGGGAAGATTTCCTGAGACCTGGAACTTTAAGAACAAGAGGTCATAGATATAAACTAGCTAAACACAGATGCCGAAGAAATATAAGAAAATACACTTTCGCGAACAGAGTGGTAGACGGTTGGAACAAGTTAGGGAAGAAGGTGGTGGAGGCCATGACCGTCAGTAGTTTCAAAGCATTATATGACAAAGAGTGCTGGGAAGACGGGACACCACGAGCATAGCTCTCATCCTGTAACTACACTTAGGTAATTACACTTAGGTAATTACCCAGGAATGGTGTCCATGATTTTTTATGGACACCATTAATGCAATTAATTGGAGCCATCTCTTGTTATCACAACTACATATCGGGCAGCACTTTGGTGTAGGGTTCTTTGGTTCTTTGGTGTAGGGAACCATCATTATAAATATTTGGGAAAGGGAGTGCACTATGACCAGAGCATCAGTCTGTCTTAATGCATTGTATGTTGCCTTAAAGGTGAAGCATTCCACCTGATTGTTTTGAGGTTTTCATAGATAATGATATGAAATCATTTTCATATCATGTATATTTTTTAATAGTGTGGCTGTTTACTGTTATAAATAAATATTTTTGTATCCAAATATATACAAATAGATTCTCTGTCATTTGATGCTGACAAAATGAAGATTGCAGAACAAATATCCTGGTGCAGGTGATGAGTCACAATAACGTGGCTAAAGTATGTTGACCAGACCACACACTAGAAGGTGAAGGGATGACGACGTTTCGGTCCGTCCTGGACCATTCTCATGTCGATTGTGGTAAGGAAGTAGATGCAGGCAATAAATAGGCGAGAGAGAGACGAGGAGCAAGGTAAGGTGTAGTAGAGGGGATCGTAGTAGGAATAAGACTATTTCCTCATCACAATCGACTTGAGAGTAGTCCAGGACAGACCGAAACGTCGTCTCTGCACCTTCTAGTGTGTGGTCTGGTCAACAAATATCCTGGTATTTTCAAATTGGGTCTGAACCTCCTTGTTCCAAGTTATCTATCTAGTATAGTATATGAGCATCTGATATTGTACTGAAAATTGACAGTTCATGATAATTAGAATTTTATGCAAAAATTTTTTTTTGCACAGGTGGCCTCTTGATTTTTGCTAGGTTTTAATTTCTGAAAAAAAATGCAAATTACAGACCTGCACAAAACAAACTTACAGCTTATGGAAAATAGTTCTAGTTGCCTCAAAAAATACAAATTTTTCCTCTTAACATTAATGTTGATTCTGCTTCTATTTACTAGAATCTTTGAGATTTTGGGAAACAAGTAGCATCTTGTTCACAAATGATTGCTCTTATGGTGCCATGAAAGCAAATTTGTGTATAGTACTACATAATGTACTGTACTGTATTTTATGTTAGTACTGAAGCAGATTCTACAATTCGTAACATTAGGAAAAAGTGCTGACTATTTGCTATACTTTAATTTTCTGATACATGTGCTATATTAATCTATTTTGCAAAATTGCATTTAAGAATCAGTGAAATGTATTCAAATATTAGAATCCTGAGTTAGGAGTTTGATCTCGCTTTCATTTACCTCTTAAATTTCTAGCTTAAAACCACATATATGCAATGCTTTGTGAAGTATAGAGAGTGTGAGAGGAAGGCTATGAATAACCAACAAAATATGTTAGGAATGGTGAGAAGTATTTGAAGTGGATGGAAGGGACACATGAGTTGCAGCAAGTGAAGGCTCAAGTGTGGTGCCAGCATGGTTACAGGATGGTAAGTCAGGGAAGAAGTGTGTGAGTTGCAGCAAGTGATGGCTCAAGTGTGGTGCCAGCATGGTGTACAGGATGGTGAGTTGCAGCAAGTGATGGCTCAAGTGTGGTGCCAGCATGGTGTACAGGATGGTAAGTCAGGGAAGAAGTGTGTAGTGATAAAGCCAAGTACTACATTTCCTCTAGAGAATGTGAATATGTGTTCAATATTAAGTTTAGGTGCAGGAAGGTTTTGACAAATTTAGTTTTTTTCCAAAGAATTCAAGGAATCAAATTGAGGACAAAAATATAAGCAGTGTTATAGAAGAGCGTTGGTGATATTAGTGTAGCAAGAACATTGTAAGCTGCAAAATTATACTGAATTTTTCGAGTGACTCGAGTACAGTAATTAAACATCCAAACTTCGAAAGCTGACCGAGAGAGAATTATTTAATTATTGTGTATATAAAGTCACAGGTTGACTGTATGGGTAGAAATGTTTGCTAGGAAAATATAAATAAATATTTTGTGTATGTTGCACACCCTTGTTAATAAATCTAATACAAATGTTACATTTTTACGGTACAGTATTATTGTGTGACTTTTATTCTTTCAACTTTTTTAGTGGCATCAATAGTGTGGTGTTCAGTAACCGTGGTGAGGCCCTGTATTTGCTGTCACCTTGTGAATTAGAACGTGTCTCCCTCTCGGCGAGGCACATAACCCGACCTAATGGATCAGTTCCCGTTATAAAATCCCTGTTAGTCCAAGAGCCCCAAGAAGAATCTAAAGAAAAGGTAAGATTATACTACGTCAAAGCTTTGAGAATGTAGTACAGGAGAACAAGTCCACAAGGGCCGTGATGAGCGTTTGAAACCTTCCCCACCAATGATGCCCTGCCATCCCCACCAATGATGCCCTGCCATCCCCACCAATGATGCCCTGCCATCCCCACCAATGATGCCCTGCCATCCCCACCAATGATGCCCTGCCATCCCCCACCAATGATGCCCTGCCATCCCCACCAATGATGCCCTGCCATCCCCACCAATGATGCCCTGCCATCCCCACCAATGATGCCCTGCCATCCCACCAATGATGCCCTGCCATCCCCACCAATGATGCCCTGCCATCCCCACCAATGATGCCCTGCCATCCCCACCAATGATGCCCTGCCATCCCCACCAATGATGCCCTGCCATCCCCACCAATGATGCCCTGCCATCCCCACCAATGATGCCCTGCCATCCCCACCAATGATGCCCTGCCATCCCCACCAATGATGCCCTGCCATCCCCACCAATGATGCCCTGCCATCCCCACCAATGATGCCCTGCCATCCCCACCAATGATGCCCTGCCATCCCCACCAATGATGCCCTGCCATCCCCACCAATGATGCCCTGCCATCCCCACCAATGATGCCCTGCCATCCCCACCAATGATGCCCTGCCATCCCCACCAATGATGCCCTGCCATCCCCACCAATGATGCCCTGCCATCCCCACCAATGATGCCCTGCCATCCCCACCAATGATGCCCTGCCATCCCCACCAATGATGCCCTGCCATCCCCCCACCAATGATGCCCTGCCATCCCCACCAATGATGCCCTGCCATCCCCCACCAATGATGCCTGCCATCCCCACCAATGATGCCCTGCCATCCCCACCAATGATGCCCTGCCATCCCCCCACCAATGATGCCCTGCCATCCCCACCAATGATGCCCTGCCATCCCCACCAATGATGCCCTGCCATCCCCACCAATGATGCCCTGCCATCCCCACCAATGATGCCCTGCCATCCCCACCAATGATGCCCTGCCATCCCCACCAATGATGCCCTGCCATCCCCACCAATGATGCCCTGCCATCCCCACCAATGATGCCCTGCCATCCCCCACCAATGATGCCCTGCCATCCCCACCAATGATGCCCTGCCATCCCCACCAATGATGCCCTGCCATCCCCACCAATGATGCCCTGCCATCCCCACCAATGATGCCCTGCCATCCCCACCAATGATGCCTTGCCATCCCCACCAATGATGCCCTGCCATCCCCACCAATGATGCCCTGCCATCCCCCACCAATGATGCCCTGCCATCCCCCCACCAATGATGCCCTGCCATCCCCCACCAATGATGCCCTGCCATCCCCACCAATGATGCCCTGCCATCCCCACCAATGATGCCCTGCCATCCCCACCAATGATGCCCTGCCATCCCCACCAATGATGCCCTGCCATCCCCACCAATGATGCCCTGCCATCCCCCACCAATGATGCCCTGCCATCCCCCACCAATGATGCCCTGCCATCCCCCACCAATGATGCCCTGCCATCCCCCACCAATGATGCCCTGCCATCCCCACCAATGATGCCCTGCCATCCCAACCAATGATGCCCTGCCATCCCCACCAATGATGCCCTGCCATCCCCCACCAATGATGCCCTGCCATCCCCACCAATGATGCCCTGCCATCCCCACCAATGATGCCCTGCCATCCCCACCAATGATGCCCTGCCATCCCCCACCAATGATGCCCTGCCATCCCCACCAATGATGCCCTGCCATCCCCACCAATGATGCCCTGCCATCCCCACCAATGATGCCCTGCCATCCCCACCAATGATGCCCTGCCATCCCCACCAATGATGCCCTGCCATCCCACCAATGATGCCCTGCCATCCCCACCAATGATGCCCTGCCATCCCCACCAATGATGCCCTGCCATCCCCACCAATGATGCCCTGCCATCCCCCACCAATGATGCCCTGCCATCCCCACCAATGATGCCCTGCCATCCCCACCAATGATGCCCTGCCATCCCCACCAATGATGCCCTGCCATCCCCACCAATGATGCCCTGCCATCCCCACCAATGATGCCCTCCATCCCCACCAATGATGCCCTGCCATCCCCACCAATGATGCCCTGCCATCCCCACCAATGATGCCCTGCCATCCCCACCAATGATGCCCTGCCATCCCCCCACCAATGATGCCCTGCCATCCCCACCATGATGCCCTGCCATCCCCACCAATGATGCCCTGCCATCCCCACCAATGATGCCCTGCCATCCCCACCAATGATGCCCTGCCATCCCCACCAATGATGCCCTGCCATCCCCACTAATGATGCCCTGCCATCCCCCACCAATGATGCCCTGCCATCCCCACCAATGATGCCCTGCCATCCCCACCAATGATGCCCTGCCATCCCCACCAATGATGCCCTGCCATCCCCACCAATGATGCCCTGCCATCCCCACCAATGATGCCCTGCCATCCCCACCAATGATGCCCTGCCATCCCCACCAATGATGCCCTGCCATCCCCACCAATGATGCCCTGCCATCCCCACCAATGATGCCCTGCCATCCCCACCAATGATGCCCTGCCATCCCCACCAATGATGCCCTGCCATCCCCACCAATAATGCCCTGCCATCCCCACCAATGATGCCCTGCCATCCCCACCAATGATGCCCTGCCATCCCCACCAATGATGCCCTGCCATCCCCACAATGATGCCCTGCCATCCCTACCAATGATGCCCTGCCATCCCCACCAATGATGCCCTGCCATCCCCACCAATGATGCCCTGCCATCCCCCCCAATGATGCCCTGCCATCCCCCCACCAATGATGCCCTGCCATCCCCCACCAATGATGCCCTGCCATCCCCACCAATGATGCCCTGCCATCCCCCACCAATGATGCCCTGCCATCCCCACCAATGATGCCCTGCCATCCCCCACTAATGATGCCCTGCCATCCCCCACCAATGATGAACTGCCATCCCCACCAATGATGCCCTGCCATCCCCCCACCAATGATGCCCTGCCATCCCCCACCAATGATGCCCTGCCATCCCCACCAATGATGCCCTCCCATCCCTACCAATGATGCCCTGCCATCCCCACCAATGATGCCCTCCCATCCCCACCAGTGATGCCCTGCCATCCCCACCAATGATGCCCTCCCATCCCCCACCAATGATGCCCTGCCATCCCCCCACCAATGATGCCCTGCCATCCCCCACCAATGATGCCCTGCCATCCCCACCATGATGCCCTGCCATCCCCACCAATGATGCCCTGCCATCCCCCACTAATGATGCCCTGCCATCCCCACCAATGATGCCCTGCCATCCCCACCAATGATGCCCTGCCATCCCCACCAGTGATGCCCTGCCATCCCCACTAATGATGCCCTGCCATCCCCACCAATGATGCCCTGCCATCTCCACCAATGATGCCCTGCCATCCCCACTAATGATGCCCTGCCATCCTCACTAATGATGCCCTGCCATCCCCCACTAATGATGCCCTGCCATCCCAACCAATGATGCCCTGCCATCCCTACCAATGATGCCCTGCCATCCCCACCAATGATGCCCTGCCATCCCCACCAATGATGCCCTGCCATCCCCACCAATGATGCCCTGCCATCCCCCACTAATGATGCCCTGCCATCCCCACCAATGATGCCCTGCCATCCCTACCAATGATGCCCTGCCATCCCCCACTAATGATGCCCTGCCATCCCCACCAATGATGCCCTGCCATCCCCACCAATGATGCCCTGCCATCCCCACCAATGATGCCCTGCCATCCCCCAATGATGCCCTGCCATCCCCACCAATGATGCCCTGCCATCCCTACCAATGATGCCCTGCCATCCCCACCAATGATGCCCTGCCATCCCCACCAATGATGCCCTGCCATCCCCACTAATGATGCCCTCCATCCCCACCAATGATGCCCTGCCATCCCCACCAATGATGCCCTGCCATCCCCACCAATGATGCCCTGCCATCCCCCACTAATGATGCCCTGCCATCCCCACCAATGATGCCCTGCCATCCCCACCAATGATGCCCTGCCATCCCCACCAATGATGCCCTGCCATCCCCACCAATGATGCCCTGCCATCCCCACCAATGATGCCCTGCCATCCCCCACTAATGATGCCCTGCCATCCCCACCAATGATGCCCTGCCATCCCCACTAATGATGCCCTGCCATCCCTACCAATGATGCCCTGCCATCCCCCAAATGATGCCCTGCCATCCCCACCAATGATGCCCTGCCATCCCCCACTAATGATGCCCTGCCATCCCCACCAATGATGCCCTGCCATCCCCACCAATGATGCCCTGCCATCCCCACCAATGATGCCCTGCCATCCCCACCAATGATGCCCTGCCATCCCCACCAATGATGCCCTGCCATCCCCACTAATGATGCCCTGCCATCCCCACTAATGATGCCCTGCCATCCCCACCAATGATGCCTTGCCATCCCCCACTAATGATGCCCTGCCATCCCCACTAATGATGCCCTGCCATCCCCCACTAATGATGCCCTGCCATCCCCACCAATGATGCCCTGCCATCCCCACTATGATGCCCTCCCATCCCACCAATGATGCCCTGCCATCCCCACCAATGATGCCCTGCCATCCCCCACTAATGATGCCCTGCCATCCCCCACTAATGATGCCCTGCCATCCCCACCAATGATGCCTTGCCATCCCCACTAATGATGCCTTGCCATCCCCCACTAATGATGCCCTGCCATCCCCACTAATGATGCCCTGCCATCCCCACCAATGATGCCCTGCCATCCCCACCAATGATGCCCTGCCATCCCCACTAATGATGCCCTGCCATCCCCGCCAATGATGCCCTGCCATCCCCCACTAATGATGCCTTGCCATCCCCCACTAATGATGCCCTGCCATCCCTACCAATGATGCCCTGCCATCCCCCACTAATGATGCCCTGCCATCCCCACCAATGATGCCCTGCCATCCCCCACTAATGATGCCCTGCCATCCCCACCAATGATGCCCTGCCATCCCTACCAATGATGCCCTGCCATCCCCCACTAATGATGCCCTGCCATCCCCCACCAATGATGCCCTGCCATCCCCACCAATGATGCCCTGCCATCCCCACTAATGATGCCTTGCCATCCCCCACTAATGATGCCCTGCCATCCCCACCAATGATGCCCTGCCATCCCCACCAATGATGCCCTGCCATCCCCACTAATGATGCCCTGCCATCCCCACTAATGATGCCCTGCCATCCCCACCAATGATGCCCTGCCATCCCCACTAATGATGCCCTGCCATCCCCACCAATGATGCCCTGCCATCCCTACCAATGATGCCCTGCCATCCCCACTAATGATGCCCTGCCATCCCCACTAATGATGCCCTGCCATCCCCACCAATGATGCCCTGCCATCCCCACCAATGATGCCCTGCCATCCCCACCAATGATGCCCTGCCATCCCCCACTAATGATGCCCTGCCATCCCCACCAATGATGCCCTGCCATCCCCCACTAATGATGCCCTGCCATCCCCACCAATGATGCCCTGCCATCCCCACCAATGATGCCCTGCCATCCCCACCAATGATGCCCTGCCATCCCCCACCAATGATGCCCTGCCATCCCCACCAATGATGCCCTGCCATCCCCCACTAATGATGCCCTGCCATCCCCACCAATGATGCCCTGCCATCCCCCACTAATGATGCCCTGCCATCCCCCACTAATGATGCCCTGCCATCCCCACCAATGATGCCCTGCCATCCCCACCAATGATGCCCTGCCATCCCCCACTAATGATGCCCTGCCATCCCCACCAATGATGCCCTGCCATCCCCCACTAATGATGCCCTGCCATCCCCACCAATGATGCCCTGCCATCCCCCACCAATGATGCCCTGCCATCCCCACTAATGATGCCCTGCCATCTCCACCAATGATGCCCTCCCATCCTCACTAATGATGCCCTGCCATCCCCCACTAATGATGCCCTGCCATCCCCACCAATGATGCCCTGCCATCTCCACCAATGATGCCCTGCCATCCCCACTAATGATGCCCTGCCATCCCCACCAATGATGCCCTGCCATCCTCACTAATGATGCCCTGCCATCCCCACTAATGATGCCCTGCCATCCCCACCAATGATGCCCTGCCATCTCTACCAATGATGCCCTGCCATCCCCACCAATGATGCCCTGTCATCCCCACCAATGATGCCCTCCCATCCCCACCAATGATGCCCTGCCATCCCCACCAATGATGCCCTGCCATCCCCACCAATGATGCCCTGCCATCCCCACCAATGATGCCCTGCCATCCCCCACTAATGATGCCCTGCCATCCCCACCAATGATGCCCTCCCATCCCCACCAATGATGCCCTGCCATCCCCACCAATGATGCCCTCCCATCCCACCAATGATGCCCTCCCATCCCCACTAATGATGCCCTGCCATCCCCACCAATGATGCCCTGCCATCCCCACCAATGATGCCCTCCCATCCCCACCAATGATGCCCTGCCATCCCCACCAATGATGCCCTCCCATCCCCACCAATGATGCCCTCCCATCCCCACTAATGATGCCCTGCCATCCCCACCAATGATGCCCTGCCATCCCCACCAATGATGCCCTCCCATCCCCACCAATGATGTTTTGCCATCCCCACCAATGATGCCCTGAGATCCCCCACCAATGATGCCCTGCCATCCCCACTAATGATGCCCTGCCATCCCCACCAATGATGCCCTGCCATCCCCACCAATGATGCCCTGCCATCCCCACCAATGATGCCCTCCCATCCTCACTAATGATGCCCTGCCATCCCCACCAATGATGCCCTGCCATCCCCCACTAATGATGCCCTGCCATCCCCACCAATGATGCCCTGCCATCCCCACCAATGATGCCCTGCCATCCCCACCAATGATGCCCTGCCATCTCCACCAATGATGCCCTGCCATCCCCACCAATGATGCCCTGCCATCTCCACCAATGATGCCCTGCCATCCCCACTAATGATGCCCTGCCATCCCCACTAATGATGCCCTGCCATCCCCACCAATGATGCCCTGCCATCCCCACCAATGATGCCCTCCCATCCTCACTAATGATGCCCTGCCATCCCCACCAATGATGCCCTGCCATCCCCCACTAATGATGCCCTGCCATCCCCACCAATGATGCCCTGCCATCCCCACCAATGATGCCCTGCCATCCCCACCAATGATGCCCTGCCATCTCCACCAATGATGCCCTGCCATCCCCACCAATGATGCCCTGCCATCTCCACCAATGATGCCCTGCCATCTCCACCAATGATGCCCTGCCATCCCCACCAATGATGCCCTGCCATCTCCACCAATGATGCCCTGCCATCCCCACTAATGATGCCCTGCCATCCCCACCAATGATGCCCTGCCATCCCCACTAATGATGCCCTGCCATCCCCACCAGTGATGCCCTGCCATCCCCCACTAATGATGCCCTGCCATCCCCCACTAATGATGCCCTGCCATCCCCACCAATGATGCCCTGCCATCCCCACCTATGATGCCCTGCCATCCCCACCAATGATGCCCTGCCATCCCCACCAATGATGCCCTGCCATCCCCACCAATGATGCCCTGCCATCCCCACCAATGATGCCCTGCCATCCCCCACTAATGATGCCCTGCCATCCCCACCAATGATGCCCTGCCATCTCCACCAATGATGCCCTGCCATCCCCACCAATGATGCCCTCCCATCCCCACCAATGATGCCCTGCCATCTCCACCAATGATGCCCTGCCATCCCCACCAATGATGCCCTGCCATCTCCACCAATGATGCCCTGCCATCCCCACCAATGATGCCCTGCCATCCCCACCAATGATGCCCTGCCATCTCCACCAATGATGCCCTGCCATCCCCACCAATGATGCCCTGCCATCTCCACCAATGATGCCCTGCCATCCCCACTAATGATGCCCTGCCATCCCCACTAATGATGCCCTGCCATCCCCACCAATGATGCCCTGCCATCCCCACTAATGATGCCCTGCCATCCCCACTAATGATGCCCTCCCATCCCCACCAATGATGCCCTGCCATCCCCACCAATGATGCCCTGCCATCCCCACCAATGATGCCCTCGGCCCTTGTGGATTTGCTCATTTGATATACCACGTAATTAGTAGTCTATGTAGTGTAAAACATTGTTTATTAATTTTTCTGATGGTAGAATATACCTTATGACTTGAAATTTTCTTAATTTTTCAGTGCATTTTTAGCACTGTCAGTTTCTTTAATCTGCAATGTTCTCAATGTTTTTATATATATCTTTATTATTTTAATTGTTTGACATTGTTTGAAATTCATATATCATTATTTTCCTTAGCATTGTCTTTAAATAGCACCGTTTTGTATATGAAATGTAAAGAAAAAAATTTCTTGAAAATAAGCCAATAAATAAATTTTCAGCCAAGTGAAAATGAAGCAGAAGGTGGGAATAATAATGACGATGCTGCTCCCGCCGCTGCTGCTGCTGCTGCTGCTCCGAGCTGCAAGAAGCATCTGTTGACTCTCAAGAGAAGGTGATTTTTAAAGCTGGTTATGAACTGCTGTAGCTATCTGTTGAACCTTACACGCTCCATACCAAATGGAGAGGAAGAGATGCAGTATGCTTTGTGGACATAATGAATGCACCTGTCTTAAACTAGTGCTCCTCTAGTAAAGGGCAGTCTTTCATGTGAGGCCTGAACACTGGCCTCACATTTACTTTGAACTCTGAACATTTCCATTGAAATGTGTGTCCATTGAACACACATTTCATAACTTGGACTTTCATTTATTATGTTCTTAAACTAAATGCTGTTCTTTCTTGTGTTTTATATTTTATTCTTGTCATAATGCAGTGGAAAACCTTTATAGCCTCTGCCAATCTTTCTCTGCCATTGATCTTTCTATCTTCATTAGTTCAATTGTAATCATATGCGAACTCTTACTTTTAACATGTTGCCTCTCCACTATGCAGTGATTGAGACCATGCAAAACATTCACTTTGCATATTAGCCAAGCCTTGCTTTGCATCCATTCTACTGTATTACAAGATAAAGTTGAATTGAGTGAGTGGTATGGTTTTTAGTATTATTTCAAGAGAAGTACATGGTAATTTATTTTTAGTTGGCAGAGACAGTAAGAACTTGGAGGAGAAAAAAGTATGCTGAGATACCAAAGTGGAAAAGAAGGTCTTGACTTTGGATTGTGATTATTTTATCATAATTGTAGGTAAAGAAAAGATGTTGATGCGTGTTAGTGGTCATCAGCAGCAAACCACAAAGAGGGAGGCTAAAGATTAAACCTTTATTAAATGTGTACGACTTACAGAAGTGAAAATATAAATTATTAAAGTGGCCTATTTAGTAAAAATTAAATTTGGTATGTCTTTCTGAAGTATTTACAGTATTCAAAATCATTAAAAATTAATGGCTATCAAATACAGCCAGCCACATGCTTTACAAACCTCTCGGGGCCGAGACTTGTAGGATAACTTGTCGTGTTCGTATGTGCGGTCCATCGTCCTGAAAATCTGGGGGAAGAACAGACAATTTCATGGCATAAATAAATTCAACAGTATTTTGTTTGTACTTGTCAATATGAGAAGTCCTGAGCCACTTGCTAACTTCATTCATTGTTGATGGAGCATTGTTATTTACATGCAAGAGGTGGTAGTGGATGTTGATGATGTTGGGTTGACTGAAGTGGAGATTAATGGTGATGAGGTATCCTCATGTTGAAGCATTTGGGTCAACATGTGATGAGTCAGGTGCAGGTGGTGCAATGTGAGCTTTCTTGGAAGCTTTTGCAAATTTGTTTCAAATGAAGCTTTTGCAATTTTTCATTCCCTTTGCTCTTGTTTTCAAATCTTCATATACAATTTGTACTGATTCGTCACATCCTTAGTTTCAAACTCACTGTTACTTGTTTTCATAAATGCTAGAATGCCTTCAAAGTATTGGCGAACTTTTTATATGTTACCTTGTTTCTTCAATGTTTCTTCATCTTCCTCTTCCTTGTCATCATCTTCATTGCACTATTTCTTCATCAGTCATATTTTGGAAGGTTGGGGCTTCTTCGTCATAATCTACCTATTTATCTATGTTATCTTCTACTGTTTCTGTCACCCTTTCTGCTCTCAGTTCTGGAGACTTATTCCCCCTAACATTGACTAGGAGTTCCTCTCTTAATTGTTTCTTCGCGGTAACTTTCTTGGCTGCAAATTCTTCAAAATCTGCCTCATCATCTCCCTCGGGAAACAGACTTGATGGAAGCCAAAGTTTATTCCAACCATTTGTAAGTGTTGTTGGCTTTACTTCTTTCCATGTACTAGCTATTGTCCAGAAAGCTGACTTATTGTGTAGACATTAAAAAAGTCCTTAACTGTTCCTGGCTGGTTATTAAGATGTCTGGCAAACATCCTCTTGTGGTGGTGCCTTAGGTTCTTAATTATCCCTTGATCCAAGTGTTGGATCAGTGAAGTTGTATTGGGTGGTAAGAACGTACCAATGCTATTCCCATTTATTAGCTCATCACCTCGTGGATGCGTTGCGTTATTATGAGTCATCATGTCTGTGGGCAACATAGGCCAACACAAACCTGTCTCATCAGCATTATAAATTATCCCGCTTGTTGAATCTTCCACTGACACAACGGGTGCATTTGGTGCTGATATGGTGCATGGATATTCCTGTATTGTGACAATATATCCAACATACCTGGAGGATAGGATAATCGAATCTGCCCATAGTAGGAAAACAGCATGTCAAGAATTTGGGAATAATGATGTCCGATGACCTAATGTTTAGGGAGCATAACAAAGCAAGTATTGCGTCAGACAGAAAAATGATAGGATGGATTACGAGAACCTTCAAGTCCTGAGATCCCATCACAATAGTTGTACTCTTCAAATCACTTGTGTTGTCCCGTCTTGAGTACTGCTCGGTACTCAGTTCTCCCTTCAAAGCAGGAGAGATTGCTGAAATAGAGGGAATACTGTACAGAGAATATATACGGCACACATAGACGAGATAAAGCACTTAAATTATTGGGATCGTCTTAAAGCTTAAAGAGATACCAAATAATATACACGTGGAAAATACTGGAGGGACAGGTCCCAAATCTGCACAGTAAAATAACAACGTACTGGAGTGAACGATATGGAAGAAAATGCAGAATAGAATCAATGAAGAGCAGAGGTGCCATAGGCACAATCAAAGAACACTGTATAAACATCAGAGGTCCGCAGTTGTTCAACGTCCTACCAGCGAGTATCAGAAATATTGCTGGAACAACCATGGACATCTTCAAGAGAAAACTAGATTGTTTTCTTCAAGGAGTGCTGGACCAACCGGGCTGTAGTGGGTATGTGGGCCTGCGGGCCGCTCCAAGGAACAGCCTGGTGGACCAAACTCTCACAAGTCAAGCCTGGCCTCGGGCCAGGCTTGGGGAGTAGAAGAACCTCAGAACCCCATCAAGCAGCTATACTTGGAGAGGGCTTCTGAGTAGTTCTACTCCCCATCCTGACCTGGGGCCAGGCTCGACTTGTAATAACTTGGTCCAACAGGCTGTTGCTTGGAGTGGCTCAGCAGCACATATCCACTTCAGCCTGGTTGGTCCAGCACTTCTTGCAAGAACCTATCCAAATGCCTCTTGAATACATCCACCTTCTTTCCGGCAATATTTCTCGTACCAATGTGAACAGTGAACCATGAATCTGTGACGTCACAGTGTAGAAGGCTCTAAAGTGGCGTTCAACATGGTCATTGGGCAAACTAAACCATCTCCCACCCACCGCTCCCCCCTGGCTGTGAAGCCTGGCAAACACTTGCTTGATGAGCTACTCGAACTATTTTATATGAACCTGCGCTACCTGAACAATTTTATACAAACCCTGCACTACCCAGATCATAATATATGAACCTTCTGCCATCCGAACTTTAGTATCCGAACGACCCAAATC
>WNGS01142304.1:12089072-12103597 GCA_020271785.1 Procambarus virginalis | reverse complement strand
GTGAAGCGTACCTGTCACTCCTCCATATTTTCCAGTTTCCAGAACAACCTCTTATGTGGAACTCTGTCGAAAGCCTTTTTTAGGTCCAGATAGATCAGTCAGCCCAACCATCTCTTTCCTGTAATATCTCTGTTGCTCGATCATAAAAACTGAGTAAATTCGATACACAGGATCTACCAGATCGAAAACCATACTGTCTGTCTGATATTATATCATTTCTCTCCAGGTGTGCTACCCATTTAGTTTTAATTATTTTTCCAATATTTTGACTATTACACTTGTCAATGATACCGGTCTATAATTAAGGGGGTCTTCCCTGCTTCCACTCTTGTAAATTGGAACTATGTTAGCCTTTTTCCACACATCAGCTACAACTCCTGTAAACAGGGATGCCTGAAAGATCAGTTGAAGAGGGATGCTGAGCTCAGGTGCACATTCTCTCAGAACCCATGGTGAAACTCCATCTGGACCAACTGCTTTGTTCTTATTTAGCTCTTTGAGCATTTTTCCACTTCGTCTCTAGACACCTCTATGTGCTCTATGTTGTTCTCTGGAATTCTTATTGTATCTGGTTCCCTGAAGATTTCATTTTGTACAAACACACTTTGGAACTTTTCGTTTAATGTTTCACACATTTCCTTTTCATTTTCCGTGAATCTATTTCCCATTTTCAACCTCTGAATATTATCCTTTACCTGCAATTTGTTGTTTATGAATTTATAGAATAGACCTGGTTCTGTTTTACATTTGTCTGCAATCCCTTTTTCAAAATTTCTTTCTGCCTCTCTCCTCACTGCCGTGTAGTTGTTTCTCGCATCTTTGTATCGCTGGTATGATTGGGGGTTTGGCCTCTTCCTGTATTGATTCCATTTTTGTGTCTTTTGGTCTCTGGCCCTCTCGCACTTTCTGTCGAACCAATCCTGTTTCCTAGTTCTGCTTCTCTGTTTTGGTATAAATTTTTTTGTGCCTTTATCATATATTTCACAAAACTTGACATACATCTCATTCACTTCCTTGCCTAGCAACAAGTCTGTCCAATTATACTCCCTAAAAAATTTCTAAGGTTGCCATACTGTCCTCTCCTAAAGTCAGGTTTTTCAATTGCATCGACCATCATATTTTCTTCCAGATTATAACGCATTGCATACTTTATCCTCAAAAAGACATGGTCACTTTTACCCAAGGGAGGAAGGTACTGAATGTCAAAAATTTCTTCCTCCTTCCTGGTAAATATCAAATCTAGCATGGAGGGAACGTCACCTTCCCTCATCCTCGTAGCTTGTTTAACATGTTGATACAAGAATGTTTCCAGGATGAGGTCTACAAATTTACAGGTCCAGAAATCTTCTGTTTTAGCTTCATATGCTTCCCAGTCTATGGATTTCAAGTTGAAGTCGCCGACTATCAACAGTCGTGAACTATCGTTATCCGCTCTCGCTATGATCTCTCTCATTATCGTTATAAGACCTTCTCGTTTACTATCTAGCTCCTCCTTTGACCATGTGCTGCTTAGTGGTGGACTATATGCATTTATGATCACTAGTTTATCATCCTCATGGCAGATCTCTAGTGCTATTATGTCAACTTCTTGTGGATTGGTAGTCACTATTTCGTTCACCTTTAGGTGTTCTTTCACCAGCACAGCAACGCCACCGCCTTTCCTAATTTTTCTGTCCCGTCTCCAAATTGAGTAGCCCCTTGGGAATATGACCTCATTTAAAATAACATCTTCAAGTTTTGTCTCCGTGAGTGCAACAATGTCTGGTGTCTGCAGCTGTATTATATCACTTAACTCCAGTATCTTTGACCTTACTCCATCTATGTTGGTGTATGCAATCTTCAGGAACTTGTTCCCCATCTTCTTATTTTTCACTCCCCCTTTCTCTAATGATTTTGTTGGTTTGCTTTTATGTACCACTTTACTGGTCTGCCTACCCCTATCACTTTGTAGAAAAAAGAATTGATTTCTTCTTCATTCCTGCTCTCATTTAAACGTTTTGCCTCGGCGAGGTTCAGTTTTAGCTTCTCTCTATCTTCTTTTGAAAGATCTCGTCTTAATGACCACCCTTTCCCATCCTCAACGCTTTGTAATTTTCTGGCATTCCTTAGTACTTCTTCCATCTGTTTGGCACCGTTTAGGGTGATCCTCAAAGGTCGATCTTTCCCTTTTACATATCTGCCTATTCTCCTGTAGTCGCACACATTCTCTTTGGTTGTAAGACCTTCCACGAGGCCAACAATTTTATCTACTACTTTTGCTTCTTCTACAGCTCTTTCTGACCTAGATGTTATCTCCTTTTCTTTGCATCCAAAAATGATCAGGGACTTACTCCGATCAACTGTGTTTTGCACCAACTTTGGGTTAGATGCCAATTCTTTTCTCACTTCTAGCCTAATGTTTGTTTTATCTTGGTTGCTGCAGTGTTTGACTTCTTTTACTGCTTCTTCTATTTTTTCCTTGTCCTTGTGGCTTACCTCCTGTGTGACCCAGATTACGCCTCGATAATGGATCCTGCCTCTTTTGAATTCAGTTCTTCCTTTCCTTACTGAGTGTGTTACAAGGTTCCAGAGTTATCCTGGATGGCAGATTGTCCTATGTTTTCGTTGGGGGGCATGGCATACGTTCTGTCGGTCCCGCATGCTTGAGTGGCGAGAGGCTCTTACCGTTGTTCAGGTTTACCTGGAAAGGCGAGTTTGAACGCCGCATTGCACGCTTGTTCGCCCCTGTCCTTCCGCGGGATGTCGGCCCGGTGCAGCTTCACATGCAGGTTCTCTCCATTTCGGCAACCCTGGTGGCTGAGGACTTGAGTGACCATGGCCATTTGGCTTCGGTCCTGCATTTCTTTTCCCTTCTCGAACTGTCTTCGAACTGGCTTGAGGAGGATGTAGAGGCGATGGGTGCCGATCCTGGGTCTGGTGTGCTGGTCTCGGCTGTGCGGGCGTCGGCTGCCCTGTTGAAGCTGTTTGCGCCGATCCTGCAGGAGGCAGTGTCTCTGTTCTTTGCTTCTCGTCTTGCGTGCTGTCAGGCGGTGCTTGCTCAGTCTTTGGAATCCACTTGGGGCCATGGCTCTTAGGTTTTCTTTGCCTTTTTGTCCTTTGATGTTTGCAGTATCTGCAAGCAGCGGCTTCTAGTTGTCGTCCCATGTTGGACATGTTGGTTCTCCAGGGAAGCGGTAGAGGTTCTTCCCGGAGTGGTCATGCCAGGGCTCAGGTTTCCTTCCATCATGGTAAGCCAGTATCTGAGCCGGTGCAGCCTTCAAAGTCGGCGACGTCAGGTCGGCGCGGTGATCGCTTTGGTCATAAGGGGCGTTGGCCCTTTTGCAGTTCATCCCATTGATGGGGCGATAGAGGGGATTCTCACACTGTTTGCCCACACTTGGTCTCACAATTTGTTGGCATTTCAGGTCGTTTCTTGCAGCCTACAGTGTCATTGGGTGGCTCCTCCTCCTTCAGGATGTTCGGGGCTGGCAGGCCTCTTCTCCTGCACTCTGTCAGATCAGCCTAGAGTGGGTTCGCTTGGGCGTGGTCGAAACATCCTTGTCCCTCAGATAGGTTTCCCGACTGTTTCCAGATGGGACACCATGAGCCTAGCTCTCATCCTGTAACTACACTTAGATAATTACAGTGGTTTATGCCAGTTCACAATTGAGGGACCCAGGTTTAATACCCAGACAGGACAGAAACAATTGGGCATGTTTCCTTTTGCCTAATGCTTCTGTTAACCTAGCAGTTAACCCTTACACTACTATAGCCTGGGCTGTAAATGGGGGTATTAGCTGGGGCTGGGCAAAAAAATATTTGAATTATGTGAAAATTAATATTAAATGTTAAACAAATCTCCAACTTATTGGCTTCAGCATCGTGAAAGTTTCATCCCAATATTTTCAAAAATGGATTTTAGACAATTTCTTTTTAAAAGAAGAACTTTTGTTGATAAGGAGAACAGCTCCTAATAACCCTCAAACCGCTAGGGGCCCAAATGGAATTCACACCCACAGGCGCGACAAAAAAAAAATCCAAAAAATTCTTTCGTCTTATAGAATTGTTTATTTTTGTTCCCTGATCACGGACAAAATAACAAAAAAAATCGTAGGTAGCATATTTTAGCCGCAGTAGGGTAGGGAAGTGTGGCAAAAAAGGGGCGTTGGCAGAGCCTTCGCCAGACGAGGTCTACTCCGCCCGAGCTGTCAGACGGCAGTTGCCACAAATATATTATTTCCTAATTATTTCAATGTCTCTGATTGATTTTTTCTTAGTTTTTTGCAGTAATATTATTCCATACAGTGAATTGTGGTATATTTATATTATAAAATGTGTGAACCATCGCTGTACTCAAAATTATGGTGTGCATATAAGTGATTCAATTATTATGTTCATAAAACAATAAACAAATAGTTTTGCTGTTGTTACACTATATACACAGGTTATATATAAGTATCTGCATGTTTTGTTCACCATAACGAACTACTAAGTTGGTCTTGTGAGTCAAAAAAGCAACGAGGAGTGGCCGCCACACACCAGCGAGCCACTCACTGCCACGCCCTCCCTCAACACCACCTCACTCACCCTCATTTACCTCCCACAATACTGTTTTTGCATTTATTCACTATACACAGACGTTATATATACGTATTTACATGTTTTGTTCACCATAACTGTACATCTAAGCTTGTATGGTGAGTAAACGCACAAAGACGTAGCTACTCCACAGTCAGCTGATCGGCGGCCACCCTCAAGGCCACACGCACTAATATTTCTCCTCCAACAATATTGGTTGTGGTGTTATTATGCTATATACACACATTATATATAAGTATCTACCTGTTTTATTCACCATACTTGTACAAATAAGCTGGTATGGTGCCCAAAGACCCTTTGTGGTCACCAGTAAACAACACGATAATTCCTGCAGACGACGCTCCTCTCACCAAAATGGCGGCTCCCAACCTACTCCTCTCGCTGTTATCTCACACTATACACACGTTATATGTAAGTATCTACATTTGTGTTCACCATAGCGAACCACTAAGCTGGTATGGTGAGTGCAGTCAATAAATGGTGGCCACACACAGTCAGAAGACAACGCCACAATCCTCCCTCCACAGCCGTACTCCTCCCTCCATCGAGCACAGCGCTAAATATCTCCACAATCAAGCTGTTATCAGAATCCTGGTCAGTTTTATCAAATTCAGGGGGCTTCAGTAATACTATCACTGCTAAATAATAGCAGTATCACTTATATTTTGGCATTTGTAGGCGATGCTGTGGTCACAAGCTGAACAGCGGTGCTGTGAGCTCGTGCTGCGTGCGCCAGCCTTGGTGGCTGGCGCAATACTGACACTCTCACTCCCAAGAATGTTGGGCTGGATTTTTTTTCTAGGTGGGATCTGGCAACTATCAGTCGTGGCTGTACTATAGCTGCCCCTATCCCAGGCGGGGTGTTTAAATTATAGCGCTAGACACGAAATCATATATAAATGATGTGCGCGATTTCGGTTTTGTCACTGATATCATTTATATATGATATGCGCGGTTTGAGGGTTAACTGGAACTGATGGATGATGTAGTAATAGAGAGATGCAAGCACCTGTCCAATGCACAAAGAAGAATAATAATAGTCAGAAGTGTCCACAAAGTGGATATGCAGCTGGTGCCTTTATAGCATTGCTGAGTAAAACATAATAACATAAAAATAATGAGTATGTTATTATGCTCTAATTTGTTATATATCATACAAATACATTGTCTAATTGTAATATTGTTAATTTCAACAATGTCCACAATTTTAATTTTTAGGCAAGATTTTTTTTGTTTCTTCTTTTTTATTATCTGATTTTGTTATAACCTCTACATCCTGGAGAGTGCATACCCGTCCCTAACTATGTGAAGATAGAATTAAATTGTTCAACAAATAATCAGTTATAACTGGCAGAACTTGGGAGTTTGAATTTTTTTTGGTTGATTTTTTTCACAAATTTCAAACTATTTCTTCATCTCTTTAGGTTGTTTTGATGATTAGGGACCAGATTAGAGCTTTTTCACTTATATTATTATATTACGTATACATCTGTATCCCATAAATAATGATAATTATCCCTATTTTTTTTTAGGGGGGGGGGGGGAGGGATTTTTTCTTGATTTCATTCCAACACATATTGACCCACAACTTTCACATATTCAAGTATGAATGCCAAACAATGTTTATTAAAACATACAAGTAAATTAATGAATTAGAACTACCTTATACATTGTCGATAACTTCAACTTCAATTATCTCTAAAACTAGAGTTTCAACTTTGAGTCAGCTTCAAAAGCTCCAGTTTCTGAACAGTTCTCACCATTTTTGCATATAGTGTGTGCACCTGTCTGTTCTACAATCCTATTAGAATGGATTTTTTATAAACCCTAAACGTTTGGAGTTATAAATTTTGTTATTTGAATTTGGTGCATATTTTAAATGCCATATTGACGATTTTTTTTTACATTAAACTAAACTGAAAATCTATGTTCTAAATCTATTAAAATAAAGATCATATACTATTCTGAGAGAATAACAACACTTAATGAACAATTGGTGATATTTAATATTTTTGCAGCTGATTTGAAAATCTGAAATTTTCAATATTACATTTTTTAATTATTTTTAATTTTCTTGTTTTCAAGTTACATTGGTGATCATTTAGACAAAGTTGGGGGCATTTGCCTAGTAGATTATGCACAAAAAAAATTGGAAAGCGTTAGAGCAAGTTTAAGAAATTTACTTATGGTGCCATCGGGTCCTGTCTTATATATATACGCCATGCGCAGCTTAAGGTTAAATAGGTACCAAGGAGTTAAGCAATTACTATGGGTTGCATCCTGGGAAAGGTTAGTAGTTGGCTGGGGGGACCCAATATGCCTAAGTATACACTTCCAACACAAGACAACGTGAATAAAACAATGCTGAACTCTCCTCCTCCTTTCTTGCTCCCTACATAAAGGCACTGCACTATACAGCACCTTTCTCGCTCCCTACATAAAGGCACTATACAGCACTCATTGCATAAACCTACCAATATTAATGGATATATTCACATTAAGTTTATTTCGACTTAATTTATAATAATAAGCTTAGGTACGTTGATGGAGTGGAAATATAGAGAGTAACCAGGAGGCCTGGTCAGAGACCAGGTCACAGGGACATTGATCCTTGCAACCACAAGGTGACCACAAGGAGGTAAGGCAGCAAAAGATAGCATGTTTTGGTGTGTGCAAACTACAAAGATGTACTATCAACCAAACTACAAAGATGTACTATCAACCAAACTACAAAGATGTACTATCAACCAAACTACAAAAATCACAACACTAAGCTGCTGGTCCTAACTGTAGCAGATATAGAAGTGTTAGAGGCAAGTTACTCCACTTAAAAAAAAAATTATGAAAATCAGTGGAAGAAACTATCAAAGGTTTTGACTGAAATGAAAATTAAAAAAAATATGTTGGTGCATGAATATATAGAAAACCAATGCAAACAAAATTTTACTGAATACCACTGTCACCAATTGACAAATTGCTTTATAAATACAGGTACAGTCAGGCCTCGATCTGTGCAATGGATGGTTTTTTGGAAAACCGTATCAGACCAAAATTGCACCGAGTCAATATATATGAGAGGAGTATGGATGGAGTCCAGATATCCCCAACAAAAGGTTTCCCTCCTCACACTGAACACATTTTATGGCCAATATGAACATTACAATACAATAACCCTGCCATTTCCCAACCAGAAATACACCTCTGCAATACACTCACAAACAATGTAACATTGCATTGGTTACTTTATTTAATTTCAGATTTTTGAGTGCAGTGGATCAATGGTGGTGGTGACAGATAGTGGCAAGTCATCAAGTTCAGATTCGCCCACTGACTCATTATTCTCATTTTAATAGGAGGGTGCCATGCCCAATGGTCTATTAGTTAACATGAAACTAGAATGGATTGTTGAGAGCCTGTGTTAGCAGATGAGGCAGTAACCACAGGTACAGTGGTACCTCCGTTTTCGAATATGATCTGTTCCCAGAGACTGTTCGAAAACC
Organism: Procambarus virginalis; assembly: GCA_020271785.1. Classification (NCBI taxonomy): domain Eukaryota; kingdom Metazoa; phylum Arthropoda; class Malacostraca; order Decapoda; family Cambaridae; genus Procambarus; species Procambarus virginalis. The sequence continues at coordinate 12,095,519 of WNGS01142304.1, read as the reverse complement.
AAAAATTTGAAAACCGAAACAAATTTTCCCATAAGAAATAATGTAAATTTAATTAATCTGTTCCACACCCCCAAAAATATTAACTTAAAAATACATTATATACATAGTACTATTAATATTTTATACTACAGTATGTACAAGTACAGTGGAACTTCGAATAACAAATTTAATCCGTTCCGGCACCGAGCTCGTTATGTGAAACGATCGTCTCTCAAAACAAATTTCCCCATTTAACCCTTGTGTTGCTAAGGGCTAATTGGCCTTTGTCACCCACAGATGCTTAACAAAAAAATACAAAATATCTTCTGAACTTGTTAATTTGTGTTCCCTGATCACGTGAAATATAATAAAAAAATTGTAAGTGGCATATTTTGGCCGCTATAGGGCGGGGAAGTATGGAAGAAAACCCAGCGTCGAATGTAATGAAACGCCATTTTCTGGGCGAGACCAGGAGGCTCCCGGAGCTGTCCAGGCTGATATGCTAATGTCAGACTTTGGCATCAGCCATGTGTATGGAGTTCTTTGGGCCTACCAGGGACCACGAGCTAGAACCTGGCCCCCTCAGAGAGGTAAGGAAAGCAATGGCCTATAGAAGCCCCCGTGTGGTTGGAAGCATTCTATGTCTGCCATCGACCAGGTCAGGCACCCAGAAAGGTAAGCATCCCAAAAACAAACCCCTATTCTGGTGAAAATATTGCTACCAAAAGCCGAACAAGTGGATAGAACTTACCCAAACAAAAACAAGCAAACTAGTATGACGTCACCCATTGCCGCGCCCCCTCCCAGGGTGGGGGAAGGGGGAGCCCCGGACCTACCGCGCCGGCGATCCACACCCCAGTTCTGAGGCTGGATGTCAAAACACTCAAAAAACTGGCGACCGGATGGAGGGAGCCTCCGGGTCTCACCCAGAAAATGGCAATTCATTACATTCAACGGTGGTTTTCTGGGGGAGCCCCTACAGCTAACTACCCACAGAGGAAAAAAGAGGGACTTACCCCCAGCGGTTGCTGCTCACTCCTCAACCCGAAGTCGAGACAACTGGCGGCATCCGCCGACCCAAAGCAACACATGCCCGACTGGGCCCAGGGACGCTAACAAGGTAACGAGCAGCCAGGACCCTGTTCAACCGCCACAATCCCCACGCTCGAATGTCAGCCCAAGACACATTGCCAAAGACGGCGGCAAAAGTCGTAAACGTCATGGGCACGGGGATAGACAGCAGACTGTCTAGTCTTAATAACCCTGCAGATGACCTGGGAGACCCACACCCGCGAACAGGGAAGACGGGAAACCGGATCAACCCAAAGCGCGTAAACGGACACAGAAGCTGTGACACGCAAATAACGGCGAAGAACCGCAACCGGACGCAAAACATGATGCACCCTCGGCCTAACCAACCAAGCATCAACAACCCAGGGACCCCTCCGGAAAGCAGTATTCTCATTCTTCGCCAGAAAAGGAGAAAGCTGCAGACAAACAAACCGATCGCCCCGACCAAAGGAGCAGAAACCCCTGTGCCGGAGGAGAGCATGAAGCTCACCAACCCGACCCCCAGAGGCTAATGCCAACAGAAAAAGAGCCTTGGAGAAAAAATCCTGAACCGAAGGAGCCACAACAAACCGAGGAGAAGAAAGATAAGAGAGCACTCTGTCCAATGACCAGGACGGCTCAGGCGGAGCATGAGCAGACCGGTGGTGAAACAACACCTGAGACAGCTTGCAAAACGGTGCAGACATAACATCAATACCAAACGCATGCTGAAGCGGCTCCGCCAGCGCCGCACGATACGAGGCGACAGTGTTAGGCATAAGGAGACGGTCCTGGAACAACCAAGAGAGAAAGGACACCACCACCCTAACCAAAAGCGAAGTACAACGACGAAGGCGTAAGAAGAACTGGAAGGACCGCTAGGAAACTTCATACTGCCGCCGAGACGAAGCCCACAGGTGGGACACTAACAAGGAATCCACTTGATCACCATAGAGATGATGATGAACTCGAGTCAAAAATACCATATGCAAAGTCTCGAGGAGAAGATCGAACCAGCCACGTGACGCACCGGTCCTATCTGCTGGGAGCCGAGGGAAAACCTCCGGATTTGGACACCGAGCGAGCAGCGCCTGAAACCATGCGGCCAAGAGGACAACTCTCCCCTGATAAGTCTCCAAGTGAGTCAGGATGCAGAGCAACAGCGGAACCGGGGGAAAGAGGTAAAGGAACCCCCACCTCGACCAGTCCTGCCGGAAGCAATCGACCCTGATGGCCTCGCAGTCAAGGAAGGGCGCCACATGCTGGGAAGGTGTTGTGACCAAGCCAACGCGAAGAGGTCCACCTCGGGGCGTCCAAACGTCTAGCAAAGCCAACGGAAGGAGTTCGCGTCAACCGTCCATTCAGTGGAGAGGGGAACGAAACGAGATAGGCCATCAGCCAAGACGTTGGACACTCCCCGTACGTGAGCTGCCAGGAGAGCCAAACCCCGAAAACTCAGCAGATGAGTCACCCGAAGGGACCAGCTCCAAAGAGCCAAGGACCCCATCGAACCCCCCCCCCCAGTTCAGACAATGAACCACCGAAGAGCAGTTCGAATGGAGTTGGATCGTCGACCCGCGGGTGACCCAAAGCCCCCGAAGAGCAAACCACACCGCTGCGAATTCCCGCACCATGCTGTGGGCTCGACAGAAAGACGGACCCCACTGTCCATGGCCGGCCTGGTGAGCACTGGTCACAAAGCCCCAGTCAAGAGACTACGCGTCTGTGAAAACATGGAGCGAGGGCTCATTTAGGAGCCAAGGCACTGAACCCCGAAAAACCTGAAGAGGAAGTGGGCAACACAGCAACCGACGCAAGGTTCCCAGGGTCTGAACCAGCAATGGCGAGAGAGGCGGAAGGGACGTCCCCGAAGGAACCAGAACAGCCGACAAAGCCAAACCCGACCCAGCAGGTAGACCAGCATCGCAAAGTTCAGGCTCCCACACAGACCCTTGAGCAACCGCCGGGTGACCGGGAGCCCCCCAGAAACAGGCGCATGTGGGACCGCAGCCGCAGGAGAGACTCCGGAGGAAGAGACAAGGAAGCGGTCCGAGAGTACCACACAAGGCCCAGCCAAATCCGAACCTGGGAAGGAACCAGATGGGACTTCCTTCAGCTCACCAAGAACCCGAACCCAGCGAGCTGAGAAAGAACCAAATCCTGGCCAGCAGACAAGAGGACCGGCTGGGAGCCGAAACCAGCCAGTCGTCGAGCTAGGCCAACACCGAACACCTAACAGACGCAGATGGGCCACCACAACCTGGGTAAGACGCGTGAACATGCGAGGTGCTGGGTTCAACCCGAACGGAGACAATGAAAGAAGTAACCTTGACACCCCACAACAAAACCGAACCAGTCCCTAAACCCTGGATGAATCAGGACATGCCAATAAGCATCCCAGAGGTCCAGGGACACCATCCAAGCGCCGGCTCCAACAGGAGCCGAACCTGGGAGAGCGTAGTCATTCGAAAGGAGGGGCAATGAGCCCAGGGGTTCAGACAGGACAAGTCCAGAATGAACGCAGGTCCATGCAGTCCCGTTTCGGGACCGTTAACAGAAGGGAAACCCATCTGAGGGACATCGTCGTTTCGACCACGCCCAAGCGAACCCACTCCAAGATGACCTGACAGAGCGCAGGGGAAGAGGCCTGCCCTGCCATCCCCGAACCTCCCTGAAAGGAGGGAGCCACCCAACGTCACCGGAGGCCACTCAAAACAACCTGAAATGCCCACGAATCGTGGGACCAGGCGTGAGCGAACAGCACAAGCCTCTACCTCATCGCCCCATCAATGGGGCGAACCGCGAAAGGGCCGGCGCCCCTTACGAGACCCAGAACCTCGCACAGAGCGAACCTCGCGCTGACCAGACGAAGGCGGATCTGAAGGAGGAGCCAAATCCAAACCCGACACCAGTGGCCTACCCCGACAAGAGGAGCCCCGAGCCTTGGTACGACCCTTCCTGGAAGGCCCACCACGGGACCCCCCGGAGAGCCAGCAAGTCCGACATAGGACGACAAGAAGCTGAAGCAGCCTGAATATACTGCACAACGGCTGAAGCCTCAAACAGGAGAAGACAAAAGGGCGAAGACATCCTAAGAGCCAAGGCCTAAGCGGATTCCACAGAAGAGGCAAGCACCGCCTGCTGACACATGAACCGGGAAGCATAAAACAGTGCAACCACAACCCGCAAGATCAGCATGAAAAGCTTCAGTCAGGCAGCCGACAAGCGAGCCACTGAAGCCAAGGCAAAAGGAACCAGGAACAGCCTCAAGCGTCCCCACATCCTCCGTGAGCCAGTCCGAAGACAGCTCGAGGAGGGAAAAAAGAAACGCAAGGCCGAAGCCAAATGTGCTCAGCCACCAGCGCCGCTGAAAGGGAAGGAACCTGCACATGGAGCTGAATGACACCAACATCCCGGGAAAGGGCAGGAGCAAACAAGCACTCATTGAGGTGCTCTAGGTTGCCCCCCAGGAAAACCTGCAGCACCGTCAAAGCCTCCCACCACTCAAGCGTGCTGGAACGGCAGAAGGAGTGTCAGGCCTCCAAGGTAAATACAGAACTGTCCGCCAGCCAGGATGAGTCCAGAACCTCGTAACGGAGCCAGAAAGGGAAAGAAGTCCCAAACCTGAAAGCTGAGGGATCCATTGCCAAGGCATAATCGGGGGGTCACGCAGGAGGTTTGCCGCAAGGGCCGTCTGTACTGCAGCAGGTTGGATGCGATAAACCGAAAACCTCCGGAAAGACGGAACCGAAGCACCCGGGGGAACACAGAACCGAACCAAGGGGAGGGGCAGACACCAAATCCAACTCGTACGCATGAGGGGGGAAAAGAAAACCCCACTCCTTGTAACAGTAAGCCTGCTTAGAGAGCAGAAAAACCCAGGTGGGGTCCAGCGGGCACCAAGGCCCCCAAGTCAGCCCCTCCCCAGCCCCAAGGTCCTCCTCTGCAGGACCTGGGGGCCCAGTCCTCCCCCCAAGCACCGACCCCATTAGACAAGGCCGGCGCAGCCGCAGAAGCCGGACAGAAGGGGGCCCACTGGTCAGACCCAGAGGCTTCGGCCGGGGGAGTAGACTCAAATGCCTCCGGTGCCACACCGGAAGGGGCATTCCCCGAGGCTGCCCGAATCTCAAGACCAACTAATCCCTGCCCCGACTCCTAAACCCTCAGACGTTTCGGGGCCGGAAGCAGGGGAGGGGAACCAGAACGAACAACAGGAGGGGGAAGGACGAGGAGGTGCGGACTGAACCAGGGTCGAGGCGACCCCACCCTCAAGTCCAGGTCCCTATAAGCAAAACGGATCAGCCGAGGGGCATCCGGGTGAGCAACCAACCGAGCTCATTGCAACAAACGAAACCTAGAATGCAACGCCTGTGCAGCCTGTACCCAAAGATGATCATCCACAGATTGGTCAAATTGAGTCACCAGCAAGCAGCAAAACTCACAGGACTCAGGGTCGAAAGTGTCACCGACTCAACAGGCAGCATGACGGAGGCAAAAAACGTGAGGGTCGCCCTGAGACAAGGAGACCGAACAACCCTCAAACTCGCATGAAGCAAGGGGGGACTCCGGGGTCGCATCCATCGAACCCATGCGTCCCTTAGGGGATTCCCAGGGTCCTGAGCGTTTACTATAAGAGGGCTCGCGCTCAGGTAAACCCTGGCAGGGTACTGCTAACCGGTGCCCAAAACTACCAAACAAACTGTCTATAGCTGAAACCCAGGACCGTGTACGCTCACAGGGACCTAGCAGGAGGCACCACCAAGTATCAGGATGAGGCCAAACACCAGAGGCAAGCAGGGCAGAACCCCCTACCAAGGCAAAAACAAAAACAAAACCCCACAAGAGGACAGCATACCCCCTAAGGACCAGAGCCGGCTGCTGTGATTGGTGATAACAAGCTGCACAGCACCCTGCACCCCACCAATGCAAAATTGCCTCCTACCCTAAGGTAAACTAGGGAGACAAAACATCCAAGTACCCAAAGAGCGGCCAAAAAACCGAGCAGTTAAATAGACCCACAGAGGCAGATCCCAAGGAACCTGTGGAAGGTAACCCCAAGCTCCAAGGGCAGTATTTACAGAGCACCTAGGGAAGGGAACCCTAGGCGCATGCAGCCCGACTACTGAAGAGTAACTCCTGGCTCACGCACCCCTGGAGAACAGCCGCCACACACAAGGCACAGCGCCGTAAAAGTCTGGAGCCAGAGCACACAATCACTGCCTATAGCATCAGTCACCTCAAGAACTGGGTGTGGATCACCGGCGCAGTGGGTCTGGGGCTCCGCCTTCCTCTTCCCCTCCCGGGGAGGGGGGAGCTGCGCAAACGGCGGCGTGGCAATGGGTGATGTCATACTAGTTTGCTCGTATTTGTTTGGGGAGTTCTATCCACTTGTTCATCTTTTGGTAGCAATAATTTCAC
>WNGS01142304.1:12066583-12088072 GCA_020271785.1 Procambarus virginalis | reverse complement strand
ATACAGTACTGTAGTTTGCATCCTTGTCTATGTCTGATATTAGGATAAGAAGAAAGTTACCAGAGTAAGTATGGTACCTAGGGGGGGACTGAGCTTTTCACAATAGACGATCCAGATTTTACTGTGTTTGACTATTACACTCTGACCGTGGTTCTATTTGTTAGGAAGTTGATGATCGATCTCCCTACTTTGCCAGTAATTACTTTTGAATGTATTTATTCGGACATTAAACACATGATCACATTTGTTGAAAGTTTTTGCAAACCAGCTTGATGCCTGTTTGATGGGGTTCTGAGAGGTGTTCTACTCCCAGAGCCCGGCCCAAGGCCAGGCGTGACTTTTGGTGAGAGTTTGGTCCACCAGGCTATTACTTGGAGCAGCATTTGCAGATGACACTAGGATTTCATGTAAGTGACAATATAGAGGACACGGCCAACCTCCAATGGATGTATATAGGGTCAATGGGCCACAGATGGCATTATGATGTTTAACCCTTAAAGTGCGCATCACGTTATATGACGTGTTGGGCGTTGTTCCAGTCAACTGCGCATCACGTCATATGACGTGTGGAGTACTACGCAAGATTTAAACGGCCCCCGGATACACGGGGTTCACCACACCTTCATCAGGGCTCTTGTAAACAGACGCCATTTTTTTAAAAAATCGTGGGCCAAACTCCCGGGTGTTAGGGGCCTCAGTATTGAGTGAGCTACCAAGCCTGACGCACGCAGCATGAGCTAACAGCACTGCTGTTCAGCTTGTGACCACAGCATCGCCTAAAAATGCCAAAATATACTTGTTCATGCTATTATGTAGCGATGATATTATTACAGAAGACCCCTGACTGTGATAAAACTGACCAGGGTTCTGATAATAGCAGGATTGTGGTGATATTTGCGCTGTGCGCCATGGAGGGAGAGTAATGCTGTGGGAGGGAGGGTGGTGGGCGATGTTTTCTGACTGTGTGTGGCCACCTTTTATTGACTGCACTCAGCATACCAGCTTAGTGGTTCGCTATAGAAACACAAATGTAGATACTTATATATAACGTGTGTATAGAGGGTATAAACAGCAAGAGAAGGTTTGGAGCCGCCATTTTGGTGAGGGCGGTGGCGTCGTCGCACGACGCCATCGTGCAGACGACGGGTGTTTACTGGTTACCACGATGGTCTTTGGGCACCATACCAGTTTATTTGTACAAGTATGGTGAATAAAACAGGTAGATATTATTTATAATGTGTGTATATAGCGTAATAACACACACAGTATTGTTGGAGAAATATTAGTGCATTGGCCTTGAGGGTGGCAGCCATCAGCTGACTGTGTTAGGTCCTATGTCTTTGTGCCTTTACTCACCATACAAGCTTAGATGTACAGTTATGGTGAACAAAACATGTAGATACTTATATATAACGTCTGTATATAGTGAATTATAGCAAAAACAGTATTGTGGGAGGAGAATGTGGGCGAGTCAGATGACTGGAGGGAGGGAGGGCGGGAGTGGCTGGCTGGTACACGGCGGTCACTCCTCGTTACTTTTGACTCATAATAGCTACTTAGTGGTTCGTTATAGTGAACAAAACATGCAGATACTTATATATAACCTGTGCTTATAGTGTAATAACCGACAAAGTATTTGTTCACTGATTGATGAACATAACTGAATCAACAATATGCACACCATATTTTTGAGTACAGCAATGATTCACTCATTTTATTATAAAATATATCAAACTACACACTATTGAATAATATTACAGCAAAAAAACTATGAAAAATCAATCAGAGACATTGAAATAATTAGGTAATTATCTCTTTGTGGCAACTCCGGCCTGACAGCTGGCGAGCAACAGACCGCCTGGGACGCATGCTGAGTCAGCGCCTATAATTTGCCAGACTTCCCCGCCCTTAGTGGGCAATATATGGCACTTACGATTTTTTTATTTTTCCCGTGATCAGTGAACACAAATTAACAGGTTAGGAAGAAAAAATAATTTTTTTTTTCAAAATGACATGCGCCTGTGGGGATGACAGGATATTAAACCCCTGTTAAGGTTTAAGGTAGGGTTAATGAAATGAGTTTCCAGCTCAAGCAACACTATGGTAAAAAACAAAAATGTAAAAATGGAACATATATAAAAAAGTCAAAACACTCTGAAACGAAAGAGCAATGTAAATGATCTAGGAGTAATCATGTCAGAAGACCTTACTTTATACAAAACATTAAAGTAGCTGTCACACACACGCTCGAAAATTGACAGGTTGGAGAACAAGGACCTTCCAAACAATGATGATAATGAACAATAGAGCCCTATAGAGCACTAGTGTCTGAAAATTATCATCACTACACACAGGAATCACAATAGCATGATGGATCAAATGAACAAATCCACAAGGGCCATGACGAGGATTTGGAGACGTGGGCGGAGACAAGAGAGGCCGTGACGAGGAAGATATACCATGTCGTAGCTCAGTTGATAAAGGCAGCGTCTGATGGTCTCGGACGTAGGTTCGCATCCTTGTCATGGCCCTTGTGGATTTGTTCATTTGATCCATCACGCTATTGTGATTTCTGTGTGTAGTGATGATAATTTTCAAGACACTAGCGCTCTATAGGGTGGAATATTGTTGCACACTAACAGCTCTATTCCGAAACAGAGGAAATGCTGACCTAGAGTGTGCGAGAAGATCCTTTGCTGCTAGACTCCACTCTATAAGTAAATTTTATTATTGGGACTGATTAAAAGTTCTAAATCTGTTTTTCTAAGAGTGTAGGTGAGAGACAATAATCTTCATGTGAAAGATATTAGAGGGACTGGTTCGAATCTGAACATTATTATCACATCACAGATTACATCACATGAAACCAGTAAGCATGGAAGGATGGGAAAAATACCCTCATTGAAAAGCAGAGGTGCAATAGGTACTTTATAAACATCAAGGGCCAAGATGTTCAAACACTCTCCGCTACACTGAAAACGCCGGTCGGCGAGTGGACAGACGCTGGACTTGTGATCCTGTGGTCTCTGGTTCGATCCGGGTGCCGGCGAGAAACAATGGCAGAGTTTCTTTCACCCTATGCCCCTGTTACCTAGCAGTAAATAGGTACCTGGGTGTTAGTCAGCTGTCACGGGCTGCTTCCTGGGGGTGGAGGCCTAGTTGAGGACCGGGCCGCGGGGACACTAAAAAGCCCCGAAATCATCTCAAGATAACCTCAAGACATACACGTAAGGAGCATAATTGGCCAGCCTCTGCATTGTTTAAGAAAGAACTCGACAAAACACCTCCGAAGAATACTGATCAACCAGGCTGTGATTCATAAGTCAGACTGCGAGCAGCTGCGTTCAACAGCCTGGTTGACCAGTCCAGCAACCAGGCACCTTGTCGGAGACCAGGCCATGGGGCTGTTGATCCCTGGAAGCTACACAAGGTTATCTTGAGGTTATCTTGATATGATTTCGGGGCTTAGCATCCCGCAGCCTGGTCCTTACCAGGCTTCCTTTTGTTACACCCCAGAAAGCAGCAGTAGCAGCTGTCTAACTCCCAGATACCTATTTACTACTAGGTAGCAGGGCATTAGGGTGAAAGAAACTCTGCCCATTGTTTCAGCCTCCACCGGGATTGAACCCGGAACCTCAGGACTACGAATCCGAAGCAGTGTCCACTCAGCTGTCAGGGCCCCATTTATCCAGTCCACTCAGCTGTCAGGGCTGACACAAGGCTTGAAATTTAAATTTGCCAAAGCTAGAAGATAGAAGAAAAAAAGGCACTATGATCATTACATACAAAATAATGACATGAATTGGTACAGTTGATAAGATGGTTTTTAATCTTGCAAGTTTAACAAGAGGCTGTAGATTTAAGATAAGGAAACAAAGGTGCCAACAAAAATTGAAAGGACTCTTGGGAAGAGAGTTGTAGACACAAGAACAATTTAAGCAAGGTGAGGATGGATGGCAAAACCATCTGTGGTCTCAGTGTCATCAGGCAGATTACAGGGAAGACAGGACACCGTGAGTGAAGCTCCCATCATCGTAATTGCACTTAGGGTAATTACTCACATGCAGGTGTGTGGAAGTAGACATCATACTAAAGCTACATGTATAAAACATTCTAACATAAGGGAAGGAATATGTCATGGAAACAGGTTTTTTAAAGAGAGATCAACTTTAACCACTGCACTGCGCCAAACAACAAGTGTCGGTCTGAGGGTTGTGTGATTTTTTTTTTAATTAGGTAATATTTTAAAGTTTTTTAATATTTTCATCGCTCTTTGTGATTTGAAATGAAAAAGATCGAGTTTGGAAACATTTGAAATTAACACTTTCGCGCGCGCGGCACTCGGGGAAAAAAAATTCCGATTGTGCGCGCGGCATTCTGGATGCTCAAGTGTAAAGACAAAAAAGTGTATAAACTTTTCACGCTCCTAACATCAATTCTCAAGCTACGTATTTCATTTTGGTATCAATGTGTTGGCAATAAAATTCTCTACAAGATCATATGCATAAAATGTCACCAAAGCATTTGCTATCCCACCACGAAATAAATAAACACGAAGATGACTCGCCGTGACACCCAAACAGGAAGTAAATGTTCATACTCTTTCGTTTGTTGCCAGCTCCACAGTGATCCTACAGCATTGATTTTGATATCACTGAACTCGCAATAAAATTCCCCACCCAGACATATGCCTATCAATGTATAATTATGATACGGGGTGACCCGCACGAGTGTGGGAAGTGGCCGAAGCGTTAGCCGTGATTTCAGCAGCGATGACACTGTTGTGATGCAGCGCTTTGAAAGTTTATACTTATTTCACTGTCCTGACATTATTTCTGCAGCTACGTATTTCATTTTTATAGCAATGTGTTCGCAATAGAAAGTTCTATAAGAACATGGGTAGAATTGGTCAACAGAGCGTCAAATAAATTTGCGGCGAATAAAATCTTACGCGTGTTTGTACCCGTGAACGTAAAAAGTTTTTACTTTGTTCATGTTTTTCAAGTTTATACTCGTTTCACACCGTTTTTTTTTTGTATAGTGTTCGGAATAAAATTCCCTACACAGACATATGCCTATCAAGTACAATTCTTGGGAATTCACAGCTGTAGAGACGGCCAAACACACACAACCGGAACCCGCTCTGGATACTCCAACTCACACCCGCAACACCCGCAACACCCACAAAAAAAGTTTCTGGTGTTTCGTGTATACTTACTTTAGTTTTCGTGCTACAGTTGTCATTTAGGTATCAAAATATTCCTAAGAAAATCGACTACAATACTACAACAACCTAGGACAATTATGTGTACTTACCAAAGGAAAGACGATTGTAGAAAAATAAGTTGAGCATTTTCTCTCCACTCCACCTCCTTCAGGTACCGATTCCTGAAGTTGCTCAACAGATGTTCGTAGGTGGAGTGAAGCTGGTGCGGGTGGTTACTTCTTGTCCACCCAATACACCCTTTTCCTGTGATAACTGGTGTAACACGGTATGACACAAAGTGGAACATCGCATGTCTTGCATGCTATACCAGTTTCCTTCCTAATACCCGACTTTGAACACACTTGACACCTGCGACGTTTGGGGAGTTTTACAAGTTCATGCTTCAATTTGTAGTTCAGGCGAGTCTCTGATAAAACAACACGTCCCTGTTGTCTCTGTGTTGGTTGTACACTACAGTCTGAATCGTCGCTCTCACCATTGTCTTCAAACAACAGTGTAGCAGATGAAATATCTTCATCAGATTCATGGTCGGCTTCAGCACGAGGTGTAGACGTGAAGAGAGGGCGCCTCACACCCGACGGGCCAGGTGTTGACGGGTTAGCAGCAGGATACACAGGACCAGTGTCATCATTTATGTCTGGAGCATGAACTAAATGAGGAGATGGTGTTGTTGTTGCAGGCCACTCTTCCTTGTCAAATTTCAATAAAGCCCAAATAGCAACCTCATGAAACTGGAGCAGAGTTAGTTTCTTTCGGTCATCTGTGTTGGCCTTGTACAATGCATAAGCGTTTTGCAAAGCCATTTGCAGGAAATAAAAGGTTATTTTCTTTGTCCACTTGTGACATTTCCTGGCGAAATGGTAATACTTTACCATTTGATCAAAGTGGTCAACACCCTTCATGAACTTATTGTAGTCAATAATTGCCTTTGGTTTGTTCACCACAACCTGCTGTAGTCCTGTTGTTCCATCTGGCCTACGAACTCGTTTGCGTTTTTGAACTCTATTTGTGTCTGCATTGTGGAGGTTGGTAATCATAGAGACAACTCGCTTGTCTTTCCACAGCAGAATGAAGGTGTTGTCCTTGCGGCGGTAGACTGTGGTATCCACATCAATCTTAGTCTTCGCCATATGTTGCAGGTCTTTTGGGGCGCCACGTACGAGTCTAATTGTTCCACACGTGTAGACCCCCACTTCTCGCAACTTCTCTGTAAGGGTAACCGAGTTGTAAAAGTTATCCATATAGAGGTGGTGCCCTTTGTTCAATAATGGCCGCATCAAACCAGTAACTGTTTCCAGGATGGTTTTACCAATGCCACAGTAAACCTCAAATCCATAAATGTAGCCAGATGTTGATTCGGCTAGCATATATAATTTTACGCCATATTTGTCTGGTTTGTTTGGATTGTACACTTTGAACGACAGCCGGCCTCGCCATGCCATTGTGCCTTCATCCAAACATAACTCTTTCACTGGGTTATACACTTCTTGAAAACGGTGTTTCAGGTAGTCCATCACTGGTCTCACTTTGATCAATTTGTCTGTATTGTTCACTGGCACCGCATTGTTGTTGAACGTATGAAAAAACTGGCCTATGTGTTGAAACCGTCTGCTCGTCAAACATGTTGAAGAATCTTGCATGCCATGGTTTATTTGTCTGCCAATACATGCGCATAGTTGGGAGCCTGTTTATTCCCATCAACATACACAGTCCTAAGTATCTTGCCATTTCTTTCAATTTCACCGGTTTCCATATATCATCGACATTTTCATTAGCCAGGCCGAATATCTGTAAGGCGTACAGATTTGTTTCATATGCCAAGAAATGAATCAACGCACGAGTAATAAACAACTGAATATATCCCAGTGCATTCGTGGGTTTGGTAATCCTTAGCCCTGGGGTTCCAGTAAAATCATCGAACAATGGTGGAATATTGTCCTCAAGCCACACAACACTGGCCCCAGGCTGGCGAGTACGTACCGGACGTGTACGCTTGCGAGGAGGCTGGGGTGCCTCATCTCCCTCACTTGGTTCATCCTCACCTGATAATTCATAGCTTGAATCACTCCCACTATCAACAAATGGGGTTATTTTCAAACCACGAGTAGGAGGTCGTTTCCTTAGCTGGATTTTAGGCATGCACGCAGCACGTTTGTGCCTTGTGGTGAGAGGCGGCGGTGCTGGTGCCCCCTCCTCCTCCTCCTCCTCTGTTAGGCCTTCAGTGTCCTCCTCCGTCGATTCAGCCCCATGGGCTCCAGACCCCCCAAATTCATATTCTTCTTCTAAATCCTCACCTTCTGCCTCACTTCCATCCAAATCCACTTGATCAAAGGCATCCAAGAGATTGGGAATCTTGGTGGGAGTGAGCCTCAATCCAGAGAACCTCCTATAGATGTCGGTAATCTTGTCTTTTGCAGATGAATCAGAGGCTCCTGTAGCCGAAACACCACTTGGGCCTGGTGCTGGATCCATTATTGATGAATGTAGTTGGTTACTAACACACAGAAACGGGTAAAAATCCTTGAAACCGTGCGAGTTTGGCGCACGAAGGGAGAGAGATGTGATCGCTCCACGTGACAACAAAACAATGGGCCTGTCACGTGACCCAGTAGGCCGACGTGACATGCGGCCTACTCGAAAGAACGGGAATTTCATGGCGCGCAGTTTGAAACAAACCCCAAGTAAATCGGATTTAAGCTGGATTTTTACAATTATTTTAATACGGACCGTAAATGTACGACGCGACCGCACAACCGATAGAAATATAACCGTCGTATATGTACGGGATGGGCGTGCGAAAGTGTTAATATAAGCTGAACATTTATAAAAACAACAAAAATGTCCTTAACAAGTGCACCATGAAATTTTTGCCAAAAACAGGTGCGCAGTGCAGGGGTTAACGGACGATTGATGAAACTGGAGCGTATGGTTGATGAACTTTACTGACAAGAGTGCTTGGGGGTTGTGTATAAAGCTTGGGCTGGCTTCAGTAGGAACCTCCAGACTTACTGTGGATTCAGTGGAATCCCAGGTTATATAACTTGTACCATGTCGTGGTGCAGGGATAAAGTAGGCTGCTGAGGAGTTCCTTGATCACTAGTTCGAGTCACATTGCTCCAATTGATTTTCTCATTGATATATATATATATATATATATATATATATATATATATATATATATATATATATATATATATATATATATATATATATATATATATATATATGTCGTACCTAGTAGCCAGAACTCACTTTTTGGCCTACTATGCAAGGCCAGATTTGCTTAATAAGCCAAGTTTTCCTGAATTAATATATTTTCTCTATTTTTTTTTTATGAAATGATAAAGCTACCCATTTCCTTATGTATGAGGTCAATTTTTTATATTGGAGTTAAAATTAACGTAGATATATGACCGAACCTAACCAACCCTACCTAACCTAACCTAACCTATCTTTATAGGTTAGGTTAGGTTAGGTAGCCGAAAAAGTTAGGTTAGGTTAGGTTAGGTAGGTTAGGTAGTCGAAAAACAATTAATTCATGAAAACTTGTCCTATTAGGCAAATCGGGCCTTGCATAGTAGGCTGAGAAGTACGTTCTGGCTACTAGGTACGACATATATATATATACAGGTGCGTATACAGTATATATATACTGTATATATATATATATATATATATATATATATATATATATATATATATATATATATATATATATGTATATGTATATGTGTGTATGTGTGTATATATCTCATGTTAGTGTGATTTCTCTGTGTATTTGAATTCATTATTATCTGAAATTCATAACTATTATTTAAATAGGAAATCTCTATTGCATAAAAACTGGTTATCTTATGTTTCCATAAATTTATTCTTGATGCCAGGAAGCTGGGTCGAAGCAGCAGTCCGCCTCTCCACGAGACCGTGGCCTATCAATGGAGGCAAAATTAAAAATACCGACACGCCCAAGCAGAAAGATGTGTTATTGACTGGACACGAAGATGGTTCGTTTTAGAAGGTTTATTGAATTATATTCTTATTAAATATTTATTTAAATTTGTTAATTTTTTAAAATTGAATATACTACACTATAGTACAGTACTGTATTGTTACTGCCAAGCTTTTGTTGGGTATAACAAGTCAGGGAAAATGTTCGAGATATTTAATGAAACTGTTGAATATATTAAGATGATACTCTCAAAATAGATTTTATACTAGTTTTGTGAATAATTAGTGATGCAAATATATTTAAAGTGAATACTATAGATCTTTTAATTATTAAGCTGCTATATTATTAGATGTATCTATGTACTGCAATCAAATTTTGTGCGGAGATTTTCTTTGTCAAAAGCAATTGTCTCTCCAGTGTATTTATTGTAGGTGATTTTTATCAGCACTGACTAATACAAGTTTGGTATTTTCAGGTACAGTACAGTTCTGGGATGCTTCTGGAGTTTCACTCACACTGCTGTACAAGTTATCAACGTCTCAACTCTTTGTGTCGGAGGATCTTGGAGGTGATGGAATATCAGCAGAAGATGACGACTGGCCACCATTCAGGAAGGTATGTTTGAAATGAAATTAAGTTTCCTGTAGTGAGAAAGAGTACGGTCTGATTGACTGAAGAAGATTAAGCCACCCAAGAGGTGGCATGGGCATGAATAGCCAGTAAGAGGTCTGATTGATAGTTACAGAGGAGTATATCTTTTGTACTATTGCCATCCTTATGAGTCGCATTCTTTAGATTCACATTCACATACGACTTGATAATGGTCCAAGACGGACCGAAACGTCGTCATTTTTCCATTTTCTGTTGTGTGGTTTGGTTATCACATTCTTTGTTTTGTTTATCAGGTGCTATTGACACTGGCAGGCTTATTACATTGTTTAACCCCTTTGAAGAGTAGGGGTGATAAATTTTAGTACAGTATATAAATGCATAAAGGGTTTAACAAAGGAGATCTAAATCATGTTGTGAATATATCAACACAAATCGAACGCAAAACATTAGATGTAAATAAGAAAATTTTAGATTCAGTGAAAGCCTGGGTAAGTACTTATTTGGAACTATTGTAAATTTCTGGAACAACTTACCAACATAATCATTAATTATTATTTATCAACATAATCAATATAATCAACAATTATTATTATTATTCATATATACCAACAGTAACATAATTGCTGGATTGTTTCTTGTGAAGTTTAAACATAGAGTACATATGAATGAGTTTGAGTGAATATAAATATAAACTGCATATGGCCAACAGACCCGTGCAATGTCCTTTATTATGATGTTCTTAGGTTCATTGAGGAGTTAGGATTAAGCTTGGCATTATTGCAATACTGTTCCTCTTAATGTTTATTAAGCTGATGTCTCTTCCAACCCATGGAATTTGGAAATGGGGATAATGATAATTTCCAGTATTTATGTGTAACCTTAATCTATGTAGACCTAATGCCACTATATAAATATTACTTTTGTTCCCTCTAGGCTGGACTGTTTGACCCATACAGTGATGATCCAAGATTGGGGGTAAAGAAAATGGTGATGTGTCCTTACACCGGAACACTTATTGTTGCTGGTACGGCTGGCCAGGTTCTTATACACAACTTAGAAGCTCAAGACAAGGAGTGTTCCCCGCAGGTAATATCTCTTGTGTGTAATTACCTAAGCGTAAGTAATTTCCTAAGTGTAGTTACAGGATAAGAGCTATGCTCGTGGTGTCCCGTCTTCCCAGCACTCTTTGACATATAATGCTTTGAAATTACTGACAGTTTTGGCCTCCACCACCTTCTCACCTAACTTGTTCCAACCGCTTACCACTCTGTTTACAAAAGTGAATTTTCTTATATTTCTCCGGCAGCTTTATTTCGTTAGTTTTAATCTATGACCTCTTGTTCTTGAAGTTCTGGTCTCAGGAATTCTTCCCTATCAATTTTATCGATTCTGTTTACTAATTTTGTACGTAGTGATCATATTGCATCTTTTTTCTTCTATCTTCTCTTCTAGTTTTGCATAGTTAACCCTTTCAATTGCGCATCGCATCATATGATGCGTTGACCGACTTGCAGAAATTGCGCGTCGCATCATATGATGCGTTGGAGTACTACGCAAGATTTAAACGGCCCGCGGATACACGGGGTTCACCACACCTTCATCAGGGCTCTTGTAAACAGATGCCATTTTTAAAAAAAATCGTGGGCCAAACTCCCGGGTGTTAGGGCCTCAGTATCGAGTAAGCTACCAAGCCTGACGCACGCAGCATGAGCTCACAGCACTGCTGTTCAGCTTGTGACCACAGCATCGCCTAAAAATGCCATAATATACTTGTTCATGCTATTATGTAGCGATAATATTATTACAGAAGACCCCTGACTGTGATAAACTGACCATGGGTCTGATAATAAGAGGATTGTGATGATATTTAGCGCTGTGCTCCATGGAGGGAGGAGTAATGCTGTGGGAGGGAGGGTGGTGGCGTTGTTATCTGACTGTGTGGGGCCACCTTTTATTGACTGCACTCACCATACCAGCTTAGCGGTTCGTTATGGTGAACACAAATGTAGCTACTTATATATAACGTGTGTATAGAGAGTATAAACAGCAAGAGTAGGAGGTTGGGAGCCGCCATTTTGGTGAGAGGAGCGTCGTCTGCAGGAATTATCGTGTTGTTTACTGGTGATCACGTCTTTGGGCACCATACCAGTTTACTTGTACAAGTTTGGTGAATAAAACCGGTAGATATTTATATATAATGTGTGTATATAGTGTAATAACACCACAAGCAGTATTGTTGGAGGAGAAATAGTGCGTGTGGCCTTGAGGGCGGCAGCCATCAGCTGACTGTGAGGTCCATCAGTGGCAGTGGCAGCCAGTGGCGGGCTGCCACTGCCACTCAGCATACCAACTTAGTGGTTCGTTATGGTGAACATGAATGTAGATACTTATATATAGCATCTGTATATAGTGAATAAAAGCAAAAACAGTATTGTGGGAGGAGAATGTGGGCGAGTCAGATGACTTGAGGGAGGGCGTGAGTGGCTGGCTGGTACACGGCGGTCACTCCTCGTTACTTTTTGACTCATAATAGCAACTTAGTGGTTCGTTATGGTGAACAAAACATGCAGATACTTATATATAACCTGTGTATATAGTGTAACAACCGACAAAGTATTTGTTCACTGTTTGATGAACATAATTGAATCAACAATATGCACACCATATTTTTGAGTACAGCGATGATTCACCCATTTCATTATATAAATATATCACACTACACACTATTGAATAATATTACAGCAAAAAAACTACGAAAAATCAGAGACATTGAAATAATTAGGCAATTATCTCTTTGTGGCAACTCCGGCCTGACAGCTGGCGATCAACAGACCGCCTGGGACGCATGCTGAGTGAGCGCCTGTTTTGTGCCAGACTTCCCTGCCCTATAGCGGCCAATATATTCAACTTACGATTTTTTTACTATTTTTCCCGTGATCAGTGAACACAAATTAACAGGTTAGGAAGAAAAAAAATATTTTTTTTTTTTTTTTTGTATGCGCCTGTGGGTGTCAAATGGTATATAGCTATGCGCCATTTAAGGGTTAATGCCTCTAACCTCTCCTCGGAGCTCTTGCCCTTCAGTTCTGGGAACCACTTAGTAGCATGTCTTTGCACCTTTTCCAGTTTGTTGATGTGCTTCTTAAGATATGGGCACCACACAACTGCTGCATATTCTAGCTTTGGCCTAACAAAACTCATGAACAATTTTTTTAGTATTTCGCCATCCATGTATTTAAAAACAATTCTGAAGTTAGAAAGCGTGGCATAGGCTCCTCGCACAACGTCCTTTATGTGGTCCTCAGGAGATAGTTTTCTATCTAGAACCACCTCTAGATCTCTTTATCAGAATTCTTTAAGGATTTCTCACATAATTTACAGGTTGTGTAAGGTCTATGTTCACCTGTTCCACATTCCATAACATGGCATTTATTCACATTAAATTTCATTTGCCAAGTGGTGCTTCATATACTTACTTTGTCCTGGTCTTCTTGAAGGGCATGACAATCATTTAAGTTTCTTATCCTTCCTATTATCTTAGCATCATCAGCAAACATGTTCATATAATTCTGTATTCCAACTGGTAGATTATTTATATAGACAATGAACATCACCGGCACAAGAACTGAACCCTGTGGTACTCCACTGGTGACATTTCTCCAGTCCGATACATTGCCTCTGATTACTGCCCTCATTTTTCTATCAGAAATTTTTTTATCCATGCTAGAAGCTTACCTGTCACCCCTCCAATATTTTCCAGTTTCCAGAACAACCTCTTATGTGGAACTCTGTTGAAAGCCTTTTTTAGGTCCAGATAGATGCAGTCAACCCAACCATCTCTTTTCTGTAACATCTCTGTGGCTCTATCATAGAAACTGAGTACAGTGGCACCTCGACATACGATTGCCCCTACTTACGATAAATTTGAGTTCCGATATAAATTTCATCAAAAAATGCGACTCGACATCCGATAGTGTCGTCGACATCCGATATTTGTTGGTACACGTTCGGGTCGGCCGAGCGCGTGGTTCCCGGTCACGCGATCCGACCTGCCTCAGTTTACTACAGCTACCCGCTTAGTGACGATCGCGCCTATAAGAAATTCCGCTTTTGTGGTGTTTTTTTGCATTTTGAACATTAAAGTAATTATTTTCTATCGCGCCATGAGTCCCAAGAAAGTCAGTGGTAAGGCTCAACATATGAGATCCCATGTAAGACTGACCATAGAGCAGAAACAAGAGATCATTCGTAAATATGAAGACGGTGTGCGCGTCGGTGAACTGGCTAGACAGTACAACAAATCTCAGTCAACGATATCCACCATACTGGTTAAGAAAAAGGACATTATGGGTGCTAAAGTGATGCATCATTACAGACAAATGTTAAATCGAATGGAAAAACAAATGTCTCTTGACAGATTTGTAGTGAGACAAACAGGCACTGAACCACAACCAGGTCCTAGTGGTATTCAGGCAAAATGTAGGAGAGAGTACCCCAGAGAAAACATCACTGCCTGATGTGATAATGGAAGGGGACTCCCCTTCCAAACAGTAACAACTCTCCTCCTCCGCCCTCATCACCATCTTCCATACGCCATCGAAATCCCTCCATAAAGGTAAGTGAAGTTTTGGTACTGTATTGTAGTTAGAAAAAAACATTGTATTCAGTATAAAATGTATTTTTATGTTAATATTTTGGAGGGTGGGGAACGGATTAATTCAAATCCCTTTATTTCTTACGGGAAAATTCGCTTCGACTTCCGATATTTCGACATACGATCCGTCTCTGGGAACGGATTAGCATCGTAAATCGAGGCCCCATTGTAATTCGATACACAGGATCTTCCAGATCGAAAACCATACTGTCTGTCTGATATAATATCATTTCTATCCAGGTTTTCTACCCATTTAGTTTTTATTATTTTTTTCCAATAATTTCACTATTACACTTGTGAATGATACAGGTCTATAATTGAGGGGGTCTTCCCTGCCGCCACTTTTGTAGATAGGAACTATGTTAGCCATTTCCACACGTCTGCTACGATTCCTGTAAACAGGGATGGCTGAAAGATCAGGTGAAGTGGAATGCTGAGCTCAGATGCACATTCTCTCAGAACCCATGGTGAAACTCCATCTGGACCAACTGCTATGTTCTTACTTAGCTCCTTTAGCATATTTTCCACTTCATCTCTAGACACCTCTATGTGCTCTATGTTGTTCTCTGGAATTCTTATTGTGTCTGGTTCTCTGAAGATCTCATTTTGTACAAACACACTTTGGAACTTTTCGTTTAATGTTTCACACATTTCCTTTTCATTTTCCGTGTATCTGTCCCCCATTTTCAACCTCTGAATATTATCCTTTACCTTACAGCTTGCTTTTAATGAATTTATAGAAAAGGCCTGAATCTGACTTACATTTGTCTGCTATACCGTTCTCAAAGTTCCTCTCTGCCTCTCTCCTTACTGACGTGTAGTTGTTTCTCGCATCTTTGTATCGCTGATATGTTTGGGGGTTTGACCTCTTCTTATATTGATTCCATTTTTGTGTCTTTTGGTCTCTGGCCCTCTCGCAATTTCTGTTGAACCAATCCTGTTTTCTAGGTCTGCATCTCTGTTTTGGTATGAATGTTTGTGCCTTCCACCTTCATCGTATATTTTGCAAAATATGGCATACATCTCATTTACTTCCTTACCTAGCAACAAGTCTATCCAATTATACCCATGAAAAAAATTTCTAAGTTCCCTATAGCGTCCTCTCTTGAAATCGAGTTTAACAACTGTTTCAATGTCCCCATTCTCTACTAGAATATATCGCAAAGCGTATTTCATGTCCAAAAGGACGTGATCACTCTTTCCCAAGGGAGAGAGGTACTGGATGTCAAATACCTCTTCTTCTTTCCTGATTAATATTAGATTCAGTATTGCCGGAACATCCCCTTCCCTCATTCTTGTGGCCTGCTTGATGTGTTGATACGTGAATGTCTCCAAGATGCAACCCGTCCTCACAAAATCGTATAGTCAATATTGACTTATTAGTTACGTGCATAGGTGACATACTAAACATAATAGTTTCCCTTGAAAAGCTTCATAGAAAACACCAACCTTACCTAACCTACTTAGTATGTTAAAATAAGCATCTTATAGCTTCGTAATTACAATTGTTACTTAACCTATTATAGGTATAGGTTAGGTAATAATTGTAATTACGAAGCAATAAGATGCTTATCTTAACATACTGGAATGTTAAAGCAAGCTTTTCAAGGAAAACTATTATGTTAAGTATGTCACCTATGCACATATTATATTTAATAAGTCAATATTGACTATACGAATTTGCGAGGACGGGTTGCAAGATGAGGTTCACAAATCTGCCTGTCCAAATGTCCTCTGTTTTTGCCTCGTAGGCCTCCCAGTCTATTGCCTTAAAGTTGAAGTCCCCCAGTACCAACAATCAGGATTTATCTGTCAGCTCATACCATAATCTCTCTCATGACCATTATGAGGCCCCTCTCTTTTGTCATCCAGTTCTTCCTTTGTCCATGTGTTGCTTGCTGGTAGGCTGTAGGCATTTAAAATTATCAGCTTATCATCTTGATTCCAGATCTGCAATGCCATTATGTCAATATCTCGAGGGTTTTCAATTATTAACTTTTTTAACTACAAGTGTTCTTTCACCAGCACAACCACTCCTCCTCCTCCCTTCCCAGTTTTCCTGTTACATCTCCAAACTGAGTAGCCCCTTGGGAATATGACTTCATTTAAAATATTTTCTTCAAGTTTCGTCTCTGTTAATGCGACAATATCTGGGACTTTGAGCCTAATTATATCCTTCAACTTCAATATTTTCGATCTCACTCCATCTATGTTGGTATATACTATTTTCAAGAACATGTTCCCCTTCCCTTTGTTCTTTACACTCCCTTCCTTTAATGATTTTGTTGCTTTGTCTTTATGTACCATTTCACAAGCTTTCCAGTCCCCTGACACTTTGTAGAAAAAGAATTCCTTTCTTCTTCATTTCTGTCCCCATTTAGACGTTTTGCTTCCATGAGATTCATTTTCAGCTTTTCTCTGTCCTCCTTTGAGAGGTCTTGTCTTATTGACCAAAGTTTGCCATCTTCATCACATTGCAATTTTCTGGCATTCCAAAGCACTTCTGTCATATGCTTCACTCCATTAAACATCATTCTTAAGGGGCGGTTCTTGTCTTTCTCATATTTAGCTATCCTCCTAAAATCACTGACATACTCCTTTGAATTTAGGCCTTCTCCTAATCCTACTATTTTTCTATGATTTTCATCTCTTCTGCTGCTCTGTCCACCCTAGATGAAATTTCCTTCTCTAAACATCCAAAAATTATTATGGATTTCTGTCTGCAGTGTTTTGTACCAATTTACTGCTGGTTACCAATTCTTTCCTAATTGCTTTCCTAAGATCCACTTCTTGTTTGTCATTTCTGGTTTTGACTTCCAAACTCACTTCCTTAATCGTCTCTTTCTCTTTTACAACTTGCAAATTTGTCTCTCTTATTTCTTCTTTATACTTTTCTATTTCTTTATTAGTCTCCTCTATTTGAGTTGTCAATGAAGTTTCTCGTTGCATCTCCTTGCCTAACTCCATGTTAGCCCTCAGGTTCCCTTGGAGTTGTTCACCAAATGAGTCTATTTTCTTGTTAATTTCTTCAAATTCCCTACTCTTCACTTTCCATGCCTCATTATCCTTTACTAGTTCCTTGATGTGTTCCTCCTGCGTCCTTACCTTATCAGCCAAGCTGGAAATTTCCTTACATTGCTGGAAAATACTTCCTTTTAAATTACAAAACTCAATCTTGAGACCTTCATTTTCTTCTAATTTAATTACCTTTTCTTCATATTTCTTTAGCATGTCCTCAATAATCACTAACCTGCCAAGAAAACCACCTTTCATTGCATCTTGTTGAGAGAAACCTGCAAAATATTCCTTTGATGGGGTATTGTCTTCCCCAGTGGTGGCGGCCATCTTTGTTGACATTCTACTATTTTGAAAGATCAACTTTTCTACCACAGATTTTTCATTCACTAACGCTTATTCCTTATCTCTTAGTTTCTTTTCAAGTTCCCTACATCTTCATGTATTCTGGGACACCACTTGCAACCCTCACCCTATTCCCCACACTTAGATAATTTGAATTCTCCTGGAGCCTGCTGCAGGGTGACTCTTCAGTGTGATGCGTGAGAGTGTGAGTAATTACCTAAGTGTAATTACCTAAGTGTAGTTACAGGATGAGAGCTACGGGATGGGACACGCTCGTGGTGTCCTGTCTTCCCAGCACTCTTTGTCATATAACGCTTTGAAACTACTGATGGTCTTGGCCTCCACCACCTTCTCCCCTAACTTGTTCCAACCGTCTACCACTCTGTTTGCGAAAGTGAATTTTCTTATATTTCTTCGGCATCTGTGTTTAGCTAGTTTAAATCTATGACCTCTTGTTCTTGCAGTTCCAGGTCTCAGGAAATCTTCCCTATCGATTTTATCAATTCCTGTTACTATTTTGTATGTAGTGATCATATGTTGACCAGACCACACACTAGAAGTTGAAGGGACAACGACGTTTCGGTCCGTCCTGGACCATTCTCAAGTCGCTTGTGATGAGGAGGTAGAGAACGGGAATAAATAGGCAAGAGAGAGGTGAGGAGGAAAGTAAGGTGTAGAGAATAGTAGTAATAATGAGAACTGCAGAAGGCCTATTGGCCCATACGAGGCAGCTCCCATTATAATCACCGAAGGAAAGGAAATAGGAATAAGCAGAGGATAGCAAGGGAGTGTAGGAGAAGACAATGAACAGAAAAAGGGGAGAAGAGAGAAAGAAAAGGAAAGAGAAAGAAAGATAAATGGAAGGGGTAAGCTTATGTTAAGTCACGTTTGTTAGAAAGATTAGAGCATTTGAGTATGTACTGTGAAAGGGAAGAGTCCACAGCAACAAAGCCAGGACTCAAGTTCATGTTGGGTACATTGTGTATAAGAGCCGATTCTACAAGACGGCGTCTGTGAAGAGTAGACGCAGGAAAGATTCCTCATCACAAGCGACTTGAGAATGGTCCAGGACGGACCGAAACGTCGTCGTCCCTTCAACTTCTAGTGTGTGGTCTGGTCAACATACTTCAGCCACGTTATTGTGACTCTTCGCCTGCATAGTGATCATATCACCTCTTTTTCTTCTGTCTTCTAGTTTTGGCATATTTAATGCCTCTAACCTCTCCTTGTAGCTCTTGCCCTCCAGTTCTGGGAGCCACTTAGTAGCATGTCTTTGCACCTTTTCCAGTTTGCTGATGTGCTTCTTAAGATATGGGCACCACACAACCGCTGCATATTCTAGCTTTGGCCTAACAAAAGTCGTGAACAATTTCTTTAGTATATCGCCATCCATGTATTTAAAAGCAATTCTGAAGTTAGAAAGCATGGCATAGGCTCCTCGCACAATATTCTTTATGTGGTCCTCAGGTGATAGTTTTCTATCTAGAACCACCCCTAGATCTCTTTCTTTATCAGAATTCTTTAAAGATTTCTCACATAATATATACTGTAGGTTGTGTGGGTCTATGTTCTCCTATTCCACATTCCATAACATGGCATTTATAACATTAAATTCCATTTGCCAAGTGGTGTGCCATATACTTATTTCTCCAGGTCTTCTTGAAGGGCATGACAATCATCTAAGTTTCTGTTCCTTCCTATTATCTTAGCACATCAGCAAACATGTTCATATAATTCTGTATACCAACTGGTAGATCATTTATGTAGACAATAAACATCACTGGTGCAAGAAATGAACCCTGTGGTACTCCACTTGTGACATTTTCTCCAGTCCGATACTTGCCTCTGATCACTGCCCTCATTTTTCTATCAGTCAGAACATTTTTCATCCGTGTTAGAAACGTACCTGTCACCCCTCCAATATTTTC
The DNA here is from genome assembly GCA_020271785.1 of Procambarus virginalis. Lineage (NCBI taxonomy): Eukaryota > Metazoa > Arthropoda > Malacostraca > Decapoda > Cambaridae > Procambarus > Procambarus virginalis. Next base: position 12,068,342 of record WNGS01142304.1, on the reverse strand, counting down.
CGTTTCCAGAACAACCTCTTATGTGGAGCTCTGTCGAAAGCCTTTTTTAGGTCTAGATAGATGTAGTCAACCCAACCATCTCTTTCCTGTAATATCTCTGTTGCTCGATCATAGAACTGAGTAATGCGATACACAGGATCTTCCATATCAAAAACCTACTGTCTGTCTGATATTATATCATTTCTCTCCAGGTGTTCTACCCATTTAGTTTTAATTATTTTTTCCAATATTTTGACTATTACACTTGTCAATGATACCAGTCTATATTAAGGGGTCTTCCCTGCTTCCACTTTTGTAATTGGAACTATGTTAGCCTTTTTCCACACATCAGCTACAACTCCTGTAACAGGGATGCCTGAAAAATCAGTTGAAGAGGAATGCTGAGCTCAGGTGCTGAGGGGAAGACTCCATCAGGTCTGACTTCTAGTTTCCTGAGCAGTTTCCTGTTTCGCCATACAATTCATAGTAGATTTGTCACTGTACCCTTGTGTTCGGTTTTGGCACTGCATAGCTTCCGTCAACGGTTTAACCCCTTCCACTGCCCATATCATGTATATATGATTTGGTTTAACTGACTGCACTGCACTTATCATATATATACTGTATATATATGATTTAGAGATTTAAAATATTTAAAATAGTCTTGCACATACACAGGGCTCATGTTTGCTTCCTCAGCCTCCAGTAAGCATCCCCCCCACTTGAATAAATTCTGAGTCCCTCACTTTCCTTCGTAATAAAATGAGGACCTTATCTGGCAGCACACCTTGCAGTGGGTGAATGTACAGGCGGCCATACTATGCGCCACTCACTTTTTTAATAATGTAAATGAGTGATTGTCATGTATATATTTCAGGCAAAATGTGTGATATATGCAATATAAAGTTTTAGGCTTATATATAGCCCTATATCAGAAAGAGATCCTCTTGTGAAATGTTCAAACCTTAGACTGACAGCTGTAATGAACACCTGACAAGTCCAGTATTCTGACCAAATGGCTACCCGACTGTTAATTCATTGTAGCCTAGGCTATTTCTTCCAATGACCCAACAGCAACTTGGCACCCACAAACCAGAAGTTCGTTTTCATTGACACAATTCACTTATTTGAGAGAACACGAGCTCCCGTTTTTTACAGTAACTTGCATGAACCGCAAGCTGATTATATCGGAAAGAGCCCTCTGGTGAAGGTTCAAACTTTAGACTGACAGGTGTAATGAACACTCTGATGAGTCCAGTACTCTGACCAAAGTACTTGCAAGGTTCATGCAAGTTAATAATCCCTACCTGCAACCTGTTAGCATGAAGAAATTAAATTACTCAAGTGAGGAATAATGAAAATAAATCGACACAGTTATTTCCATGCAGCACCTCACCTCTTTCTAACCCCCAACAAAAGCAACTTCTGTAGCCCACTACCGCTAAACCACAAGATGTAGAGACTTTTTACATGGTTTTTTTGTGCTTCTAAAAAGCTAATTAACAATGTCAAAAGAAAATAACTTTTTCAGAACAATTTTTTTTCGCTCAATATGGGAGGGTGTCAGCATGTTAACAGTTGCTTAGTGCAACTGTTACTATAACTGGTTAAACTGCACATTGTGGTTTGGTGCTGCTCAACTTTTGTCACCAGGGGTTCAGGGTGCCTCACATTTACCCCTACCACTCTACCACCCACTCCTGGTACCCTACCACCCCCTGCCCCACCTCAACCACCCACCCTGCCGCCCACCCCAGCTGCCCCACCTCACCACTCACCC
>WNGS01142304.1:12034254-12066483 GCA_020271785.1 Procambarus virginalis | reverse complement strand
CAATATCTGGGACTTTGAGCCTAATTATATCCTTCAACTTCAATATTTTCGATCTCACTCCATCTATGTTGGTATATACTATTTTCAAGAACATGTTCCCCTTCCCTTTGTTCTTTACACCCCCCTTCTTTAATGATTTTGTTGCTTTGTCTTTATGTACCATTTCACAAGCTTTCCAGTCCCCTGACACTTTGTAGAAAAAGAATTCCTTTCTTCTTCATTTCTGTCCCCATTTAGACGTTTTGCTTCCATGAGATTCATTTTCAGCTTTTCTCTGTCCTCCTTTGAGAGGTCTTGTCTTATTGACCAAAGTTTGCCATCTTCATCACATTGCAATTTTCTGGCATTCCAAAGCACTTCTGTCATATGCTTCACTCCATTAAACATCATTCTTAAGGGGCGGTTCTTGTCTTTCTCATATTTAGCTATCCTCCTAAAATCACTGACATGCTCCTTTGAATTTAGGCCTTCTCCTAATCCTACTATTTTTCTATGATTTTCATCTCTTCTGCTGCTCTGTCCACCCTAGATGAAATTTCCTTCTCTAAACATCCAAAAATTATTATGGATTTCTGTCTGCAGTGTTTTGTACCAATTTACTGCTGGTTACCAATTCTTTCCTAATTGCTTTCCTAAGATCCACTTCTTGTTTGTCATTTCTGGTTTTGACTTCCAAACTCACTTCCTTAATCGTCTCTTTCTCTTTTACAACTTGCAAATATGTCTCTCTTATTTCTTCTTTATACTTTTCTATTTCTTTATTAGTCTCCTCTATTTGAGTTGTCAATGAAGTTCCTCGTTGCATCTCCTTGCCTAACTCCATGTTAGCCCTCAGGTTCCCTTGGAGTTGTTCACCAAATGAGTCTATTTTCTTGTTAATTTCTTCAAATTCCCTACTCTTCACTTTCCATGCCTCATTATCCTTTACTAGTTCCTTGATGTGTTCCTCCTGCGTCCTTACCTTATCAGCCAAGCTGGAAATTTCCTTACATTGCTGGAAAATACTTCCTTTTAAATTACAAAACTCAATCTTGAGACCTTCATTTTCTTCTTCTAATTTAATTACCTTTTCTTCATATTTCTTTAGCATGTCCTCAATAATCACTAACCTGCCAAGAAAACCACCTTTCATTGCATCTTGTTGAGAGAAACCTGCAAAATATTCCTTTGATGGGGTATTGTCTTCCCCAGTGGTGGCGGCCATCTTTGTTGACATTCTGCTATTTTGAAAGATCAATTTTTCTACCACAGATTTTTCATTCACTAACGCTTATTTCTTATCTCTTAGTTTCTTTTCAAATTCCCTACATCTTCATGTATTCTGGGACACCACTTGCAACCCTCACCCTATTCCCCACACTTAGATAATTTGAATTCTCCTGGAGCCTGCTGCAGGGTGACTCTTCAGTGTGATGCGTGAGAGTGTGAGTAATTACCTAAGTGTAATTACCTAAGTGTAGTTACAGGATGAGAGCTACGGGATGGGACACGCTCGTGGTGTCCTGTCTTCCCAGCACTCTTTGTCATATAACGCTTTGAAACTACTGACGGTCTTGGCCTCCACCACCTTCTCCCCTAACTTGTTCCAACCGTCTACCACTCTGTTTGCGAAAGTGAGTTTTCTTATATTTCTTCGGCATCTGTGTTTAGCTAGTTTAAATCTATGACCTCTTGTTCTTGCAGTTCCAGGTCTCAGGAAATCTTCCCTATCGATTTTATCAATTCCTGTTACTATTTTGTATGTAGTGATCATATCACCTCTTTTTCTTCTGTCTTCTAGTTTTGGCATATTTAATGCCTCTAACCTCTCCTTGTAGCTCTTGCCCTCCAGTTCTGGGAGCCACTTAGTAGCATGTCTTTGCACCTTTTCCAGTTTGCTGATGTGCTTCTTAAGATATGGGCACCACACAACCGCTGCATATTCTAGCTTTGGCCTAACAAAAGTCGTGAACAATTTCTTTAGTATATCGCCATCCATGTATTTAAAAGCAATTCTGAAGTTAGAAAGCGTGGCATAGGCTCCTCGCACAATATTCTTTATGTGGTCCTCAGGTGATAGTTTTCTATCTAGAACCACCCCTAGATCTCTTTCTTTATCAGAATTCTTTAAAGATTTCTCACATAATATATAGGTTGTGTGGGGTCTATGCTCTCCTATTCCACATTCCATAACATGGCATTTATTAACATTAAATTCCATTTGCCAAGTGGTGTTCCATATACTTATTTTCTCCAGGTCTTCTTGAAGGGCATGACAATCATCCAAGTTTCTGTTCCTTCCTATTATCTTAGCATCATCAGCAAACATGTTCATATAATTCTGTATACCAACTGGTAGATCATTTATGTAGACAATAAACATCACTGGTGCAAGAACTGAACCCTGTGGTACTCCACTTGTGACATTTCTCCAGTCCGATACATTGCCTCTGATCACTGCCCTCATTTTTCTATCAGTCAGAACATTTTTCATCCGTGTTAGAAACTTACCTGTCACCCCTCCAATATTTTCCGTTTCCAGAACAACCTCTTATGTGGAGCTCTGTCGAAAGCCTTTTTTAGGTCCAGATAGATGCAGTCAACCCAACCATCTCTTTCCTGTAATATCTCTGTTGCTCGATCATAGAAACTGAGTAAATTCGATACACAGGATCTTCCATATCAAAAACCATACTGTCTGTCTGATATTATATCATTTCTCTCCAGGTGTTCTACCCATTTAGTTTTAATTATTTTTTCCAATATTTTGACTATTACACTTGTCAATGATACCAGTCTATAATTAAGGGGGTCTTCCCTGCTTCCACTTTTGTAAATTGGAACTATGTTAGCCTTTTTCCACACATCAGCTACAACTCCTGTAAACAGGGATGCCTGAAAAATCAGTTGAAGAGGAATGCTGAGCTCAGGTGCTGAGGGAAGACTCCATCTGGTCTGACTTCTAGTTTCCTGAGCAGTTTCCTGTTTCGCCATACAATTCATAGTAGATTTGTCAACTGTACCCTTGTGTTTCGGTTTTGGCACTGCATAGCTTCCGTCAACGGGGTTTAACCCCTTCCACTGCCCATATCATGTATATATGATTTTGGTTTAACTGACTGCACTGCACTTATCATATATATACTGTATATATATGATTTAGAGATTTAAAATAGTCTTGCACATACACAGGGCTCATGTTTGCTTCCTCAGGCCTCCAGTAAGCATCCCCCCATCTTGAAATAAATTCTGAGTCCCTCACTTTCCTTCGTAATAAAATGAGGACCTTATCTGGCAGCATCACCTTGCAGTGGGTGAATGTACAGGGCGGCCATACTATGCGCCACTCACCTTTTTAATAATGGTAAATGAGTGATTGTTGTGTATATATTTCAGGCAAAATGTGTGATATATGCAATATAAAGTTTTAGGCTTATATATAGCCCTATATCAGAAAGAGATCCTCTTGTGAAATGTGTTCAAACCTTAGACTGACAGCTGTAATGAACACACTGACAAGTCCAGTATTCTGACCAAATGGCTACCCGACTGTTAATTCATTGTAGCCTAGGCTATTTCTTCCAATGACCCAACAGCAACTTGGCACCCACAAACCAGAAGTTCGTTTTCATTGACACAATTCACTTATTTGAGAGAACACGAGCTCCCGTTTTTTACAGTAACTTGCATGAACCGCAAGCTGATTATATCGGAAAGAGCTCCTCTGGTGAAAGGTTCAAACTTTAGACTGACAGGTGTAATGAACACTCTGATGAGTCCAGTACTCTGACCAAAGTACTTGCAAGGTTCATGCAAGTTAATAATCACTGCCTGCAACCTGTTAGCATGAAGAAATTAAATTACTCAAGTGAGGAATAATGAAAATAAATCGACACAGTTATTTCCATGCAGCACCTCACCTCATTTCTACCCCCAACAAAAGCAACTTCTGTAGCCCACTACCGCTAAACCACAAGAGGTAGAGACTTTTTACATGGTTTTTTGTGCTTTCTGAAAGCTAATTAACAATGTCAAAAGAAAAAATTACTTTTTCAGAACAATTTTTTTTGGCTCAATATGGGAGGGTGTCAGCATGTTAACAGTTGCTTAGTGCAACTGTTACTATAACTGGTTAAACTGCACATTGTGGTTTTGGTGCTGCTCAACTTTTGTCACCAGGGGTTCAGGGTGCCTCACCACTTACCCCTACCACTCACTCCTACCACCCACTCCTGGTACCCTACCACCCCAACTGCCCCACCTCACCACCCACCCTGCCGCCCACCCCAGCTGCCCCACCTCACCACTCACCCTGCCGCCCACCCCAGCTGCCCCACCTCACCACTCACCCTGCCACCCACCCCAACTGCCCCACCTCATCATCCACCCTGCTCACCACCCACCCTGCTGCCCACCTTCATCATCCCCGTCACCCATTTGCTGCACCTGTATCCACACGCTTGCTGGGGCATGACCTTGTTGGTCAATTGATGGCAAAGTTGTGCCACAACCAACCCAAGCTAGGTAAATTGAATTAATATAAAAGCAAGATATTAATCTGACCATATCTTCTATAGACTCTGGATTTTTTGTTCTGGGGAAGCCTCCATGGGGTCCCTCATTCATGCTCTCACATTGAAATTGTTCCACGCAAATTGGTCACATCAGATTAAGCAGGAGTTCTGTTTGCTCTACTGGGGGGACCAGAACCAGATCATGGCCTCTCTCATTCGGGCAAATAACAAGTGATAATTCGTCATCACATCACGAAAGTCTCCAGAAAGTTAGCGAAGGTTTACAGACAACTGGAGGTTAACAAAGACCAAAGCCTTGAAATCCCCAAACAGCTCCACAAACGATTCACGCAAAACAAGAGAAACATTCATAATTAGTGCCAAACTCAATACCGAATGCCACTACCAGGCAGGCCAGCTTCCACATGCAACCTTGTTTCTTAATTAGTTTTTGGCTTGTGTCCACATGAACAGCCATGTTCTGGATCTTTCAGATGCAGCAACCCCCTCTGCTTCAAGCTAAGTGCTGGCTGTACTTGAACTGGTTTCAAAAGGGGGCCTTTTGCTTTGTATTATATTCTATATTTTAGCATTTTCCTTCACGTGTGTTTTCTATCTAGCTTGTGTGGGCTTGGCTTTGTTGTGCTTTGAGCTGCATTTGCTATGGGCTATTTCCTGAGGTGCTTGCTAGCACTGCCACAGCACTGACAGATATCTTATCTGGTGTGTTTGGGAGTTAGCCCCTGATAGGTCAGATCACCATGGTGGAGAGCATCGCTTAATTCATGGATCTTTGAATCCGCTGTTTGGGCTTTTGGCCGAGGGCATTATGTTTGGTGTGTTTGTTTATTTGACATGCTGTGGACACCAATCATAGTCTAGTTGTTTTGGCTGCATTTGGCATCTGTTTTCCAGCGAGTGGCCTCAATGCTTTGGTGCCTGTCTGTTGCCTTCAGACCCTGGTAATTTCCTTGTGGGTCTTTGGCATGATTGGTTTAACCTGTTAAGCCCACACTCTCCAAGTGCGAATTTGAAGGGTGCTCATCGTCTTTGTTAGCAGGTGGTGATCTTTCTGCCTCCAGTATGCTGCCTGTTGGGTCAGTGACGCCTATGACCCCGAGTCCTTTGCAAGTTTTTCTCTGGATCTCTGCATTGATGGACTGCTTCCATTGTAGAAGCTTTTCAGGCAGCTGCTACTTTGCGAGCTAGGTTTGCTATGGTTGGGTATTCACTGCATTGTGATACAATTTGATGCCCTGGAGTTTGCCTCTATGGTGTTTAGGAACCTGGAATTGGAGGTGTTGGTGACCTGCACTTGGACTAAATCCATGCCTGCTCTTCCTTTTCCTTGCGGGTTTGGTTCTCCCTGCTTCTAGTCTTTCCCCCACTTCTGGTCTTCCCATGATCATTTGGCTGCTACCCCATTCAACTTTGGTTATGCGTATCACTCGGTGCCTTGGAAGACATATTTCTTGAGCTTTTGGGCTTCCTGCATTTGTTCCCTTTGGTGACTCATGTGAATTTGCCTTAGTACACACAGAACTCACAATAGCATGTTGCATCAAATGAACAAATCCACAAGGGCCGTGACGAGGGTTTGAACCTACGTCCGAGAGGATCCCAGACGCTGCTTTAATCAACTGAGCTATGACATGGTTAAAAGAATTGCAACCGGGAAATCATCCTGATTTACCAACGGTTCCTGCAGTCTCTCCGAGACACAAACCAGGGTTTTATGCAATTCCCCCATGCACTCGAGCTATGTCAATAGGCCGTTCTACCTCTTTGCCCTTACTTCATTACACACAGAAATCACAATAGTGTGATGCATCAAATGAACAAATCCACAAGGGCCGTGACGAGGGTTCGAACCCGCCAAACACACCAAAACTACGACGTTGGTACAACGTTCGAGCAAATTTTAACACTTAACCAGTTATAACAACCAATATAGCAAGTTGTAACAACGTTCTAATACATCATAAACATGTTAAGCCAAGATGTAACAACTTTATTACAAGTTGTAACAAGCGGAAAATAGAGACAGTTTCGGTTTGTGTTTCCAGGGAACCTACGTCCTCTCGGACGTAGGTTCTCATCGTCTTTGTTAGCAGGTAAACACCATATTAGCTAAATCAGGATGATTTCCTGGTTGCAATTCTTTTAACCATGTCGTAGCTCAGTCGATTCGTAACTCGGTCGTAGCGGCAGCATCTGGGATCTTCTCAGACTTCTTACACAGTTTCAAATGTAGATATGATAGAGACCAATAGGCTCTAGAACTTGTACACCATTTGATTGATTGTTGAGAGGTGGAACAGATGAGCCAAAGCTCAAACCCCGCAATCACAAATAGGTGAGTACAACTAGGTGAATACTTGGTTGCCTTTTACCAAACATGTGACCTCAGATCACTACGCCATTGGCTAATATCCCTTTCATGCAACCGATTATCTTACACGCCCACATCCAGGAAATCCAGTGTTGCTGCATTACCTAAAATATTGGCATGAATTCTCATGCAGCAGTGCCTGCCTTGTTGGATCAAAACCTATTTGCTCTCTCTTCCCCTTGCACAGACTTAGTTAACACTTTCGCTCGGGCATGATGCAGCATTGCGTCATCCGTTTACTGGCGGTGCTGCCGGGCATGACGCAGCATTGCGTCATCCACTTTAAATAATCGCCAAAAATCAGGTTTTTATCCGATTTTTGGGGGACTGGTTTTAAAATGCGCGCCTATGTCATGTTCAACACACAATAGTACTAAACATTTGTGGGCAGGAATTGGGAGTTTAGCTGGAAGGCGTCTGGGCGCTCACTCGCGGCTAACGTGGCCCGTCTTCAACTCGTCGGCTGTTGGAGCGTGACCAGGTTTTTTACTTTATATGCTAATGCTCCTCTAGAGAATTCTATTGCGAACCCATTGATATCAAAATGAAAGACCTAGGACGAAAATTGAGGTGACCAGAGTGAAAATAGTGAACACATTTTATCGCTTTTGCACGCTCCTGGGTAACTCGTTCGCACTTTCTCTGTTTTCTGCGGGTAATTAGCCGTGCTTTTGGAGTTTATATGCATTTAGTGCTGTAGAGAATTCTATTGCGAACACAATGATACCAAATTTAATCTTGTAGGATGAGAATTAAGGTGACAAAGTTAAAGAGAGTATACACTTTTCAGAATTAACGCGCGCTCCCGTGAAACCCTGGGACCCAAATCGCACAGTTGAAGGGTGGCACAGGGGGCACGCCAAAGTGTTAATAAATTCAAATTTTAGGCTCCTTGTCTCCTTAAAAACATTCTTAACCCCTGCACGGTCTGCTAATTTCATCACACTTTGACTTCGTGATGATATTCTTGAGGTCATAAAAACTATACACATAGTGTGTGACATGGCATTAATGCCGTCAACAATTAAAATATTTGTAAAAATTCCATTTATTGCCAATTATGGGACTTGTTTTAATACACGTTCCATCTTTTTCCTGTTCTCTGTATACCCCATGTGGCATCGTGATACTGCTGCGTGGGTGGCCACCCACGCGGGAGGCTCGTTGTTTTCGTGACCACGCTTGTGACTGGCATGGCCTTCCCTCGAGTCGAAATGTGTACCTGTTCCAGTTGTTTTACCTCGGGTATTTTTTGTTACTGCCTTTATAAAACACAAAGCAACACTAAAATGAATGATACAGTGTAATAAATAATGTTGGGAATGAATGACGATTATAAACAATGACGAAAAGTCGTTTTTTCACATGATGTACTTTATCTTGTAGCATTGGTAATGTTGTTTATATGTTTTACATTGCATGCATATACATCCCTATAGCATTCTATTGCGAACAATTTGATATCAAAATGAACGAAGTAGCACGAAAATTAAAGTGAGAAAACCACAAATTCTAAACATTTGAGTGTGGTTGTGCGCTCACAGGTCTACCTTACGCTGTGCTGAGGGTGACCTGCCGGGCCACACAAAGTGTTAAGATGCATTCCCTGATCACGAGAACTGAAACAAAAATTTGTATGTAGCTTACTTTAGCTGTGGTGGCGAGAGGAAAACTGCGATGACTTCACTGTTTCATAAGTGCTGATGGGCGAGACGCCCTTTGAAGGTCACTCAGGCCAGGCTGGCAGCAGGAGTTGTCGCAAAAATATTTATACTGTATTGATTTATTTCAGTGTCACTAATTTGGTTTTTCACAGTTTTTTACATTTATATTATGCAGTTCTGTGTAATTTGCTGGTTTTCTTGAAGATGTCCACGGTTATTCCAGCAATATTTCTTGCACTCGCTGGTAGGATGTTGAACAACCGTGGACCTCTGACGTTTATACAGTTTTCTCTGATTTTGCCTATGGCACTCCTGCACTTCACTGGTTCTGTTCTGCATTTCTTCCATATTGTTCACTCCAGTACGTTGTTATTTTACTGTGTAGATTTGGGATCTGGCCCTCCAGTATTTTCCACATGTATATTATTTGATATTTCTCTCGTCTCCTTTCTAGTGAGTACATTTGGAGAGCTTTGAGACAGTCCCAATAATTTAGGTGCTTTATCACATCTATGTATGCCATAGATGTTCTTTGCTCCAGTAGGTTGGTGGGTTAATTTCAATAGATCATCACATTTTGACAAGAAATTTTGCTGCACGTTCCAAGACTAGTAAAGCCTTGAAGGTAATGCTGCTCAACTAGCTTCCTCCTTCCTTCCTGCACCTAGCTTGGTGCAAGTTTATTTTCAGGGTTTGAGAGAAGTGTAGTGGTAAGCAGTAGCAGGCAGTATAGTTTTAGTGTGGGAAGGCAAATGAGGTTTTGGGATACGAGAACCTACCCGCTTTGTCCACGAATGTTGACTAGTATAATAGGCCATAGACCCAGGGGACCTAACACTGATTAACAGGTATATACTGTACTCTGTGTTTCCTTGTACAGCATAATCAATGAGATGTGTTCTTTAATCTTTCTTGGATAATTTCCTTTGTCTAGTGCAAGTAAATTAAAAATGTTTTAATGCTCATGTCAATGGGATTATAGTTAACTGTATTTCATCAAGAATATAACAATTTTGTTTAGTTTGACCATATTATGCATAATTAATTTTGTTTTTCCTTGCAGTGTGTGAATGTGAATTTAGTAGCTGAAAATGAAAACTTTGTATGGAAGAGCCACAATAAACTTGACATGAAGACTGACCCAGTCAAATTTGGACCAGGCATGCAGGTAATGGAGAGCCTTTTGTTTGTGTCTTTCTATGGTTATTAGTGTGTTGGTGCATGACAGCAGTAGCACCTTATGCACTGCTCCAATGCACACATCATTTCTAAGCAACTTGGTTCATATGCATTTCTTTAGGCTCTTATGTAATTTTAATATTTTTATTTGAATAAATTGTTTTGATGTTTATTTGTATATGGAAAAAAGAATACAATTATAGTATAAATTTATACAATGATAAGTTGTGCTCTACATATTCTATGCACCCCAATACCATAATTTTTGGAATGCTAAAGTAGACAATTGGTATTTGCATTACCCATAGAATGTGTAGAGAGCCAAGAGTTATGCACGGAATAATCAGATTATTGTAAAGTGAGGGAGCATTATCAGCCGTTTCTGGGAATGGATTAAATTCGTAAATGGAGAGGCCACTGTATAAATAAAGGGCGCATACTCCAAATGTACCCCCCACACACAACCTAATGAATGCCCCCAAACAAGGACCTAAATAGAGGTCAGACGATCCCCTGAAATACCTGAAGTAAAGCACTCCACCCCGGTGGTGTGGCCCTGTGAAGACAAACTGAACACAACAGGGAAGAATCTCTGTCAGTAAAAGGGCATTGCAACAGAACACCCAGAGAAGTAACTGCTGGGCCCATGCAGTTCAGAGCACAAAAAGCCAAGTCTACACAGCAAAATTAGACAGAAAATGCACTCATGAACCAAATACTGTAATGGAACAATACACTAGCAAAAAAAAAAAAAAGACCCCCCACAGGATGGGTCCTAGGGTGGTGGGCACTTGGCTTAGAAGCTCTGGGACTTACTGTGAAGGAAGTCAATTGATAGCCGACACTGAACTGAGCTCCAGGCTCCTGTGAATGCGGTCGTTGTTTATTAAGCTTCACTGACTTTCTGGATGCATTTCTGGTGAAATGGCAGAATGTCATTTGCTTTGTGCACCCTGTGTGAAGGGGGGCCAGGTTCTGGCACCGGTCCCCAGTAGGTGAAACAAACTCGTGCAACTGATGTGACAAGTAGAATAGAGCAATCTCAGTGAGAGCTATAGGGAACCACCATGGGGTTCTCCCAGAAACAGTTTTTGAACTTTTCTCTTATGAAGTGATAGGTCTGTATTCAAAAGATGGACAAAAATCATATATGCCCTTATTTTTGGCTTGGGCAGTGGTCAGTATACTTTCTGGCATTCGTCAGCATTACTGTACATTGGAACGGGACCCAGGACCAAAATTTTTGTACATGCACTTGTTGCAAAGCCTTCAAAATAATCTACAGGAGCAGCAGCAGCAGCACCAGCCACAATGGCAGAGTGAAGAAACATGGGGGATCTGTGGGCCAAAGTTTCTTCCCTACATTAACCAAGGTTGAATTTTAGATATTACCCCATGCTCTAGTCACTATACATATTGCTGATTTAGTGGTGTTGCTTTTGTTGAATCCTTGACACTACCACAATTGTCATAGATAATTGAAGGCATAATGTTTCTTGTAGTGCTGTAGTACTTGAAGTTAGTAGTTATGGCTAGATTCCTGTGCTGGATTGAAGCTGTGGTATCTGGAGGGGATGAACCAGTGGTTACAGTTTTCCTCTTAAGTGATATGCTTTTGAATGTATTGGTGAGTTGCTAAAACACTCATAACTTTGCTGTTTTGTGTAAGGGCCATCTTTTTAAAGAATACTTTCACCCGAGATACAAAATTTGTATTAATCCTGGGAGATGATTTCTACTAATCTATAAAGATTGTTGGGCTCTGTAAATAGCAGGTAGATTTGGGCACTTAAATGAATATCCTTGGATTTTTACTTTTATTGATCATGAGCTAGTTGCATTTAAGCGTTCCTTTTAAAGCATTTAAATATTAGCACAGAATATCACAGACAATTTGTCCTCCATCTGCTTGTTGGCAGCAGAAGTATCAGTTTCTTTACTGTGTACTGGTGTCATTTGGTTACAACTTGCAAGTATAACTCGCCTATTTTTATTGTAAATTTGTTATGGAGATAATCTGTCTGTTTACGATCACCAGAAATGTCTCAATACTGTGTTTGATTTCATCAATGATAATAGCAGATCACACTCTCTCCAAATACCTTGATATGGTTGATACCAATGTGGCTCTTAAAGCAACTCGGCTTCTAATTACAATAGAGCCATGATTTGGTATGTTAATTTTCACACAGAAATACTTGGTTTTCTTACACGTAGCCATGCTTAGGCTGGCTTTACTTCACCTCGCTGCTGGGTACAGACACTCTGTGAATGTCTGTACCATTCACAGACGGCATTAACACACTTTGACTGTAGCTTGACTCAGTTCCTTCCTCATGGGCAAGGTTTTATTATTTGGTTTGTTATAAAACAAACAAAAATTCTTTATTCTTTCTAATATCTTTGAAAGTCGTACTTGTTCTGTTCTGTTCTTGAGTATACCACTAGTAGAAGCCTTTACTGGCACATTCTTGGCATTTTTAGTAGACATACGAGAAGGATGTTGCTGAATGAATGAACAGCCGATGGGATCGCACAAAAATATTTCACCTCTGTTTCCGAGAGTGCCTTCTTAAGCAAGTCTCGAAGTGGCTTGTCCCAAAATCAACTTTTATCTTCAAGTATTGCAGATAGGCTGTTCAACATGGTGATGGATAGTGTATGTTGGTTGATATGTAATTTGAGGATACCATATGAGTGAGTGTACTCTATCGTATTTGATATGTACTAAGATTGTCTTCAGTAAAATAGAATGAGCATTTTAACACTTAACTTTTTAATGGTAAGAGGATCTTGTATGACTGCGGGACAGTATCGTTAATCTTTTCATTCTTTATTGCCCACACATTTTTAGCTTTTCTGGGAAAGGTCTCAATTAACTTAGTGAGTTAATAGAATTTTGCTTAAACAGTATTTATCTTTAATCAAATTGACCTAGACTTTAAGAGGTAAGTGTTTATTGGAGAAATGACTTGTTTGTTTATACAGCCAACAGTTGTGGTACAGTTCTACCCTCCAGCATCGTGCACTTCACTTACCCTCCATAGTGAATGGGGCCTGGTGGCATGTGGCACTGCTCATGGATTTGCTCTCTTCGATATTGTGCAAAAAAAAAATCTGCTCGCCAAAAGTACTTTAAGCCCCTTAGGTAAGTATTATTACATTTTTGCAATTTAGTCTGTAGTGAACTATAGAAAGAAGATTTTTTTTTTTTTAGAATAAAGAATAAATACTAGAAAATTAACAAATCCACAAGGGCCATGACGAGGGTTCGAACCTACGTCCGAGAGGATCCCAGAGGTAGGTAGAACAGCCTATTGTTCAGCCTAAGAGGTAGAACAGCCTATTGACATAGCTCGAGTACATGGGAGAATTGTGTAAAACCCTGGTTTGTGTCTCGGAGAGACTGCAGGATCCGTTGGTAAATCAAGATTATTTCCCGGTTGCAATTCTTTTACCATGTCGTAGCTCAGTCGATTAAGGCAGCGTCTGGGATGCTCTCAGACGTAGGTTCGAATCCTCGTCACGGCCCTTGTGGATTTGTTTGTTTAATGCATCACACTTAAACAAATTAGAATTTTTGGCATAGGTTTGGTTTAAAAAATATAACTTGGGGAGGCTTTCATTCAGAATAATGTACAATACTTATTATTTGTATTTCTTTTTGCAATAAAATTCTTGGATTTGTTATGAGTACAACATTGTTATCATAAGTTGCTTCATATGTGGTAAGAACCTTTCTAGGGTGTTGGGTAACGAAGACCACATTGGCTTGTAAGTGGAATGGATTGGAATTCCTGCATGTTGAGGCCCACTAGATTCACATACATTTTAACAATTATAACTGAACATTTTTCTTAACCAATCACTACAGATTGTGTAGATAATGAAAATTTTAATTTTCAGTTATGTTAGGGATCAGTTGTGAGACTGTTGCTCTAGAGACAGTAGATATTAAATTTGATGTTGCACTGTACTTCATTATTGATTGTTCTGAAACTGAAGCTCTGCATAGAAAGACTTGGTCCAGGATTCATCAAGCATTTGCGTGTGCATTTTTGAAACCTGTGTAGCTTTCCCCATTCATGGCAGCTTAGTCTGGATTTATTTAATAGTTTATGCACTTTGAAACTTCATAACCTAATATTGTTGTTATAGATAATCTCATAAAACCTCATAGGTCATAAACTGTTTAATAAATGCAAATTAAGTTGCCATGGTTGAGGAAAGACGTAAATGTTTGGTATGTGGAGATGAATCCTGGCCTTGGTTTCTCTTCAAGTTCAAGACTACTTATTCATCATCACAGACATTATCAGTACTCTCCCATTTCCCACTTTAATATTTTATTTAACTGTACCTAACTGAGAGTAAGCTGTGTCAGTCAGATTGAAGGGGGATATACTGTACCGCACAGGGTCGATCAAAGGTTGGTCGTACATGTATTGCTGGTCTATTGTGTGTGAATGCAGGATGCTGCTTTAAATACTTGGCACAGTCAAGAATGTGTGTGTGTGTGTTACAGACCTAGCTAACGCCGCCGACGAAGGCCCCATGTCTCGGAGAAAATCTTTAAAGAAATCTTTACGCGAATCATTCCGACGTTTACGCCGTGGCAGATCTCAACGCAAGACTGGACGGCCTGGAGCAGCATCTCCTACAGGATCACATCCTCAGAGGTAAGTGGGAAGATTAGATTTTCTGAAAATTTGATGTGTAAATGATTGAAAATTTGTTTGTGCTCTTAGGTCTACCGAGAGACTGCCAGCTTTGTACAGCACTGTACAATGTTTAATGATATAAATCTCCCACTTTTTTATATGTATGTTGACACCATGAGGATGGACTAGCCTTTTATTAAAAGATTATTTTCAAATACAGTACTGGTACAAAGTAATTAGTTTAAACATTTTTAAATTTGATATTTTTGTATTGGGGATATGAATTTATGGGCAGTCACTTTCATTATTTTAATCAATGAGCAAGGCCTGTCAATGCATCAAGGTGTATTGTGCAGTGAAGCTTGTATACAAAGACTAGCACAGGCTCGAGTGTGGAAATTTATGGGATTTTGCCCATTTATATTATTGTCTTGTACTTCCTCTGTACCTTGTTACAGGGTTCTTGTTGGTTGATGGTTTGTCAGTTATTTATCATATTAAGTCATTAATGTTATGTTTTTGCTATGATTTGTTTTATTTTAATAATAAAATATAGCATGGACATGAAAGCCTTGAATATGCTGACTTAACTTGGAATATTTATACAGTTGGATCTCGATCTGTGTGAAATTGTTGTTTGGTCTGTTCACAGCTCATATTTTGTGTTTTAAAACAAAATTTCAAAGTATGTAAGGACTGATTTGAACCAACACCATTTGGTGTGGGGGTTCATAGCATATGGGTTGATCTGTTACCTGGCTGAGTTTTTCAGATGTTTTTTGCTTGCATCTTCCAACACCACCAGTGCCTTAGTCCAGTTCCAATACTTGGCAAAACACCTCGCTCTTACCTCATTTTTACTTAAAATTGTCTTCTTTGCACTCTTCTAGAGAGTATCCTGAACTCATGGTAGTTTGCAAGCGTTCTGAAATATTTGCTCCACCATGTGATGAACCCCATACAAAGATTTAAACTAATCTTGTCTCTTGCCAGAAAAAAAAAACTTTAAATTATAAAGAAACTGGAAACTGATGAGTGTGTGTGTGTATGGTTTGGGTCATGTATCTGACAATAATAATTTGACCATATGGATAGGAAGAAGTAACAAAATTAAATCACCTGTGGCTGGCAAGTGTACATAAATTTGTCAGCTAATGTCAAGGGGGAGAAATCCTTAGATTAAAAAAATTGACAAGATGTAAGTAATATGAGTGGATGGTAAAAATGAATTCAAATTTGGTTCCTGTAGATTCTAATGTCATGCAAAGGTTAAGAATGAACTTGTGACCAACCACTTAAACAAAAAGTTTTATGGCAGATGCTGGGTCTCTCGGAGCCAGTAAAGGCTAGTTTGCCAAGTTCAGTAAATGACATCATAAAAATGATGAGAGAAGCTGCAAGTGCTAACATGGCAGCTGCTGCTGCATTGCCAGACATAATTAAATCTGTTATAGAAGCTAAGGTTTGCTTGCCTTGGCATGTGTTTAATTATGATTAAATAGACTTACTGACTTACAGATAATTATTCATATTTGCAAACATTCAAGGTCTAAAATCAAAGTAAAAAAATAAAGTAAAGTTCATAAATGGTCTCCTTTTAGAGTCAAACTCAATATTTGGGTCATTCACGGAAACTCATACAAAAGATTACATGGATGGTGAAATCTGGATTCCAAATTACAATTTATATAGATGTGGTAGAGAAACTAGGTCAAATGGAGGAGTAGGTCTGTATATTAAAGAAGACCTGGTATGCACAGAGCTACTAAACTCAACCAATGAGGTGGTAGAGGTACTTGGAATTAAGGTAGAAAAACTAAACCTAATTATTATTCTAATATATAAACTGCCAGATACAACGGTTGAGGAATTCACAGAGCAGATGCACAAAATAGAGAACATACTTAATAACCTAGTAAACCCAGCTCCAGATATTATCTTCCTTGGAGATTTCAATTTACCAAGTCTAAGATGGAGAATGGTAAACACAAATATCATAGCAGGGAATGACCCGGGAAATAACCAACCACAGGTCAGAGAACTTTTGAGATTCTGTGACAAATTCTCGCTCAATCAACAGATCACAGATCCAACTAGGAACGAAAACACACTAAACTTGCTATTCACAAACAATGATGAACTAATCAGAGACATTACAATCTCTGATACTACATACTCAGACCATAAGCTCATTGATGTGCGAACTAGCATAAATAACGGTAGTAGGTCTAAAAGACCCAACAAGCGAGAAGGAATATTCAAGCAATTCAGTTTCAACAATAACAGGATCATCTGGGAAAAAATAAATGTAGAACTTGCAACCATTCAATGGGAGATGGTCTTAAGCAACAAAACTCCCACACAGTTTCTAACCTAAGAATTGCTTTTAACACTTTCGCGCTTAGCGGGCGCCCGTTAGCGTCCAATCTTTTTCTCCTGATTCTGCCCTCTGGACGCTGGCTGGCGTCCAATGGTTAAATAATTATATAAATTTTATTTATTATGCGATTTTATTTTAGTTAGTCTCAAAATGTTCACCATGAAATTTACGTTTTTTCTAATAACCAAAGAGCTTATTAAAGAAAACGGCATGGCAGTGATTCATCTTGGTATAACAATTGTATAGCGCCGATATGCCGCCGCGGGTAACACTTCAGCCACTTCAAACCGTCTTGTGGATTGGTTGCGACATTGATTCTATATTTATCTGCATATGTCCGTATAGAGAATTTTATTGCGGTTCCAATGATACCAAAATCAACGATGTAGGATAAATGTGGTCATCGCAATCTTTAAGAGAGTGGAAACATTTTGTTGCTTTTTGGCGCTCTCGCCAAGTGATCCCAATACATTTCTATTTGGTGTTGATATTCCTTGTGCTTTGGCAGTATTTTATATGTATGTTCTTATAGAGAATTTTATTGCGAACACAGTGATACCAAATTTAAATACGTAGGTCTACAAATAGTGTCAGGAGACTAAAAAGAGTATACACTTTTCGCCCGTACCGCTTAAGCGCGCGAGACGCCCAAAGCACATAGGGTAAGTTTTTATACGCTTCGCCCAAAGCGCTAAAGTGTTAAATACATGGATGGAGAAATACTAAAGAAATTGTTCACGACTTTTATTAGACCAAAGCTGGAATATGCAGCGGTTGTATGGTGCCCATATCTTAAGAAGCACATCAACAAACTGGAAAAGGTGCAACGACATGCCACTAAGTGGCTCCCAGAAATGAAGGACAAGAGCTATGAGGAGAGGTTAGAGGCATTAAATATGCAAAAACTAGAAGATAGAAGAAAAAGAGGCGATATGATCACTACGTACAAAATAGTAACAGGAATTGATAAAATCGACAGGGAAGATTTCCTGAGACCTGGAACTTCAAGAACAAGAGGTCATAGATTTAAACTAGCTAAACACAGATGCCGAAGAAACGTAAGAAAATTCACCTTCGCAAATAGAGTGGTAGACGGTTGGAACAAGTTAAGTGAGAAGGTGGTGGAGGCCAAGACCGTCAGTAGTTTCAAAGCGTTATATGACAAAGAGTGCTGGGAAGACGGGACACCACGAGCGTAGCTCTCATCCTGTAACTACACTTAGGTAATTACAGTTCTGTTCGCAAACAGAGTGGTAGACGGTTGGAACAAGTTAGGGGAGAAGGTGGTGGAGGCCAAGACCGTCAGTAGTTTCAAAGCGTTATATGACAAAGAGTGCTGGGAAGACGGGACACCACGAGCGTAGCTCTCATCCTGTAACTACACTTAGGTAATTACACTTAGGTAATTACAGGGAATAGATCAACTGACAGCTGAAGCATACAAGGTCTGTCTGAAGCACGTGCCTGTGAGGAGGGTCAGAAAGAGGACCACTCTAGAAAGAGAACGCAGACAGCTGTACAGGCGAAGGAATAAAATAACGGAACTGCTTAGGCGGACACGACTATCACAAGCAAGGAAAATAAACCTAAACAGGGAGATTGAAGAAATAGAACAAACGTTGAAGCGATCATACGAGGCTGAGGAAATGGAATTGAAACAGAAAGCTATACAAGAGATAAAGAAAAATCCAAAATATTTTTTGACATATGCAAAATCAAAATCTAAAACCTCGACCAGTATTGGGCCTTTAATTACAACTAAAGGTATGTACACAGAGGACAACAAAGAAATTAGTGAAATTCTAAGAAGCCAGTACGAGGCTATGTTTAGCACACCAATAAACAACATGAAAGTTGATGACCCAGACAGCTTCTTTATGAATGACATTCAAGCTGCAGATAATATAACGGATATCAACACGAACTCCGAAGACTTTGAAAGAGAAATTGACAATATGCCCATGCACTCAGCTCCCGGGCCTGACTCATGGAATTCAATATTCATAAAGAAATGTAAAGTACCAGTAGCGAGAGCACTCAGCGTAATATGGAGAAAGAGCCTAGATACAGGGAAGATACCAGCAGCACTTAAATCTGCAGATATAGCTCCTTTGCACAAGGGGGGGAAGTAAAGCTTTGGCAAAAATTTATAGACCAGTTGCACTAACATCACACACAATAAAAGTTTTTGAAAGAGTGATTAGGAATCAAATTTCTAGTTTTATGGAAAATAATGAGTTACGCAACCCGGGACAACATGAATATAGAGCGGGAAGATCCTGTCTGTCACAGTTACTCAACCACTATGACAAAATCACAGAAGTTCTAGAAGAAAAGCAAAATGCAGATGTGGTATACACAGACTTTGCAAAGGCATTCGACAAATGTGATCATGGAGTGATTGCACACAAAATGAGGTTAATGGGAATAACTGGTAAAGTAAGACGCTGGATACTCAATTTCCTGTCGAATAGAACACAAAGAGTAACAGTCAATCAAATAAAATCAAGTCCAAGTGCAGTTAAAAGCTCTGTACTTCAAGGTACAGTCCTTGCACCACTGCTGTTCCTTATTCTC
Source organism: Procambarus virginalis (assembly GCA_020271785.1). Taxonomy (NCBI): domain Eukaryota; kingdom Metazoa; phylum Arthropoda; class Malacostraca; order Decapoda; family Cambaridae; genus Procambarus; species Procambarus virginalis. Next base: position 12,047,137 of record WNGS01142304.1, on the reverse strand, counting down.
ATATCAGATATAGATAAAAATACAAGTCACAGCTTCGTGTCATCCTTTGTAGATGACACAAAAATCATCATGAAAATTACTGCTGCTGAAGACATGGAAAAATTACAAGCAGATGTCAACAAAGTTTTCGATTGGGCAGCAGAAAATAACATGATGTTTAACAGTGATAAATGCCAGGTACTCAGGTACGGCAAAAATGAGGGCCTGAAACATAATACAGGGTACAAAACACAATCAAATCTGCCCATACTAGGTAAACAGCATGTCAAAGATTTGGGAATAATGATGTCCGACGATCTAAATTTAGGGAGCATAACCAAGCAAATATTGCGTCAGCCAGAAAAATGATAGGATGGATTACGAGAACTTTCCAATCCAGGGATCCCATCACGATGGTTGTACTCTTCAAGTCACTTGTGTTGTCCCGTCTTGAGTACTGCTCAGTACTCACTTCCCCCTTCAGAGCAGGAGAGATTGCTGAAGTAGAGGGAATACAGAGAACATATACGGCACGCATAGAAGCGATAAAGCACCTAAATTTTTGGAATCGTCTCAAAGCTCTCCAAATGTACTCACTAGAAAGGAGACGAGAGAGATACCAAATAATATATACATGGAAAATACTGGAAGGCCAGGTCCCTATTCTACACAGTAAAATAACAACGTACTGGAGTGAACGATATGGAAGAAAGTGCAGAATAGAACCAGTGAAGAGCAGAGGTACCATAGGCACAATCAGAGAACACTGTATAAACATCAGAGGTCCGCGGCTGTTCAACGTTCTCCCAGCGAGTTTAAGAAATATTGTCGGAGCAACCGTGGATATCTTCAAGAGAAAACTAGACTGTTTTTTAAAAGACGTTCTGGGCCAACTGGGCTGTAGTGGGTATGTGGGCCTGCAGGCCGCTCCAAGTAACAGTCTGGTGGACCAAACTCTCACAAGTCAAGCCTGGCCTCAGGCTGGGCTTGGGGAGTAAAAGAACTCCCAGAACCCCATCAACCAGGTATCAACCAGGTTACCTTGAAATTACATGACAAAATAAACATAAGTTTCCAGGGGAAGAAAGATCTACTTCAAGTATCAATGGGTCAAAACATAGGCTAACACTCCTGCTTAAGACCAATATTGTGAATGATTTTAAATGTGTGCCACCACTACTAGTTTACCACTTCAAGAATCTCTGAATCTTGAAGGATCTTATCATAATGTCTGACCAGTTGATGGTAAAATAATTAAGACCAGGATGACCTATCATATTGCTTCTGGTTTATAAACATACTGCCAAGAGGTGAAAGTGTACTGCTTAGCACAAAACATATTCAGTGCAGTATTATAATTTAATTCATTCTTGATAATGCTTTCTGACATGGAACAGACTTGCGAGACAGCTACCCTGGTGTTAGTGTATTTATGATAACCAATTCCTTGGTTAACAAACCAGGAATTCTTTAATTTTGTAATAGCTTCAAAATCTGCCATGCCATTAGCAACATCCAGTGTGTGTGTGGGACCAACAACGGAGCACCAAGAAAATCTGTAGTGTTGGTGGCTGTGATTAAATTCACATGAAATCAATCTAGCCTATGAAGTGTGAAATCAATACGAAGTTTCACACTTAGCCTCTGAAGTGGCTAAGATAGTGGCTCTTTGTTAAAGGATTGGAGGGAAAGGTTCAGTGATTTGCATGAGGAAGACATCTTGGAGGTAATATAGTTCTGTTAAGAAGAATTGGATATGTAGAACTTGGTGCAGCTAACACAGGAAGAGGAGTAGGAGTGCCTATAGCCCATCACCTGCATTTCTATTCAGAAATTAACAAGGCCATACAGGCAACTGTGGACATGGACCAAAATTATAGTGTTTGCAAATTGAAAAGATTAAACAGAGGGTTTTTGGCTTGTAATGAGATCTACACAGACAAGTCTTCAAAGTAGCTCACCATAAATGAAATGCAGTCCACCCAATTATTTGAGGGGGGGGGGTCCCACTGACCCTTCTCACTGACCCTGTGATGTCATTTATGGTCTCCCATTACCTACACCCCTATAATTTATGGTCTCCCATTACCTACACCCCTATAATTTATGGTCTCCCATTACCTACACCCCTATAATTTATGGTCTCCCATTACCTACACCCCTATAATTTATGGTCTCCCATTACCTACACCCCTATAATTTATGGTCTCCCATTACCTACACCCCTATAATTTATGGTCTCCCACTTCCTGAACACTTTATGTAGGGCATACGTAAATCTGTGTATCTATGTACTGTATTTACGTATGTAGGTTAGCTTAGCATTTTAATTAAAAGCACCAAATCACCTTCTGTGGTTGATTGTTCAATAAATCCCTGAAGTATATGTTTAACAAATCTCTAACCCTGTGCATGGAGGACAGAAGAAAATGTATATACAGTATGCTAGTTAGCATTGTAAATATGTGGCCATGTCTGGTAGAAAATAATAATAAAAAAACCTACTCCCCTATAATTTATGGTCTCCCGTTATCTACACCCCCATAATTTATGGTCTCCCGTTATCTACACCCCCATAATTTATGGTCTCCCATTACCTATGCTTTCCATAACTTTGTTCTCATAACTTAATCCCCATTATCTATGTCCCCCCTCCCTTTCCCCTGCAGCCTTCCCTTTACAGTGGAATCTCTGTTTTTAAATGCCCCTCTTTTCCAATTATTCAGTTCACGAGCTCAATTTCTTTGAAAAATTTGACTTGGTATTCGAGGTTTGCCTCTGTGCTCAAGTTTGTTGATACACGTATTGGCTGACCGAGTGCGTGGCGCGTTTCAGTTTACCAGTGTCTCCTGCCTAGTGATGACTGCGCTTGTATTCTTTGTGAAGAATTTAATTGTTTTTGTGCTTTGATGGTTTCTGAACATAAAAGTTCTTATTATATATCATGCCATGGGTTCCAGGAACGTCAGTGGTAATGTTCAACCTAAGAAAATAGTTGTGAGGATGATAATAGAGGAAAAACAAAAGATCATTCATAGTGAGACAATGTGATATCTCACTACAGACAAGTGTTAAAATGTAGGGAAAAACAATTGTCTATAGACAAATTCTTAGTAAGTCAAGCAAGCAGTGAGCCACAACCAGGTCCTAGTGGCATGCCTGCTAAACGTAAGAAAGAGAGAGTATCCCAGAAATGTCATCACTGCTGATCTAATGGAAGGAGACTCCCCTTCCAAACACTGACAAACCTCTCCTCCCCCCCCCCTTCCTCACTGTCTTCCATATGCCAACAAGAGTACTCGATAAAGGTAAGATATACAGTGGAACCTTGTGTGATGAGCGCCTCAATTTACGAGCATTTTGAATAACGAGTGCGCCGATCGCCGACAATTTGTTTCGATTGGGGAGCGCTCGTTTGATTAACGAGAAAACCACATGGTGCATTCGTTCCTGCTGCTTATTGCACATTCTCGGATGCCTCTGACGATGCAAATAAAATATTTTTTTTTTGTTTAAAGATGCTAATGATGCTGGGATGTAAAGGGGTGACTGCTGTGGTGTTGCAAAGCATTGACTTATTTTTGTAGAACAAAAAAAAAATGAAATTTTGAAAAACAGAACAAATGTCAAAAAGGTTCGTTCAGTGTTTGTCGGGTAGGCTGCTCCATTATTAATAAATAAAGGAAAAATATAAAACAAATTGAACATATGTGAAACAAAGAAAGATTGTTATTATGGAGCCTCCTACCCGACAAACACTGAACGAACCTTTATGGCCTTTGCCCATTTTTCAAATTTTTTCAATTGGTTTTTATTTTTTATATATATATATATATATATATGTGTGCGTATATCACGAAATTAAACACGTGATTTAAAATGTGACAATGTCAGACCACGGAGGAAAAATGAAACAGGAATTTCCTTAAGTACTTTCGTATATAATACATCTTCAGAAGGAGTCAGTTTATTCACTCCTTCTGAAGATGTATTAATATACGAAAGTACTTAAGGAAATTCCTGTTTCATTTTTCCTCCGTGGTCTGACATTGTCATATATATATATATATAATATATATATATATATATATATATATATATATATATATATATAATATATATATATATATATATATATATAATATAGAGAAGTTTGGCTACAGCTGGGTGTCCAGCACAAAGGGAACCCCAGCTGTGCAGACCTGACAACAGCCAAAAACGCCCAGATGGAGTCACCCTGCAGCCATGGAGGGAAGGTAAACAGGTCGTATGGGATTACACCTGTGCATCTACATTGGCTGATACCTATTTACGTTACAGCTCAGCGGAGGGAGGTGGGGCAGCCACCTTCAGGGAGACCCAGAAAATCCACAAGTACAGAAACCTAGAACGTTGTTACAGGTTCGTGCCGATAGGCTCAGAGACTCTGGGCGCCTGGGGCAAATGTGCACTCAAGTTTTTAAAGGAGGTTGGTGAGGAACTCATTGGGAAAACTAGAGACCCACGAGCAGCCAGTTTCCTATTCCAGCGCCTCAGTGTCGCAGTACAGAGGGGAATGCGTGCTGTATCCTGGGTACGCACCCAACCTCCGAGGAGCTGGACGAGGTCTTCGAACGCTGATTGTTTAATTGTTATATATTTTGTGTGTGTGTGTGTGTTCTCTGTAAACTGTAGCATTGCAATAAAATAAAACAAAACATACAAAAAAATAATAGGGGTGGTAGGAGAAGAAAGAATTAAGTATTCAGTGAGAATCCACAAGATCTTCTCTGAATGCTCTTTGTTTTCTTCTTCGAGGATGTGGGTCCCTGCAATTGCACCAGAGGTGGTACCCCTAATATATATATATATATATATATATATATATATATATATATATAATATATTATATAATATATATATTATATATATATATATATATATATATTTTTTTTTTATTTTTTTTNTGCTTGCTAGCACTGCCACAGCACTGACAGATATCTTATCTGGTGTGTTTGAGAGTTAGCCCCTGATAGGTCAGATCACCATGGTGGAGAGCATCGCTTAATTCATGGATCTTTGAATCCGCTGTTTGGGCTTTTGGCCGAGGGCATTATGTTTGGTGTGTTTGTTTATTTGACATGCTGTGGACACCAATCATAGTCTAGTTGTTTTGGCTGCATTTGGCATCTGTTTTCCAGTGAGTGGCCTCAATGCTTTGGTGCCTGTCTGTTGCCTTCAGACCCTGGTAATTTCCTTGTGGGTCTTTGGCATGATTGGTTTAACCTGTTAAGCCCACACTCTCCAAGTGCGAATTTGAAGGGTGCTCATCGTCTTTGTTAGCAGGTGGTGATCTTTCTGCCTCCAGTATGCTGCCTGTTGGGTCAGTGACGCCTATGACCCTGAGTCCTTTGCAAGTTTGTTTTCTCTGGATCTCTGCATTGATGGACTGCTTCCATTGTAGAAGCTTTTCAGGCAGCTGCTACTTTGCGAGCTAGGTTTGCTATGGTTGGGCATTCACTGCATTGTGATACGATTTGATGCCCTGGAGTTTGCCTCTATGGTGTTTAGGAACCTGGAATTGGAGGTGTTGGTGACCTGCACTTGGACTAATCCATGCCTGCTCTTCCTTTTCCTTGCGGGTTTGGTTCTCCCTGCTTCTAGTCTTTCCCCCACTTCTGGTCTTCCCATGATCATTTGGCTGCTACCCCATTCAACTTTGGTTATGGGTATCACTCGGTGCCTTGGAAGACATATTTCTTGAGCTTTTGGGCTTCCTGCATTTGTTCCCTTTGGTGGCTCATGTGAATTTGCCTTAGTACACACAGAAATCACAATAGCATGTTGCATCAAATGAACAAATCCACAAGGGCTGTGACGAGGGTTTGAACCTACGTCCGAGAGGATCCCAGACGCTGCTTTAATCAACTGAGCTATGACATGGTTAAAAGAATTGCAACCGGGAAATCATCCTGGTTTACCAACGGTTCCTGCAGTCTCTCCGAGACACAAACCAGGGTTTTATGCAATTCCCCCATGCACTCGAGCTATGTCAATAGGCCGTTCTACCTCTTTGCCCTTACTTCATTACACACAGAAATCACAATAGTGTGATGCATCAAATGAACAAATCCACAAGGGCCGTGACGAGGGTTCGAACCCGCCAAACACACCAAAACTACGACGTTGGTACAACGTTCGAGCAAATTTTAACACCTAACCAGTTATAACAACCAATATAGCAAGTTGTAACAACGTTCTAATACGTCATAAACATGTTAAGCCAAGATGTAACAACTTTATTACAAGTTGTAACAAGCGGAAAATAGAGACAGTTTCGGTTTGTGTTTCCAGGGAACCTACGTCCGAGAGGACGTAGGTTCTCATCGTCTTTGTTAGCAGGTAAACACCATATTAGCTAAATCAGGATGATTTCCCGGTTGCAATTCTTTTAACCATGTCGTAGCTCAGTCGATTCGTAACTCGGTCATAGCGGCAGCATCTGGGATCTTCTCAGACTTCTTACACAGTTTCAAATGTAGATATGATAGAGACCAATAGGCTCTAGAACTTGTACACCATTTGATTGATTGTTGAGAGGTGGAACAGATGAGCCAAAGCTCAAACCCCGCAATCACAATAGGTGAGTACAACTAGGTGAATACTTGGGTGCCTTTTACCAAACATGTGACCTCAGATCACTACGCCATTGGCTAATATCCCTTTCATGCAACCGATTATCTTACACGCCCACATCCAGGAAATCCAGTGTTGCTGCATTACCTAAAATATTGGCATGAATTCTCATGCAGCAGTGCCTGCCTTGTTGGATCAAAACCTATTGCTCTCTCTTCCCCCTGCACAGACTTAGTTAACACTTTCGCTCGGGCATGACGCAGCATTGCGTCATCCGTTTACTGGCGGTGCTGCCGGGCATGACGCAGCATTGCGTCATCCACTTTAAATAATCGCCAAAAATCAGGTTTTTATCCGATTTTTTGGGGACTGGTTTTAAAATGCGCGCCTATGTCTTCCCTACACGCCTATGTCTTCACGCCTATGTCATGTTCAACACACAATAGTACTAAACATTTGTGGGCAGGAATTGGGAGTTTAGCTGGAAGGCGTCTGGGCGCTCACTCACGGCTAACGTGGCCCGTCTTCAACTCGTCGGCTGTTGGAGCGTGACCAGGTTTTTTACTTTATATGCTAATGCTCCTCTAGAGAATTCTATTACGAACCCATTGATATCAAAATGAAAGACCTAGGACGAAAGTTGAGGTGACGAGTGAAAATAGTGAACACATTTTATCGCTTTTGCGCGCTCCTGGGTAACTCGTTCACACTTTCTCTGTTTCTGTGGGTAATTAGCCGGGCTTTTGGAGTTTATATGCATTTAGTGCTGTAGAGAATTCTATTGCGAACACAATGATACCAAATTTAATCTTGTAGGATGAGAATTAAGGTGACAAAGTTAAAGAGAGTATACACTTTTCAGAATTAACGCACGCTCCCGTGAAACCCTGGGACCCAAGTCGCACAGTTGAAGGGTGGCGCAGGGGGCACGCCAAAGTGTTAATAAATTCAAATTTTAGGCTCCTTGTCTCCTTAAAAAACATTCTTAACCCTGCACTGTCTGCTAATTTCATCACACTTTGACTTCGCGATGATATTCTTGAGGTCATGAAAACTATACACATAGTGTGTGACATGGCATTAATGCCGTCAACAATTAAATATTTGTAAAAATTCCATTTATTGGCAATTATTATGGGACTTGTTTTAATACACGTTCCATCTTTTCCTGTTCTCTGTATACCCCACGTGGCATCGTGATACTGCTGCGTGGGTGGCCACCCACGCGGGAGGCTCGTTGTTTTCGTGACCACGCTTGTGACTGGCATGGCCTTCCCTCGAGTCGAAATGTGTACCTGTTCCAGTTGTTTTACCTCGGGCAAGATCAAGCAGGCCAGGCTGGCAGCAGGAGTTGTCGCAAAAATATTTATACTGTATTGATTTATTTCAGTGTCACTAATTTGGTTTTCACAGTTTTTTACATTTATATTATGCAGTTCTGTGTAATTTGCTGGTTTTCTTGAAGATGTCCACGGTTATTCCGGCAATATTTCTGGCACTCGCTGGTAGGATGTTGAACAACCGTGGACCTCTGACGTTTATACAGTTTTCTCTGATTTTGCCTATGGCACTCCTGCACTTCACTGGTTCTGTTCTGCATTTCTTCCATATTGTTCACTCCAGTACGTTGTTATTTTACTGTGTAGATTTGGGATCTGGCCCTCCAGTATTTTCCACATGTATATTATTTGATATTTCTCTCGTCTCCTTTCTAGTGAGTACATTTGGAGAGCTTTGAGACAGTCCCAATAATTTAGGTGCTTTATCACATCTATGTATGCCATAGATGTTCTCTGTATTCCCTCTATTCCAGCAATCTCTTCTGCTCTGAAGGAGGAAGTGAGTACTGAGCAGTACTTAAGACGTGATAGTACTAGTGATTTACAACCATTGTGATGGGATCCCTGGATTTGAAAGTTCTCATAATCTATCCTATCACTTTTCTGGCTGATGCAATATTTGCTTGGTTATGCTCCCTAAACGTTAGGTCATCAGACATCATCATTCCCAAATCCTTTACATGCTGCTGTCCTACTATGGCCAGATTTGATTGAGTTTTGTACCCTGTATTATGTTTAAGGTCCTCATTTTTACTGTATCTGAGTACTTGGAATATATCACTATTAAACATCATGTTATTTTCTGCTGCCTTGTCAAAAACTTTAAGCTCAAAGGCTCAGGCTTCACGTTTTGTTGTCGGACAAACAATTATATATATTCTTTACTCCAGTAGGTTGGTGGGTTAGATTTTAATAGATCATCACATTTTGACAAGAAATTTTGCTGCACGTTCCAAGACTACTAAAGTCTTGAAGGTAATGCTGCTCAACTAGCTTCCTCCTGCTGCTCAACTACCTTCCTCCTTCCTTCCTGCACCTAGCTTGGTGCAAGTTTATTTTCAGGGTTTGAGAGAAGTGTAGTGGTAAGCAGTAGTAGGCAGTATAGTTTTAGTGTGGGAAGGCAAATGAGGTTTTGGGATACGAGAACCTACCCGCTTTGTCCATGAATGTTGACTAGTGTAATAGGCCATAGACCCAGGGGACCTAACACTGATTAACAGGTATATACTGTACTCTGTGTTTCCTTGTACAGTATAATCAATGAGATGTGTTCTTTAATCTTTCTTGGATAATTTCCTTTGTCTAGTGCAAGTAAATTAAAAATGTTTTAATGCTCATGTCAATGGGATTATAGCTAACTGTATTTCATTCAAGAATATAACAATTTTGTTTAGTTTGACCATATTATGCATAATGAATTTTGTTTTTCCTTGCAGTGTGTGAATGTGAATTTAGTAGCTGAAAATGAAAACTTTGTATGGAAGAGCCACAATAAACTTGACATGAAGACTGACCCAGTCAAATTTGGACCAGGCATGCAGGTAATGGAGAGCCTTTTGTTTGTGTCTTTCTATGGTTATTAGTGTGTAGGTACATGACAGCAGTAGCACCTTATGCACTGCTCCAATGCACACATCATTTCTAAGCAACTTGGTTCATATGCATTTCTTTAGGCTCTTATATAATTTTAATATTTTTATTTGAATAAATTGTTTTGATGTTTATTTGTATATGGAAAAAAGAATACAATTGTAGTATAAATTTATACAATGATAAGTTGTGCTCTACATATTCTATGCACCCCAATACCATAATTTTTGGAATGCTAAAGTAGCCAATTGGTATTTGCATTACCCATAGAATGTGTAGAGAGCCAAGAGTTATGCACAGAATAATCAGATTATTGTAAAGTGAGGGAGCATTATCAGCCGTTTCTGGGAATGGATTAAATTCGTAAATGGAGAGGCCACTGTATAAATAAAGTGCGCATACTCCAAATGTACCCCCCACACACAACCTAATGAATGCCCCAAAACAAGGACCTAAATAGAGGTCAGACGATCCCCTGAAATACCTGAAGTAAAGCACTCCACCCCGGTGGTGTGGCCCTGTGAAGACAAACTGAACACAACAGGGAAGAATCTCTGTCAGTAAAAGGGCATTGCAACAGAACACCCAGAGAAGTAACTGCTGGGCCCATGCAGTTCAGAGCACAAAAAGCCAAGTCTACACAGCAAAATTAGACAGAAAATGCACTCATGAACCAAATACTGTAATGGAACAATACACTAGCAAAAAAAAAAAGACCCCCCACAGGATGGGTCCTAGGGTGGTGGGCACTTGGCTTAGAAGCTCTGGGACATACTGTGAAGGAAGTCAATTGATAGCCGACACTGAACTGAGCTCCAGGCTCCTGTGAATGCGGTCGTTGTTTATTAAGCTTCACTGACTTTCTGGATGCATTTCTGGTGAAATGGCAGAATGTCATTTGCTTTGTGCACCCTGTGTGAAGGGGGGCCAGGTTCTGGCACCGGTCCCCAGTAGGTGAAACAAACTCATGCAACTGATGTGACAAGTAGAATAGAGCAATCTCAGTGAGAGCTATAGGGCACCACCATGGGGTTCTGCCAGAAACAGTTTTTGAACTTTTCTCTTATGAAGTGATAGGTCTGTATTCAAAAGATGGACAAAAATCATATATGCCCTTATTTTTGGCTTGGGCAGTGGTCAGTATACTTTCTGGCATTCGTCAGCATTACTGTACATTGGAACGGGACCCAGGACCAAAATTTTTGTACATGCACTTGTTGCAAAGCCTTCAAAATAATCTACAGGAGCAGCAGCAGCAGCACCAGCCACAATGGCAGAGTGAAGAAACATGGGGGATCTGTGGGCCAAAGTTTCTTCCCTACATTAACCAAGGTTGAATTTTAGATATTACCCCATGCTCTAGTCACTATACATATTGCTGATTTAGTGGTGTTGCTTTTGTTGAATCCTTGACACTACCACAATTGTCATAGATAATTGAAGGCATAATGTTTCTTGTAGTGCTGTAGTACTTGAAGTTAGTAGTTATGGCTAGATTCCTGTGCTGGATTGAAGCTGTGGTATCTGGAGGGGATGAACCAGTGGTTACAGTTTTCCTCTTAAGTGATATGCTTTTGAATGTATTGGTGAGTTGCTAAAACACTCATAACTTTGCTGTTTTGTGTAAGGGCCATCTTTTTAAAGAATACTTTCACCCGAGATACAAAATTTGTATTAATCCTGGGAGATGATTTCTACTAATCTATAAAGATTGTTGGGCTCTGTAAATAGCAGGTAGATTTGGGCACTTAAATGAATATCCTTGGATTTTTACTTTTATTGATCATGAGCTAGTTGCATTTAAGCGTTCCTTTTAAAGCATTTAAATATTAGCACAGAATATCACAGACAATTTGTCCTCCATCTGCTTGTTGGCAGCAGAAGTATCAGTTTCTTTACTGTGTACTGGTGTCATTTGGTTACAACTTGCAAGTATAACTCGCCTATTTTTATTGTAAATTTGTTATGGAGATAATCTGTCTGTTTACGATCACCAGAAATGTCTCAATACTGTGTTTGATTTCATCAATGATAATAGCAGATCACACTCTCTCCAAATACCTTGATATGGTTGATACCAATGTGGCTCTTAAAGCAACTCGGCTTCTAATTACAATAGAGCCATGATTTGGTATGTTAATTTTCACACAGAAATACTTGGTTTTCTTACACGTAGCCATGCTTAGGCTGGCTTTACTTCACCTCGCTGCTGGGTACAGACACTCTGTGAATGTCTGTACCATTCACAGACGGCATTAACACACTTTGACTGTAGCTTGACTCAGTTCCTTCCTCATGGGCAAGGTTTTATTATTTGGTTTGTTATAAAACAAACAAAAATTCTTTATTCTTTCTAATATCTTTGAAAGTCGTACTTGTTCTGTTCTGTTCTTGAGTATACCACTAGTAGAAGCCTTTACTGGCACATTCTTGGCATTTTTAGTAGACATACGAGAAGGATGTTGCTGAATGAATGAACAGCCGATGGGATCGCACAAAAATATTTCACCTCTGTTTCCGAGAGTGCCTTCTTAAGCAAGTCTCGAAGTGGCTTGTCCCAAAATCAACTTTTATCTTCAAGTATTGCAGATAGGCTGTTCAACATGGTGATGGATAGTGTATGTTGGTTGATATGTAATTTGAGGATACCATATGAGTGAGTGTACTCTATCGTATTTGATATGTACTAAGATTGTCTTCAGTAAAATAGAATGAGCATTTTAACACTTAACTTTTTAATGGTAAGTGGATCTTGTATGACTGCGGGACAGTATCGTTAATCTTTTCATTCTTTATTGCCCACACATTTTTAGCTTTTCTGGGAAAGGTCTCAATTAACTTAGTGAGTTAATAGAATTTTGCTTAAACAGTATTTATCTTTAATCAAATTGACCTAGACTTTAAGAGGTAAGTGTTTATTGGAGAAATGACTTGTTTGTTTATACAGCCAACAGTTGTGGTACAGTTCTACCCTCCGGCATCGTGCACTTCACTTACCCTCCATAGTGAATGGGGCCTGGTGGCATGTGGCACTGCTCATGGATTTGCTCTCTTCGATATTGTGCAAAAAAAAATCTGCTCGCCAAAAGTACTTTAAGCCCCTTAGGTAAGTATTATTACATTTTTGCAATTTAGTCTATAGTGAACTATAGAAAGAAGATTTTTTTTTTTTAGAATAAAGAATAAATACTAGAAAATTAACAAATCCACAAGGGCCATGACGAGGGTTCGAACCTACGTCCGAGAGGATCCCAGAGGTAGGTAGAACAGCCTATTGTTCAGCCTAAGAGGTAGAACAGCCTATTGACATAGCTCGAGTACATGGGAGAATTGTGTAAAACCCTGGTTTGTGTCTCGGA
>WNGS01142304.1:12006985-12025688 GCA_020271785.1 Procambarus virginalis | reverse complement strand
GGGCCATTGCTCCTGCGCCTCTCCGAGGGGGGCCATGTTCTAGCTAGTGGTCTCCAGTAGGCAGAACTCCATTGACTATTGCCCTGGTCTAAAGATTGCATTCTAGTCCGATAGCTCCAGGGAGCCTCCGGGGCTCGCCCAGAAATGGCAATTCACTACATTCAATGCTGGTATTTTTGTTCTTCTTTTTCAATTTACTACATTATGTGATGTATTATAAAAGATAGGAGACGTATCAAATAACTTTATTTAAAGAAGCAAATCAGTAAGCTGCATAGAGTACTTATCCAAGTCTGCATTCTTAACCACTCGTTGTTCTTCCAGGGGTGACTTCATTGTGTTTAGTGGTGGCATGCCGAGGGCCAGCTATGGCGACCGCAACACTGTGACTGCCATACTTGGTGACAACCATGTTACTTTAATCTCACCTCCAAAGTTATAGACTTTGTTGTTGTGAAGGATAGTGAATCTGGTAAGTTTTCATTTGTGATATACCTTTAAGGTTCTCAAGTTATTCTCTTGGGTGGTGGATTTTTTTCTAGTAAAATTTTATTACCTGCAGTATTACTTCATTTAGCATTTGAGATGGCGATCTTTGGTCATAAAAATGATATCAGGTGATATATTTGCAAATTATTATGCTAAAATGGAATTGCTCTTTCATTGCTTTTGAATATTATTTCTTAACAAACATTGTGTAATTTTCAAACATATATTAGTCATACCAAGTTTAATGTTAGCTCAAATATTGCATATCATTACTGAAAACCTAACAGAGTAACAACATACATATGCCATTATTATGCTAAGTTTGTATTCATATCAGGACATGCAAGCTGCCTCGCAATTTTAGCGGAGGAGGAAGCTGTGTTTATAGACTTGGAAAGTGAAGACTGGCCTGCATTTGCTGCTCCATACTTGGCCTCCCTTCACTCGTCGGCAATTACCTGTTCTGTACTGGCATCTTCAGTGGCAGCTGATGTGTATGATAAAATTAAGGTATAAACAAATCTCCCATGCAAGTTGTATTCCTTGAATAGTCTTTCTTGTACTGAATCATGAAGGGTCTTAAAGATGTTGGCCTCTTCAGTGGTTTTAAATGAATACATGTCACCGTAATTTTATTGTTTGTTTATAATTCAGTTTAACAAGTTAGCCTATACAGGTATGACGTAATCATTTTGATATGGACATATTTTGGCTTATTTTAATATTTAATAAAATATCTACAGTATTTATCTTCAAGTGTTTTAAATAATTTTTTTAATTTATTGTGAAGCATAGTTCATCTGGTATTCTCCTTGCATTTTGACATATGAGCATTGGTCAAGGTATATCAAGTTTTATAAAAACACGCTCAAACTAGAAAGGGTGCAAAAATTTGCTTCTAAATGGCTACTAGAACTAAAAAAGAAAAGCTATTTGGAGACAAATCTACAGGATCCACTTCTACATATGTCAGCAAAGAGCCAACACAGAGGTCATGACTTTAGTGAGAACAAAATTTAAATATGCAGCAGTTGTATGGTGCCTAAATCTAAAGAAGCACACATGGAAACAGGAAAAGTTGCAACGGCATGCTACAAAATGATTTCCAGAACTGAGAAATGTGAGTTACGAAGAGAGACAACAGGCGTTAAAAAACATGCCAAAACTAGAAGATAGAAGAAAAAGAGGTGATATGATCACCACTTACAAAATACTAACAGGAATCGACCAAATTGACAAAGAGGAATTCTTCAAACCAGCAACTTCACGAACAAGAGGACACAGATTCAAGCTAAGGAAACAAAGATACCGAAAAAATATTAGAAAGTATTCTGTTGCAAACAGAGTGGTAGACATTTGGAACAAGTTACAAGATGAGGTGGTGGTGGAGGCCAAAACTGTCGGTAGTTTCAAAGCGTTATACGACAGAGTACTGGGAAGACGGGACACCATGAGCGTAGTTCTCATCCTGTAACTACACTTAGGTAATTACACTTGGATAATTACACTTAGGTAATTACACTTAGGTAATTACACTTAGGTAATTACACTTAGGTAATTACAGAGTGTAGATAAACCATGACAAACAAACTAAATATGAACGTGGAACCTGCCAATATCATGCATGAGGTGTGTGTAAATATTGACTGTCAGGAAGAACAAATAGAACATGCAAGTATAACCTCCCAAGAAACTGCAGAAATATCCTAAATATAGGAACGTGTCGCTCAGATAACTGCAAATACTTCCACCCGAAACTGTGTAGAAATTTGCTAACCAAAAAGGAGTGTTTTAATAAACAATGCCCAGATTTTTCTATCAAAGGAACACAGCGAATAAAATCAGAAGAGTGACATTATGAATACAGCAACACCCATACACACCAGGTGGCTTTATAAATAAGAGAAAGAGAAAACGAATTGCAAGAATTGTCCAAACTGTACCGTCAACTCGGTCAGATGCTAAACAGGACACAGATAATGAGGCAGCCTTACCAGAATGACAGATATTAACACCAAGAAAAATACCCAACTCTTTCCACAACTACCACAACATCTTCCATATTTGCCAACATAAAAGTTATCCACAGGAGCCGTGATGAGGTTAGAACCAATGCGTTGGGTGTTCCCAGATACACGCTGTAGTCGACTATGCCACGACTGTAAAAGAATTACAACCTGGGCTTTGTAATTCTTTTACCGATTACAAACTGAAGCCAAACCAGGATTTCACACAATTCCCCCATGCCGTCTGGCTCTATCTCTTTCAATACACAGAGAAATCACATTATCGTGATATATGTATATCAATGAGAAAATCCATAGAAGTTGTGATGAGGGTTTGAACCTATGAAGAAAGCCTTGAGGCCTTGAAAAACATAAATTAATAATTGAGTCGCAACATGGTTTTATAAATGACCGTTCATGTTTAACAAATTTGTTATCTTTTTATTCTAGTATAGTTGAGGCAGTTGATAGTGGTAAGGATTGTGATGTTGTGTACCTTGACTTTAGCAAAGCTTTTGATACTGTGCCACATGAAAGACTGATTAAAAAGATAGAGGCTCATGGTATTGGGGGGTGCTATATTAAGCTGGATTAGGGCATGGCTATACCAAAGGAAACAGAGTTAGTATAAATGGAGTCAAGTCAGAGTGGGAAAATGTTGTAATTGGTGTCCCTCAAGGTTCTGTCCTGGGACCTCTGTTGTTTATAATATATATAAATGATTTAGATTCAGGTTTGAGTAGCAACATTTGCAAATTTGCAGATGATACAAAAATCGGTAGGGAAATTAATACGGAAGAAGATTCACTATCTCTTCAAGTTGATCTAAATAGGGTTTTGAAATGGTCAAAGGATTTGGCAGATGCAGTTTATTGCTGATAAATGTAAAGTTCTGAGGCTAGGTAATGATGATAGAGTTACAAGATACGAGCTAGATGGTGTTGAGATTGCGAAGTCGGATTGTGAAAGGGATCTGGGAGTTATGATTAGTAAGAATTTAAAACAAAAGGATCAATGCATGAATGTTCATAATAAGGCAAATAGGACACTGGGATTTATTAATCGAAGCGTTTGTAACAAGACACCTTGTGTGGTTCTTCAGCTATATCTTGCTCTGGTTAGGCCCCATTTAGATTATGCAGTTCAGTTTTTTGTCGCCATACTATAGAATGGATATAAATTCACTTGAACGTGTCCAGCGTAGGACGACTAAGTTAATTCCCCAAATTAGAAATCTTTCATATAAAGAAAGATTAACAAAGCTTAAATTGCATTCACTGGAAAGGCGAAGTTAGGGGTGACATGATAGAGGTTTACAAGTGGATGAATGGACACAACAAAGGGGATATTAATAGGGTATTAAAAGTATCAATACAAGACAACACGAAACAATGGGTATAAATTGGATAAATTTAGATTTAGGAAAGACTTGGGTAAATACTGGTTCAGTAACAGGGTTGTTGATTTGTGGAACCAATTACTGCGTAACGTGGTGGAGGTGGGGTCCCTCGATTGTTTCAAGTGCGGGTTGGACATGTGTATGAGTGGGATTGGGTGGTTATAGATAGGAACTGCCTCGTATGGGCCAATAGGCCTTCTGCAGTTGCCTTTGTTCTTATGTTCTTATGTTCTATGCGCTGAGTGTTCCCAGATGCATGCTGTAGGTGACTACGCCGGCAGTAGTACCCTAGGTGGCAATTCTTTTACCATATTGTGGCGTAGTCGACTAGAGCGAGCATCTGGGAACACCCAACACATAGGTTCAAACCCTTATCATGGCTCCTGTGGATTTTCTCATTGATATATCATGATAATGTGATTTCTCTGTGTATATACATCGTATCAAAACTAGCAATACAAACAAAGTCCACTTTATAACTCACCTCTTAAATGAGGCAAATGTAATGTTCACAGCTTCTACTGAAACTCTCACTAAGGACTATCTTGAGGTTATCTTGAGATGATTGGCTTAGCGTCCCCGCGGCCCAGGCCTCGACCAAGCCTCCTTTTTGTTACACACCCCGCGGGAAGCAGCCCGTATCAGCTAGCAAACTCCCAGGTACCTACTTACTGCTAGATAAATAAATAAATAAATAAATAAATAAATAAATAAATGCTAGATAAATGTGTGACATGTTGTGGTATCGCAGCTGTACTGAACCAAGATGGTATGGCTCTCCCTCACACAAATAAAAAAAATGCTGCTATTGGCCTTGCAGTGTGTAAGGCGCAGGTGGAAACAAATGAAAATCATCAAATAAATAATTAAACAATTTACTGAAATATTAATGAACATAAATGCCCCTGAAAATACTTGGCTATCATGTAATGCAAAGGTGAACAAGTTAATATGACATTAATACAAAAATAGACTATAAGCAATGAATACAAATCATAAATATATATACTGGTGTACTGAAGACAGCTACCATACCACCATGGCATCAGTCACACGACGTTGGCTGAAGGTGGACGATGGATGAGAGACACGAAGGTGATCCTAGAACACTAAGGGAGAGACTGGCTCTCCAGGGTTGTTGTTGTTGTTTAAGATTCGCTACCTGGAACATAGTTCCAAGTAGCACGGGCTATGGTGAGCCCGTAGTGGACTCTTCCCAGGGAGGCGGCGCCCTTTATGTAGTTTGGTGGTGATGACTCATCCGGTGTCAACGCGAGGTGGACATCTGGTCAACTAGCAAACTGCTTGTTGTTGCTGGTGGTGCCTTTGTGTTGTACTGCACCACTGCCAGTTGAAGGCGGCTAACTGCTTGTTTGTGGGGGCAAACTACAGGTTAGCAGAGGCGCCCGGCTTGCCTGAGTCGTACCAGGCCGTGCCAGACCCTAGGGGGTATGGAGAGGTGGCAGGACTGATGACTCATCTGGGCTGGTGTAGATGTATACTTCCAGTACAGAGGCATTGAAGGTGAAGGGAAAAGGCAGTTCCACTGCTATGCAGGGGGATTCATGTGACAAATGCTTTACAGCTAGTAAAGCAGATGTAACAGGAGGCATCAGGGTGAAAGACACTGCCCATTTGTTTCCGCCTCCACTGGGGATCGAACCCGGAACCTCAGGACTACGAATCCGAAGTGCTGTCCACTCAGCTGTCAGGCCCCCCATAAATGGGAGACTATTATGACAGTGAAATATGAATACCGGAGTACAATCTTTTCAGATGTGACAGGAGAAACAGGCTTCAGGGTGGGGTCAGCCTGTACATCACACACACACTCAAATGCACAGAGCTGCTGAACACCACAAACAATATGGTGGAAGTACTGATAACCAAATAGAAATTCTAAATGTGGTGATTGTCCTTGCATATAAATCACCAGAAGCAAATCCTCGGCAGTTTAAACACCAACGTTTGACCTCACAAACCCTGCTCCTAACATCATCTTTCTTGGTGATGGTGGTCATGTCGTCTTTCATCGATGATCCAAACGAATTCTTGGTGATTTTAACTTACATCTAAAATGGAAAAATGTTGGCAATTACTATTATAGCAGAGAGAATGCCAGGAAGCAGTCTGAATGAAGTCACACACAAATGATCTCTTGCAGATGTGACAGATTTGCTTTAAACCAGCAAATACTAGAGCCAACTAGGAAAGAAAACACCCTAGACCTCATTTTTACAAACAACAATGAGCTGATCAGGGACATAATGATTACAAATACTTGTTACTCAGATCACAACCTGATGGAAGTTCAGACAAGCATGGGTAATAGACCTGTGCAGCAAGTCTCAATTCCCAGAGGAGGAGAATTCAGCAAATTCAAAATTTAATAACAAACTGGTTAACTGGGAAGGAATAAACCAAGAATTTGTAGAACAATGTCAGAAAGAACAACTACATAAGGCAGATTTAAACCAGTACTTTGAGAAAATAGGCACTGTTGTACTAGAAATATGTAGAAAGCATATACCACTAAGAAAAAAGAGAAAATGATGCAAACTAGAACTGGAACGGTGCTCTCTCTATAGGCGAAGAAAGCAAATAGCAGAACGTCTCAAACACTTCACTCTATCCTAACGACGAGGAAGGCTATGTAAGGAAATAGAAATGATCGAGCTCAAGCTGAAAGAATCATATAATATCCAAGAGAGGCAAAGCAAGCAAAAGGCCGTAAGTGAAATAGAGAGGAACCCGAAATACTTTTTCTCATACGCAAAAACAAGAACAAAACTGCATCCAGCATTGGGCCCTTTGTGCAAGGGTGATGGAACTTAAACAGACGACAGCAAAGAAATGTGCAAGATTTTGAGGATTTAGTACGATTCTGTTTTCAGTGAACCCCTGAACACATTGAAGATCAGTGATAAAAATTAATTCTTCGTGAATGTGACGCCAACATCAAACCACATATCAGATGTCATCCTAACCCCACTGGACTTTGAAATTGCCATAGACAGTATGCCCATGCACTCTGCACCAGGCCCAGACTCATAGAATTCTATATTCATCAAGTAGTGCAAAACACCACTATCACAGGCCTTAAACATCCTTTGGAGATGGAGCCTAGATACTGGTTTCATCCCTGATGTACTTACAACAGTGCGACTTTAATCTTATGCAAGACAATCTTACAAGATTGTGCGACTTCACAAAGGTGGTAGTAAAGCAGATGCAAAGCATTATAGACCAATAGCTTTAACCTCACACATTATAAAAATATTAGAGAGTTAAGAAATAAGATTACAAATCACATGGAATCACAAATCATCATAACCCTGGACAACACAGGTTCAGAACAGGGTGCTTCTGCCTCTCACAATTGCTAGATCACTATGCAATGGCCTCAGGTGCCATAGAAGACAAGCAAAACACAGATGTAATATACTCAAACCTTGCCTTTGAAAATGCAGAATAGAATCAGTGAAAAGTAGGGGCACAATATGCATAATCAGAGAACACTGTATAAACATCAGAGGTTCACAGTTGTTCAACATCCTCCCGATGAGTATGAGAAATATTGCCGCAACAACCGTGGACGTCTTCAAGAGAAAACTAGATAGTTTTCTTCAAGGAGTGCTAGACAAACTGGGCTGTGGTGGATATGTGGGCCTGTGGGCTGCTCCAAGTAATAGCCTGGTGGACCAAACTCTCACAAATCAAGCCTGGCTTTGGGCCGGGCTTGTTGAGTAGAACAACTCTCAGAACCCCATCAAGCAGGCATCAAGCTGGTTTGCAAAAACTTTCAACAAATGTGATCATGGTGTTATTGCGCATAAAATGCATGGCAAAGGAATTACTGGCAAAGTAGGGAGATCGATCATCAACTTCCTAACAAATAGAACGCAGAGTGTAATAGTCAACACAGCAAAATCTGGATCACCTACTGTGAAAAGCTCAGTCCCCCCCTAGGTACCATACTTACTCTGGTACTTCTTCTTATCCTAATATCAGACATAGACAAGGATACAAACTACAGTACTGTATCATTTGCAGATGACACTAGGATTTTCATGTAAGTAGACAATATAGAGGACACGGCAAACCTCCAATCGGATGTATATCGGGTCAATGGGCCACAGATGGGCCATATGATGTTTAACCCTTAAAGTGCGCATCACGTTATATGACGTGTTGGGCGTTGTTCCAGTCAACTGCGCATCACGTCATATGACGTGTTGGAGTACTACGCACGATTTAAACGACCCGCGGATACACGGGGTTCACCACACCTTCACCAGGGCTCTTGTAAACAGACGCCATTTTTTAAAAAAATCGTGGGCCAAACTCCCAGGTGTTATTGGCCTCAGTATTGAGTGAGCAACCAAGCCTGACGCACGCAGCATGGGCTAACAGCATTGCTGTTCAGCTTGTGACCACAGCATCGCCTAAAAATGCCAAAATATACTTGTTCATGCTATTATGTAGCGATGATATTATTACAGAAGACCCCTGACTGTGATAAAACTGACCAGGGTTCTGATAATAGCAGGATTGTGGTGATATTTGCCACTGTGCGCCATGGAGGGAGGAGTAATGCTGTGGGAGGGAGGGTGGTGGCGATGTTTTCTGACTGTGTGTGGCCACCTTTTATTGACTGCACTCAGCATACCAGCTTAGTGGTTCGCTATAGTAAACACAAATGTAGATACTTATATATAACGTGTGTATAGAGGGTATAAACAGCAAGAGAAGGTTTGGAGCCGCCACTTTGGTGAGGGCGGTGGCGTCGTCTGCACGACGCCATCGTGCAGACGACTGTGTTGTTTACTGGTTACCACGATGGTCTTTGGGCACCATACCA
Organism: Procambarus virginalis; assembly: GCA_020271785.1. Classification (NCBI taxonomy): domain Eukaryota; kingdom Metazoa; phylum Arthropoda; class Malacostraca; order Decapoda; family Cambaridae; genus Procambarus; species Procambarus virginalis. The sequence goes on along the minus strand of WNGS01142304.1, from coordinate 12,016,933 downwards.
GTTTATTTGTACAAGTATGGTGAATAAAACAGTTAGATATTTATTTATACTGTGTGTATATAGCGTAATAACACCACACAGTATTGTTGGACAAATATTAGTGCATCTGGCCTTGAGGGTGGCAGCCATCAGCTGACTGTGTTAGGTCCTATGTCTTTGTGCCTTTACTCACCATACAAGCTTAGATGTACAGTTATGGTGAACAAAACATGTAGATACTTATATATAACGTCTGTATATAGTGAATTATAGCAAAAACAGTATTGTGGGAGGAGAATGTGGGCGAGTCAGATGACTGGAGGGAGGGCGTGAGTGGCTGGCTGGTACACGGCGGTCACTCCTCGTTACTTTTTGACTCATAATAGCTACTTAGTGGTTCGTTATAGTGAACAAAACATGCAGATACTTATATATAACCTGTGCTTATAGTGTAATAACCGACAAAGTATTTGTTCACTGATTGATGAACATAACTGAATCAACAATATGCACACCATATTTTTGAGTACAGCAATGATTCACTCATTTTATTATATAAATATATCAAACTACACACTATTGAATAATATTACAGCCAAAAAACTATGAAAAATCAATCAGAGACATTGAAATAATTAGGTAATTATCTCTTTGTGGCAACTCCGGCCTGACAGCTGGCGAGCAACAGACCGCCTGGGACGCATGCTGAGTCAGCGCCTATAATTTGCCAGACTTCCCCGCCCTATAGTGGGCAATATATGGCACTTACGATTTTTTTATTATTTTTCCCGTGATCAGTGAACACAAATTAACAGGTTAGGAAGAAAAAATAATTTTTTTTTCAAAATGACATGCGCCTGTGGGGATGACAGGATATTAAACCCCGAGCATGTTAAGGGTTAATGAAAATGAGTTTCAGCTCAAGCACTATGGTAAAAACAAAATGTAAAAATGGAAACCATATATAAAACAAAGTCAAATCACACTCTGAAACGAAAGAGCAATGTAAATGATCTAGTAGTAATCATGTCAGAAGACCTTACCTTTATACAACACATTAAAGTAGCTGTCACACACACACGCTCGAAAATTGACAGGTTGGAGAACAAGGACCTTCCAAACAATGATGATAATGAACAATAGAGCCCTATAGAGCACTAGTGTCTTGAAAATTATCATCACTACACACAGGAATCACAATAGCATGATGGATCAAATGAACAAATCCACAAGGGCCATGACGAGGATTTGGAGACGTGGGCGGAGACAAGAGAGGCCGTGACGAGGAAGATACTACCATGTCGTAGCTCAGTTGATAAAGGCAGTGTCTGGGATGGTCTCGGACGTAGGTTCGCATCCTTGTCATGGCCCTTGTGGATTTGTTCATTTGATCCATCACGCTATTGTGATTTCTGTGTGTAGTGATGATAATTTTCAAGACACTAGCGCTCTATAGGGTGGAATATTGTTGCACACTAACAGCTCTATTCCGAACCAGAGAAATTGCTGACCTAGAGTGTGCGAGAAGATCCTTTGCTGCTAGACTCCACTCTATAAGTAAATTTTATTATTGGGACTGATTAAAAGTTCTAAATCTGTTTTTCTTAGAGTGTAGGTGAGAGACAATAATCTTCATGTGAAAGTTATTAGAGGGACTGGTTCGAAATCTGAACATTATTATCACATCACAGATTACATCACATGAAACCAGTAAGCATGGAAGGATGGGAAAAATACCCTCATTGAAAAGCAGAGGTGCAATAGGTACTTCATCAACATCAAGGGCCCAAGATGTTCAACACTCTCCCGCTACACTGAACAGCCGGTCGCCGAGGACAGCACGCTGGACTTTTTTTTTTTTTTTGAGAATATACAAGAGTTGTTACATTCTTGTACAGCCACTAGTACGCGTAGCGTTTCGGCAGGTCCTGGAATACGATCCCGCCGTGAAGAATCGTTTTTTCATCCAAGTACACATTTTACTGTTGTGTTAAACAGAGGCTACAGTTAAGGATTTGCGCCCAGTAAGTCCTCCCCGGCCAGGATACGAACCCATGACATAGCGCTCGCGGAACGCCAGGCGAGTGTCTTACCACTACACCACGGAGACTGTCAAGTCTCCGTGGAGACCACAAGTCACCACGGAGATTTGTGAGCCTGTGGTCTCGGGTTCGATTCCGGGTGCCGGCAGAAACAATGGGCAGAGTTTCTTTCACCTATGCCCCTGTTACCTAGCAGTAAATAGGTACCTGGGTGTTAGTCAGCTGTCACGGGCTGCTTCCTGGGGGTGGAGGCCTAGTCGAGGACCGGCGGGGGACACTAAAAAGCCCCGAAATCATCTCAAGATAACCTCAAGACATGCACGTAAGGAGCATAATTGGCCAGCCTCTTGCATTGTTAAGAAAGAACTCGACAAACACCTCCGAAGAATACTGATCAACCAGGCTGTGATTCATAAGTCAGACTGCGAGCAGCTGCGTTCAACAGCCTGGTTGACCAGTCCAGCAACCAGGCACCTTGTCGGAGACCAGGCCATGGGGCTGTTGATCCCTGGAAGCTACACAGGGTATCTTGAGGTTATCTTGATATGATTTCGGGGCTTAGCACCCCGCAGCCTGGTCCTCTACCAGGCTTCCTTTTGTTACACCCCAGGAAGCAGCCCGTAGCAGCTGTCTAACTCCCAGATACCTATTACTACTAGGTAGCAGGGGCATTAGGGTGAAAGAAACTCTGGCCATTTGTTTCAGCCTCCACCGGGATTGAACCCGGAACTCAGGACTACGAATCCGAAGCGCTGTCCACTCAGCTGTCAGGGCCCCATTTATCCAGTCCACTCAGCTGTCAGGGCTGACACAAGGCTTGAAATTTAAATTTGCCAAAGCTAGAAGATAGAAGAAAAAAAGGACACTATGATCATACATACAAAATAATGACATGAATTGGTACAGTTGATAAGATGGTTTTTAATCTTGCAAGTTTAACAAGAGGCTGTAGATTTAAGATAAGGAAACAAAGGTGCCAACAAAAATTGAAAGGACTCTTGGGAAGAGAGTTGTAGACACAAGAACAATTTAAGCAAGGTGAGGATGGATGGCAAAACCATCTGTGGTCTCGGTGTCATCAGGCAGATACAGGGAAGACAGGACACCGTGAGTGAAGCTCCCATCATCGTAATTGCACTTAGGGTAATTACTCACATGCAGGTGTGTGGAAGTAGACATCATACTAAAGCTACATGTATAAAACATTCTACATACGGGAAGGAATATGTCATGGAAACAGGTTTTTAAAGAGAGATCAACTTTAACCACTGCACTGCGCCAAACAACAAGTGTCGGTCTGAGGGTTGTGTGATTTTTTTTTAATTAGGTAATATTTTAAAGTTTTTTAATATTTTCATCGCTCTTTGTGATTTGAAATGAAAAAGATCGAGTTTGGAAACATTTTGAAATTNGTTGGTCTCCCACCTGCGTGCTTTGTCTCGGTGGCAGTATGAAGTTTCTTGGCGGGGTTTCCGGTTATTCCTATCACTGCATAGGTGTTCTTCGGTCTCTGATAGGGTTGTTCTGTCCTTCTCTCTTGGTTATTCCAGGACCGTCATCTTATGCCCAATACTGTCGCCTCGTATTGCGCGGCGCTAGCCGAGCCGCTTCAGCTTGCTTTTGGTGTTGATGTTACTTCTGCCCCGTTCCACAAGCTGTCTCGGGCGTTGTTTCACCTCTGGCCTGCTCTTGTGCCTCCTGAGCCATCCTGGTCCATGGACCGGGTGCTCTCATTTCTCTCTTCTCCTCGGTTTGTTGTGACCCCTTCTGTTTGGGATTGTTTTCCTAAAGCTCTTTTCCTGTTGGCATTGGCTTCTGGGGGTCAGGTAGGGAGGCAAACTTACGTTCGTAAGTTTGCAGTTTTGGCTGCCGTCTTTGGCAACATGTCTTGGGTTGACATGTTGCCAAAGACGGGGTTTTTGTAGGTCGAACAGGGTCTTGATTGCTCATTACCTGGTTAATGTTCAGGGGCCAGGTAGGGCCTGCGTTGCCTTGGGTCGGCGGTTGCAGCCAGTTTTCTCGACTTCGCGTTTAGGAGTGAGGACGAACTGCCTCCCGGGTAAGTCCCTGTTTTTTCCTTATCTTTGGGTAGTTAGCTCCGGGAAGCCGACGGGGCTTTCCCCAGACAACCAGCATTGAATGTAAAGAAACGCCATTTTCAGGACAAGTCCCGGAGGCTCCACGGCATTCCTCCCTCCCTCAGGTCGGCGGTGTTTTTCGTGCTTTTTGACACCTCCCTCCTCCCAAAAGAGAGGGAGAGAGGGAAGTCTGGAATGGCACAGGTGTCTTTCCTTTAGACTCTGGTCTTTGATCAAGCCAGCATTTGCCTTTTGCTCTACTTGAGGTTTCTGTCCACACTGAGCTGGCCTTAGGACAACTGCGTTATCATTTGACTGATGTACCGCCCCAGTCAAACTCCCCACCTGATAATGTTCTTGGAGCGGATCGTGGCGGGCGTGAACGCCCGGGCTTGTGGCTGGACAGCTGGAAGACGAACCAACCCGAAGGTGCAGAAGCGTGAACCCCATACGCTGGGGAAAGAAGGCTAGCTCCAAAACTGGGACACTCGCTCATCGGTCATCGTCCTTTCACCGCTTAGGGCTAGAAACAGGAAATACTCCCAAGAGGGATAACTCTGATTATCGGCAGCAACCGACGCAAAGCCCTCAGCGAACGAACCCAGCGATCATGAGAAAGGCGGAAGGAACATTCCCAAAGGAACCATAACAGACGCAGAAGCCAAACCCAACCTAGCGGGTCAATCAGCACAGTGGAGTTCAGAACCCTCGAACAACCGCCGAGTAACCTGGGAGCCTCCCGGAAACAGCTGAAGGCTGGATCGCACCCATAGCAATTCCTCCAGGGGGAGAGGCATGGAAGTGGTCCGAGAGTCCCAAACAAGACCCAGCCAGGTCCAAACCTGGGACGAAACCAGATGGGACTTCCGCCAGTTCACCAGGAACCCAAACTTGGCGAGCTGGAAAGAACCATACCCTTGGCGAGCAGATCGGCTGGGAGCACACACCTACTAGTCGTCGAGGTAGGCCAGAAACTGAACCCCTAACAGACGCAGACGGGTCACCACGACCCGGGTAAGTTGCGTGAACATGCGAGGTGCCAGGTTCAAGCCAAAAGGAAGACAATGAACGCTGTAAGCCTGATGCCCCACCACGAAACCTAACAAGTCTCTGAACCCCAGGTGAATAGGAATGTGCCAATAAGTGTCCTAGAGATCCAGGGACACCATTTAGGCCCCTGGCTCCAACAGAAACTGAACCTGAGACAGAGAGATTATCTGTTTCGGCACTGGAAACAGACAGGAAACCCATCTGAAGGATGGGGTCGTTTTGACCACTCCCAAGCATAATCACTCTGAGATGACCCGACAGAGCGCATGGGAAGAAGCCTGCCCTGCCAGCCCCGAACCCCCCGAAAGAGGAGGAGCTGCCCAACGCCACCACAGACCAGAGGAGACGACCCAAAGCGCCCACAAATTGTGGGACCAGGCACTAGCAAACAGAGCGATCCGCCCCCCCTTAAACAGCGAGAATCGTAAAAGGGCTGATGCCCGTTATGAAAACTGGCCGAAGAGCAGTGTGATCATTGCACCGACCAAATGACGCCGGCTCTGAAGGCAACGTTGGCTCAGTAGCAGGCACCAAAGGCCCACCTTGACCGGAGGAACTCTGAACCCTGGTACGACCCTTCCAAGAAGGCCGAGAATGGCCACCCTGGAAAACCAACAAGTCCGACAAGGGACGACAACTAGACGAAGCCGCCTGCAGAAACTGCATGACTGCAGACTCCGCAAACAACAACGGACAAAACGGCGAAGAAAACTTAAGAGCCAGTGCCCAGGTGGATTCCAAAGAGAGTGTGAGCACAGCCTGTCGGCACTCGAGGTGAGAAGCAAAGAACAGACACACTGCCACCTTGAGATTCGGCGTAAACAACTTCAATAGTCTGGCCTCTACCTGAGCCACCGAGACCAGTGCACCAAGCGAAGGCCTCCACATCCTCTTCAAGCCATGCCAAACACAGCTCGAGAAGGGAAAAGAAGTGCAAGTTCGAAGCCAAATGCCCATGGGCATGCAAATCCTCAGCAACCAAAGATGCTGAAAGAGTAGGAACCTCACGGGCAGTTGTGCAAGGCCAACATCCAGAGGAAGCACAGGGGCAAACAAGCATGCATTAAGGTGCTGAAACTCGCTCTCCAAGTAAACCTGTGGAACGGTAGAAGTTTCTCACCATTCAAGTGTGGGGTACCGACAGAACCCATGCCACACCCCTAATGAAGAGAACGGTCACTCTGCCAGCCAGGAAGACTCCGGAACCTCGAAACGCACCCGATACGGGAAGGAGAACCAAACTCAAACGAGGACGGATTCATCACAGAAGCAGAATCCGAGTCTCGCAGGAGGTATGCAGCAGGCACCTACCAAACCTCCAACTAGGAAATCCGAGAAGCAGAAAACCTCGGAAAGGAGCAGCCAAGGAACCAAAGGGGTCCTGGAACCGAACCCGGGAAGGAGCTGACCCCAAATCACAATCGTACAGGGAAGGGGGGTAAGAAAACCTCTCCTCCCTGCAACAACAAGCCCCTCAAAGGGGCATTAACTCCCAAGCAGGGTCAAAAGGGCCCAGGCCTGGGATCCTCCAACTCGGGACCCAGGATACAGCAGTCCTCTATACCCACTACCTCTGAAGAAAAGGCAGAATCCAGGGGAAATGCAGAAAACAATGGGGCCTGCTGGTAAAGCCTAGAAGCCTTGTCAGGAGCAACTGGCTCTAATGCCTCCGTCCTCAACCTGTGTGGGGGCAGCTTCCGAAGCTGCCGAGTCTCGTTACTAACTAAACCCTGCCCCAACTCCGAAACCTCTCAGATGTTTGTGAGCCAGAAGTGGGGAGGGCAAGGGAGCAGGGTGAACAACAGGGAACAGACATGGGAGCGCGGACTGAACCAAAGTCGAAGTGACTAACGCCCCCAAGTCCGGGTTCTTTTAACCAAAACGGGGCAGCCTCGGGGCATCCGGGGTGGGCAACCAACCTAGCACGTTGCAGCCACCTAAACTGAGCATGCAATGCAGATGCTGCCTTTACCCTAACAGTAATATCATCAGAATTGTATTGGAGACGAAACAGAGAACACGACTCGCAAGACTCCGGGTCAAAGGTGTCGTTGACCCAACAGGCAGCGTGACAGAGGGAAAAGTGGTAACTGTCACCCTGAGACAAGGGCACACAGCAACGGGAGCCGGTCGGCCAAGAGGAGCACGCCGGATTTGTGATTCTGTGGTCCTGGGTTCGATCCCAGGCGCCGGCGAGAAACAATGGGCAGAGTTTTTCACCCTATGCCCCTGTTACCTAGCAGTAAAATAGGTACCTGGGTGTTAGTCAGCTGTCACGGGCTGCTTCCTGGGGGTGGAGGCCTGGTCGAGGACCGGGCCGCGGGGACACTAAAGCCCCGAAATCATCTCAAGATAACCTCAAGAAAGCAACCTTCAAACTCGCACGAAGTGGACTGGAACTCGGAAGACGCATCTATAGGTCCACCAAGCCCCGACAGGGTTTTCCTGGGCCCGTAGGCTGACTGCTACGGGAAGCCCAGACAAGGTGCAGATAACCTGTTAGACCCAAAGCTAAAAAACAAGGGGGATGATCACATCACTGAAAACCCTGCGACGTGTACAATCACGGTGGCCTAGCAGAGGGCCACCAAAATATCATGAGTGGACCTATAGCCACTGCAGGCAGACCCCCTCCAGACACACAAACAAAAAGTAAAAGAAAAACCCTGCAAAAGTGCAACGTCACCAAGGAAAAACAGGCACTGGCTGCTGCTGTCGGTAGGCAAGCTGCGCAACACATTTAGACGCCCCAACCAGCAACAACATCGCTTCCTACCCAAGGTCAAACAAGGGCCAAGAAAAGGACTGTTCGACTGGTGTGGGGAGGGGAAGCACACGTGAGCACGAGCTCTGTGAAAAACAATATATATCTCGGGATATTTCAGTGATACAATAACTAAACACAGTCAGATAACTCATGAAGTGCGTCTCAACTTATTAAACAATATACCATAGTGATTGACATCCGACTTTTGTGCTTTAAGGAAATAACAAGTGAATTTTGTGTGGAGTCCACCTCGTGGTGCCAGAACCCAGCCCTTAGGCCCACATCCTGTGTGGCCACCGTGTGTGTGGGTGCTTACTAGCAAATTGGTTTCCAACAAGTGTAATAGGGGAATGTGGATCGAGAAATTAGTAATAGAGAAAGTGAATACTATTGCAAGTCGGGAATAAAGCAGAAAATCCCTTATTGTAATACAAGCGAATTAATATATCAGTGTTATAACCCAAGTAACTGGCAACTGAGGGCCTCCAGCCGCGGCCTGGGACAACAAGTGTCAACGGTACAGCCTCTGGGACCCTCCCTCACCCTCGACCGTGTGATAAGTACTGACCATACTGTAGAACAAATAAACATATATACTTTACAAACATACGGTATACATATAATATAATATATAGATATATACAACAAAGCAAGGCAAAATGGGAGTAAATAAACAAATCTGTGGCCACTGTAACATCACCTTAAAGTCGAAGGTAACGGGAATTGAATGTTATATCTGTAAGAATAGATTTCATTCGGCTTGTACAGGAGTGAGTAACACTGCGGCACTGAGAGCTGGCCACTTGCTCTGGGTGTGTAAACATGACCAGCCAGCTTAGAATATCCTAAAAAACCTTCTAGATAACATGACGCATGAACGGAAAACATCATTCATTGGAAGCCTACCAGCCATCCAGAAGGAGTGGGAAAGGAGCAACAATTGTAATATACCAGGGGCGGAGGCTATAGTCAGGGATGAAACTGAGGCTGAAACTCAGGAAATTGTAAACTCTGACTCAGTAGGCCGGATGTGGATGACAGTAAACTAGAAAGTGTAACAGACAGCACTGACAGCTCGGTAGGTACAGACACTACAACGGTTCCCGATAGAGAGAGTCAGAACAGAAGGACAGACTTATGCAAATTTTATGCAAAGGGCATATGCAGACATAGATATGCTGGTAATAAGAAAGGATTAGAATGCAGTTATCAACATCCCAAAAAATGTTTAAATATGCTTAGGAAAGGTGAGTGTCGATTTGGATCAATATGTAGGTTTTTCCATCCTGAGATGTGCCAAACCTCACTGGAGGACAGAAAATGCTATGACCTCAGCTGCCCATACTTTCACGTGAAAGGCACGGAACGCTACATAAAGAGTGGCAAGCAGGATAATGAATTTGGAGGAAATTCGATAAATTTTTTATACCAGACCGAAAGAGAATTCAAAAGGAGGAGCATGGAGAATGTATGGAACTGGATGCCAGACCCACTTGCATACAGAATTACAGATACAACTACACACGAAAGGGAACCACAACTACAACAGGCAACTGCCCTACAACAATCAGCACTGGTCAGAACAAACTCAATATGTCCACGCATAATGGGCTTGCCGAAAAAAGTCTCCCAGTCAAACTATCACTAACAGAGTAACCTCATTCATCTTTGCCAACATACAAGGACTGAAAACAAGAACAAACAATAAGTACAGTTCATAAATGGCCTCCTCACGGAGTCAAATGCAGTATTTGGAGCTTTCACAGAAACCCATGCAGGGGAATTCTTGGACAGTGAGATCTGGATTCAGGATATAACCTATACAGGTGTGATAGGAAAATTAGGTCACATGGAGGAGTGGGTCTGTATATTAGGGAAGACCTTGTGTGCTCGGAGCTCCTAACGTTACAAATGAGGTGGTAGAGGTACTGGGATTAAAAATAGAGAAAATAAATTTAGTGATTATTCTAATATACAAACCGCAGATGCAACGGCTGAGGAATTCACAGAACAGATAAACAAATAGAGAAAT
>WNGS01142304.1:11965238-11981967 GCA_020271785.1 Procambarus virginalis | reverse complement strand
CCATGCACTCTGCCCCAGGTCCAGACTCATGGAATTCAATATTTATAAAGAAATGCAAAGTGCCGGTAGCACAGGCACTTAGTATAGTGGGAGGAAGAGCTTGGACACGGGGGAGATACCAGATGCACTTAAGTAGCAGACATAGCCCCTCTACACAAGGGAGGTAACAAAGAATTAGCAAAGAATTATAGACCAGTTGCACTAACATCGCACATAAAAAAAGTATTTGAGAGGAGGTGATTAGGAGTCAGGTCACCAATTTCATGGAGACCAATGACCTTCACAACCCAGGCCAACATTGATTTCGAGCGGGAAGATCGTGCCTCTCACACGCTACTTGAGCCTTACGATAAAGTCACTGAGGCGATATAGAAGAAAAACAGAATGCTAATGTGATACTAGACACGGACCTTCGCAAAGGCTTTTCCGATAAATGTGACCCATGGCGTGATAGCACACAAAATGAAGTTAATGGGAATAGAATACCGGTAAATTAGGACGCTGGATACTCAAGTTTTCGTCAAACGGATCAGCGAGTACGGTCAACCATATAAAAATCTAGTCCAAGTGCAGTTAAAGCTCTGTACCTCAGGGTACAGTCCTTGCACCGCTGCTTTTCCTTATTCTCATATCAGATATAGACAAAATACAAGTCACAGCTTCGTATCATCCTTTGCAGACGAGACACAAAATCAGTATGAAAATTACCTCGGCTGAAGACATTGAAAAACTTCAAGCTGATATTAATAAAGTTTTCGACGGGCATCAGAAAATAATATGATGTTTAACAGTGACAAATTCCAGGTACTCAGGTACGGTAAAAATGAGGACCTTAAACATAATACAGGGTACAAAACACAATCAAATGTGCCCATAGTAGGAAAACAGCATGTAAAGGATTTGGGAATAATGATGTCTGACGACCTAACGTTTAGGGAGCATAACCAAGCAAATATTGCGACAGCCAGAAAAATGATAGGATGGATTACGAGAACTTTCAAATCCAGGGATCCATCACAATGCTTGTACTCTTCAAGTCACTTGTGCTGTCCCGTCTTGAGTACTGTTCAGTACTCACTTCCCCCTTCAGAGCAGGAGAGATTGCTGAAATAGAGGGAATACAGAGAACATATACAGCACGTATAGACGCGATAAAGCACCTAAATTATTGGATCGTCTCAAAGCTCTCCAAATGTACTCACTAGAAAGAAGACGAGAGAGATATCAAATAATTACACCTGGAAGATACTGGAGGGCCAGGTTCCAAATCTACACAGTAAAATAACAACGTACTGGAGTGAACGATATGGAAGAAAATGCAGAATAGAACCAGTGAAAGCAGAGGTGCCATAGGCACAATCAGAGAACACTGTATAAACATCAGAGGTCCGCGGTTGTTCAACGTCCTCCCAGCAAGCATAAGAAATATTGCCGGAACAACCGTGGACATCTTCAAGAGGAAACTAGATTTATTCCTCCAAGGAGTTCCGGACCAGCCGGGCTGTGGTGGGTATGTGGGCCTGCGGGCCGCTCCAAGCAACAGCCTGGTGGACCAAACTCTCACAAGTCAAGCCTGGCCTCGGGCCGGGCTTGGGGAGTAGAAGAACTCCCAGAACCCCATCAACCAGGAATCAACCAGGTATATCTGCACACTTGTCACGCCTCTACAGCCATATCTGCACACTTGTCACCCCTCTACAGCCATATCTGCACACTTGTCACCCCTCTACAGCCATATCTGCACACTTGTCACCCCTCTACAGCCATATGCACACTTGTCACCCTCTACAGCCATATCTGCACACTTGTCACCCCTCTACAGCCATATCTGCACACTTGTCACCCCTCTACAGCCATATCTGCACACTTGTCACCCCTCTACAGCCATATCTGCACACTTGTCACCCCTCTACAGCCATATCTGCACACTTGTCACGCCTCTACAGCCATATCTGCACACTTGTCACGCCTCTACAGCCATATCTGCACACTTGTCACGCCTCTACAGCCATATCTGCACACTTGTTACTCCTCTAAGTTGCTTATCTTGCTATGCAAGCTGATTTAGTTTTGGTATTTGTAAAGGTAATTGTCAGTTCTGATCCCATACTCAAGTATACGTTTGCAGCTGACGTTTTATTCATAGTATAAAATGTTGTCGTCTGGGGGTGGAAGCAGAGGTGGCAGTGCCCGAAGGTGCCAAGGTACAACAATATTGGTCATTGGTCTGGAAAGGTATGAGATTCTCATCAATTGGAGTCAATCCTGACTCCTCAGACAATAGTGTCAAGGCGCACCATTGTCGAAGCATTTCTTAAGTTTGTGAAGAAACCTAGACAATAAAAAGTTGGTGCATTGTGTGAGAATTGTTGAAGCGGCGCCGAGGTGGAGGCGGCGAGAAGTGCTCAAGAGAGGAGACAAGTGTATCTGAGAGCGGCGGTCTTTGTGTCCGCGGTTCCTTGCGCTCCTCGGCTTATCCGAGAGTCGCCTCTCCTGACGAGCACTCTCCAAGGAGCCCACAGTTCACTGTAACCATTTCTTCTCAGTAAGATTCGTGTACAGTAATATGTGCAATGTCCGAACTCTTACGAATGTTGACTTTGCATTCCGAGAGTGGTTGCTATGGAGTGGGTCCACATGCATAATTCTCTCAGGAGTTTGCTAACTTGACAATTTACAAATTTACAAACACGAGTGAATAGTGTTTAAACAAACCCAAATAAGAAAATAACTGACTCCGGACATTTAAAAATCTTTCTGAATATCGACAAGGTTTTCTCGAGAGGTTGTGGTCAAGAGGAGGTTTTTTTTAGAGGGGGGGGGGGAGGGGGAATAACTTGGAAGGTTCTGGAAGTAGTTCTACTTCCCTAGTTACAGCTCCGCTCCTGTGCCAGGTAAGTCCACTACGGGCTCACCATAGCCCGTGCTACTTGCATCTTTTTGTTCCCAGTAGCTGAATCTAAAACAACATTCTACTTCCCAAGCCCAGCCCTGTTTCAACAAGCTGTTGCTTGGAGCGACCCAAGGCTCACATATCCACCACAGCCTGGTGAGTCCGGCACTTTAAGAAAACTACCCAGTTTTCTCTTGAAGATGTCCACGGTTATTCCGGCAATATTTCTTATACTCGCTGGGAGGACGTTGAACAACTGCGGACCTCTGATGTTTATACAGTGTTCTCTGGTTGTGCCTATGGCACCCCTGCTCTTCACTGGTTCTATTTTGCATTTTCTTCCATATCGTTCACTCCAGTACGTTGTTATTTTATTGTGCAGATTTGGGACCTGGCCCTCTACCTTGTCGTCTTTGGAATCAACGGAGACCGTTGATTCCGGGCTCCAACCAGGCCTCCCGGTTGGTCGTCTGGTGTAAACAAATTTGAATACTTCGCTAAGATTCCTGGAGGACATCATTATAAATGACGTACTTGCATATTTTTTGAACACCATTAATGGTGTTATCTCTGAATTCCGCGATTTTTTCACATTCCATTATATAATGATGCAAAGTATGCGAATAATTTAGTCAAATCTTCATCAGTAGATGTTACCAGAGGTAACATCTGCTGCTGATGTTACCTCTAGGAATTCCCAGAGGTACTTGTAGCCGAGCCTAAGCCTAGCAGTGGTAACATTTAGAAGTCTGCTAACCTTATTGGATGACCCATAGACGTGCGGTTCTTCCTGCATAATAGAATGATGATGGACTAACTGCTGTGAATTTCACTTTGCCTCAAGTCTACGAGATTTTGTTGATGTTCCCGGAATATTACTGCCCTCAGGCTTCTCAAAGGCAGTCCAAGATGGTAATCAGTTTCCTCTTTACGAGCAAAAGTTTTGACTAACTTCTATCAATAGGGGAAGGAATTCACAGGAGACAAATTCTGACTGCATCATTGATTATTTCAGTATTTGTGTCTAGCTTCAGACACAAGCATGTCAGTTATGCCTTGGTGAGCTGAGTGAAGTCAAGGATGACAAGGCGTCACTTACAATTAGCAGGGAAGGAACGTGAACTTCCTTCCTCTGTCAGCCTCAAAGTCCCAAGACTTTTCAACACACTCCCTCTACACATAAGAGGTATAACTGGCCGACCACTTAGTGTTCAAACGAAAACTCGACAAACCTCCTTCAAAGGTTACCCGATCAACCAGGCTGAGAGTCGTGCGTGATCAACTGTGATCAGCCGCGTCAAATCCTCAACCGACCACCAACCAGGAGGGAAGGGGAGGGAATGATCAGGGAAAAGCGCCAAGCCAACACTACTATATAGTACATGGGAAGGGTCAGGATTAGGATTTGGGGGACACCAACCAGGAAACGTTGATCATTTTGAATGAAGTTCAAGTTAAAGTACATTTATTGAGAATAAAATACACCAAAAAAAGATAGCGGCTTAGACTATTTCTACCCTCCTGCTTGAGGTTATCTTGAGATCATCTTGAGGTGATTTCGGGGCTGTCTCCGCGGCCGGTCCTCGACCAGGCCTCCATCCTTCAGAAAACAGCCCGTGATAGCTGACTAAATCCCGGGTACCTATTTACTGCTAGGTAACAGGGGAATCAGGGTGAAAGAAACTCTGCCCATCGTTTCTCACCGGCGCCGGGATCGAACCCGGGACCACAGGATCACGCGTTCAGTGTTCTGTCTGCTCAGCCACCGGCTCCCATTAAGTCTCTCAAGCGCTCGCCTCTCATATCCTCTGGTGTGAGGATGAGAAAAAGTACCAGAGCAAGTACGGTACCTTGAGCGACTGAGCTTTTCACAATAGATGATCCAGATTTTACTGTGTTGACTATTACACTCTGGGCTCTGTTCGTTAGGAAGTTGGAGGTGCCATCTACCTACTTTGCCCGTAATTCCTTTCGAGAGCTTTTTGTGGGCAATAACACTGTGATCGAATTCAACAGAAGTTTTGCAAAGTCTGTGTATGATACATGTGCATTTTGCTTGTCTTCCATGCCACCTAAAGCTATGTTATAGTGATCTAGCAATTGTTAGAGGGAGGAGCGCCCTATTCTGAACCCATGTTGTTCTGCGTTATGTAGATGTAATTCCATGTGAGTTATAATCTTACTTCTTAGCACTCTTTCAAAGATTTTTATGATGTGAAGTTAGAGTTATTAATCTATAATATTTTGCATCTGCTTTACTACCTCCTTTGTGAAATGGCACGATCTCTGCTGTTTAAAGTAATTGGGATAACACCATTATCTAGGCTGTTTCCAAAAGGTGTTTAGGTCCTGTCAAGGAGAGATGTTAATTACAAAAGTTGGTAAATCATTAGACTGAGTAGTAGAGTGTGCGTGCAAGTGACAACGATGGACAGATGTTGTTTGTATGCAGATGAAGCTAAGGGTCTGTGTGAAGAGCGCATTAGAAGTAGTAGGGAATAAGGTTAGGTGGAATTGGCATTGTAATAACCCTTAACTTCTCTGTACCCTTTTTCTCCCTATCAACACCCCCAGCTTTTAACATTGCTTCAAGCTCAGTATGACCCCTCACTGAGTTACCACAAATATAAGCTCAAATATTAAATGAGGAGGAAACAAGAAGAATAGGGATTATTTTTAAAACTAATAATTAAAAACTCATTAAACACTGCCACCACCTCCCTGACCATTTGAATGTGTCTAAATTACTGCTTCCCCAGGAAGGAAGGGAATCAATAATCATGAACTGAAGGGCAATACAATCTTGGTACATAAATCTTGGGAATAAATAATGTAATCTTTACTGATTGAGGATTCTAGGACAACACTAATATCCATAAAATGGAGGAGAATACGGGGAAATTTCTAGCCCAGCAAATGAAAACCACAAATAAGAATGAATAACACAGCATTAATCAAAGGGAACAGATAACTAAACACAAATATATTAAATTACTGTACTTTATTTATTAAAACCCTTACATTGAGAACAAAATTTAAAAATATTTCCTACTTTACTAAGACATCCTACGAGGCAATTGGAAAACGGTGTGCAATTTACTTGATGTACCAAAACTCACATTACCTTAATCCTGCAAACTCGGCCAAGATGTTGAATGGCTTGCCCTACAGGTCAGGAGACCTGTACCCCAGTAAGCCCCAAGACACACTTATTATTATTAACATCTTTATTGTCAAAATTAATTACAATTTTGCCTAATCTGAGGATTTCGATTAAGTCTTATTAAAGTGAGGATAATGCTGGTATTCACTGTCACGCAGGACAGAGGGTCATACATAAGACAATAGGTCTAAACTGTAGGCGGAAGTACATGGTTACAATCAATGTTTTAATGTATGGATATGTGAAAACAACTTTCTATTGTGCACTGCCACACAAGACACACTGACTTCAATTCTCTTAAACTACCCCTGGGAGACCTAAGGGTTTCCTCTGGAGCTTGGCTCTGGCTAGGAGCACCAGTCAATTCAAAGCAAGGCTGAATATTCTGAAGACTGGGCCAATGGAATGGTCAGGCCCTACCCGGGGGGGGGGACGCTGCCCCTAGAGTCCTAAGCCAATAAGGGCCAAGAAACCTAGGCCTCCATGACTGCAACCAATCAGAACCAGGCCTGACCATAAGGGTCAATTCCTCTTGACAGAAAACTCACGTACTGGAAATAAGCAGTAACAACTGACTCGTGGGAAAAGCTGGCTAGCCATCCACGTGTAACTTGAGAGCACAAGTTTATGACCCTGAGGTACTAATCCTCAATTCATCAATAGTTATAGGAAAGGCATGGGAGAGGGGTAGAGAGGGAAAATAAGTGGGGAGGAGTGGAAACAGAGAGGGGCAAAGAGAGGGACTGCCTAGCCTCCTGATGGCTCACTGGACTAAGGAAAACTTGGCTTCAAACCGTTTATGACCAGAGAGGGTCAAGACTTTGACAAATGGGAAGTGAGGGAGAAGAGGGATACCTGGTTACCTGGTTGATGGGATTCTGGGAGTTCTTCTACTCCCCAAGCCCGGCCCGAGGCCAGACTTGACTTGTGAGAGTTTGGTGCACCAGGCTGTTGCTTGGTGCGGCCCGCAGGCCCACATACCCATCACAGTCCAATTGGTCCGGCACTCCTTGAAGAAAACAATCTAGTTTCCTCTTGAAGATGTCCACGGTTGTTCCTGCAATATTTCTGATGCTCGCTGGCAGGACGTTGAACAACCGTGGACCTCTGATGTTCATACAGTGTTCTCTGATTGTGCCTATGGCACCTCTGCTCTTCACTGGTTCTATTCTGCATTTTCTTCCATGTCGTTCACTCCAGTACGTTGTTATTTTACTGTGCAGATTTGAGACCTGTCCCTCCAGCATTTTCCATCTGTATATTATTTGGAATCTCTCTCGTCTCCTTTCTAGTGAGTACATTTGGAGAGCTTTGAGACGATCCCAATAATTTAGGTGCTTTATCTCGTCTATGCGTGCCGTATATGTTCTCTGTATTCCCTCTATTTCAGCAATCTCTCCTGCTCTGAAGGGGGGAAGTGAGTACTGAGCAGTACTCAAGATATGACAACACAAGTGATTTGAAGAATACAACCATTGTAATGGGATCTCTGGACTTGAAGGTTCTCGTAATCCATCCTATCATTTTTCTGGCTTACGCAATACTTGCTTGGTTATGCTCCCTAAACGTTAGGTCGTCGGACATCATTATTCCCAAATCCTTGACATGCTGTGTTCCTACTATGGGCAGATTAGATTAATGTTTTATACCCTGTATTATGTTTAAGATCCTCATTTTTGCCGTATCTGAGGACCTGGAATTTATCACCGTTAAACATCATGTTATTTTCTGCTGCCCAATCGAAAACTTTGTTAATATCTGTTTGTAGTTTATCAATGTCTTCAGCAGAGGTAATTTTCATGCTGATTTTTGTATCGTCAGCAAAGGATGACACGAAGCTGTGACTTGTGTTTTTGTCTATATCTGATATGAGAATAAGGAACAGCAGTGGTGCAAGGACTGTACCTTGAGGTACAGAGCTTTTAACTGCGCTCGGACTCGATTTTACTTGGTTGACTGTTACTCTTTGTGTTCTGTTCGACAGGAAATTGAGTATCCAGTGTCCTACTTTACCAGTTATACCCATTGACCTCATTTTGTGTGCAATCTCTAGGGTCACATTTGTCGAATGCCTTTGCAAAATCTGTGTATACGACATCTGCATTATGTTTTTCTTCTAATGCCTCAGTTTGTCATAGTGGTCAAGTAGCTGTGAGAGGCATGATCTTCCTGCTTTAAGTCCATGTTGGCCTGGATTGTGGAGGTCATTGGTTTCCTTGAATCTAATGACCTGACTCCTGATCACTCTCTCAAATACTTTTATTATGTGGGACGTTAGTGCAACTTGTCTATAATTCTTTGCCAATGCTTTGCTACCACCCTCGTTTAGAGGGGCAATGTCTGCTGCTTTAAGCACATCTGGTATCTCCCCTGTGTCCAAGCTCTTCCTCCACACTATACTGAGTGCCTGTGCTACTGGCACTTTGCATTTCTTTATAAATATTGAATTCCATGAGTCTGGAACCGGGGCTGAGTGCATGGGCATATTGTCAATTTCTCTTTCAAAATCTGCTACGCTCGTGTTGATATCAGTTATATTTACAGGTGTTTGAATATCATTCAAAAAGAAATTGTCCGAATCTTCCACTTTCATGCTGTGTATCGGAGTGCTAAACATGTCCTCATACTGCTTTTTTTGGATTTCACTAATTTCTTTGTCATCCTCAGTATATGAACCTTCACTAATACGAATAGGTCCAATACTGGCAGTGGTTTTCGTTTTTGATTTAGCATACGTGAAGAAATATTTTGGGTTTTTCTTTATTTCTTGAATTGCTTTCTGTTCTAGTTGCCTTTCTTCAGTCTGGTAGGAATACAGTACTTCAGTCTCTGTTTGATTTCTTCAATCTCCCTGTTTAAACTATTTCTTCTTTGTATGGAGAGTTGTGTCTGCTTAAGCATTTCCGTTAATTTCTTCCTTCTTTTGTAATGTTGTCTGCGTTCTCTTTCTACATTTGACCTCTTTCTGGCTTTCCTCAAAGGAACATGTTTCAGACAGACTTCATATGCTTCAGAAGTCAGTTTTCTATTCCTTGTGTAGGATTTTTATTTCTTACAACATTTTTCCTTGACTGTTTGTAAGTTCCCTGTTTATTTTCTCCCAGGGAGAGGGAGTGAGAGGGGAGAGGGGAGAAGGGGAGAAGGGGAGAGGGGAGAAGGGGAGAGGGGAGAGGAGAAGAGGGAGAGAGTTGGGGGGAGAACCATGATCTGCACAGATCATTACAGTATCAAAATGATGAATGTATATCTTTCAATAACACTTGACATACTTATATACACCTGGTTGTACTGCATGGAGAAGTGAGGTGATGCTGTAAATGTACAGTAAGTATATTGAAGTGTGGCAGTACTGGCTTTGTGATACTCCAGATGTAGTGCCTTTTTTAAGGCACTACATCTTTTTCCATTCATGCCTATTTCTTGTGGCCTGGCTGATGCTTCTCCACCCCCATGGAAGTGGGAAATGAGGTAGTGATGATGATTATTGATGATTTAATCAAACTATGAGCTTGGTGTGGGGTAGGTGGGAGAGGTTATCTTGAGATGATTTCGGGGTTTTAGTGTCCCCACGGCCCAGTCCTCGACCAGGCCTCCACCCCCCAGGAAGCAGCCCGTGACAGCTGACTAACACCCAGGTACCTATTTTACTGCTAGGTAACAGGGGCATAGGGTGAAAGAAACTCTGTCCATTGTTTCTCGCCGGCGCCTGGGATCGAACCCGGGACCACAGGATCACAAGTCCAGTGTGCTGTCCGCTCGGCCGACCGGCTCCCGGGAGAGGTCTAATTTCTAGTACATTATTCAATGGAATTTACCTTGAAGGTGTTAAGTGTTTCCATAATTTATGGAAGATTGACCATGTACCATTCTTATAATTATATTGTTTATGTAATGTTTTGTGAGAAATCTGCCTTAACTTGTGCACAGCTATGGCACACCTGGAGTCGAATTATATGGACAAAACGAAAACAACGAATCGGCAATCAATCATCTCACCTTTCTTCAAGGGCAAGTATGTTACTTAGGATAATGTGGCTTCATTTTACCCCCTAAGTGGTTTAAGATTTCTTGATATAAAAACATGAGAAGCTGTGTTTAGCATCAGTTTTGAATACCCTTCCTACACTGTGTTGCTATTGTATTATGTTTTAATATGGAAATACTGTATACAGAATATCAGTGTTCAGATTTTGAAGTATAATGGCAGTTTTAAGTGGATTGTTAGCTCATAATTTTTATTACTGTATTGTTTACTGCCTTTTAAATATACTGTACATTAAGCACTTTATCATACAATTACAAATTTCAAATCTCAATTTAAAAAGGTAAAATTTGTTTTAATTATTAATAGGCTAACTTTGTTTTTTTTCAATATTTGTGATAATTAGCAAAAATGTCTATCTGTGTAGAGAGCATTATTTAACACTTAACAGTACATCAACTAACTATTAAGAGTGATTTATTTTGAGTGTAATAACCTATCCCTGTGTGGGTGTGTGTGTGTGCTGTGCCAGTGTCGTCTAGTATCACTGTGTGCAGACAACAGCCTACACTTATGGCAGCTAAAGCAACTAGACGACTCCAGTGGTATGCAACTTGTTCAAGTCAACTCGACGTCTCTTGAGGGAAAGTAAGTAACATTACGTCTCATATTTTACTAAAAGAAAAATCTCTCACTTTTACTGTATATTACTGGGTTAAATACAGAATATTTACTAAGTATAATTGTATAAAGTTTGTAAAGAATTATTTGAGAGACCTCAGATCAACATTCTTTAGTTACAATAATCATAACTGAAAACTGGGAAGATAAAAACTAGAAAAGATGCACATTATGAAAACAAAAATTATATTACCTTACTACCTTACAGGAAACTATCCAGTCTCTGTACCTAACACCTGCTAATTCCTCTGATGTTATTGATATAATCCTTTCTCTTAAAGTCAAGTGCCCTTGCTGAAATCCCAACTCTAATTTACAAAAAAGCCTCTAGATTTCTAGCTCTAGCCATTGCATTGCTCTACAACAAATCACTTGAACACCAAACCTTTCCGGATATTCTAAAGAAACGAGAGTAACCCCAGTCCATAAATTTGGTGGTCTCACTGATGATGACAATTTCAGACCTATATCAATTATACCAACCTTGTCTAAAATATTTGAAAAACTAATTTACAAGCAGCTTTACTCAAAGTCTTGGTGTCTGGTAGGTGTCTATTAGTATGGTGGATTAAAATACAGGTGGATTATTGCCGTGTTGTGTTTCACTTGTCATATGGAAATGAGACCACTGATGTATTAGTGATACAGGTAGCTATTTATTTAAGAGTTGTTTTTCTGCTAAATCTCACTCAGCTAGTTTGGGTTTGAAAATAATTGTTGTAATAGTAATATCTACTCTTATTTATTACATTGAAATTCCTTACAAGAAAATTTTTTTAAAGTGATTAACTTTGTTAGAAATTTAGAGCTTGTTTGAAAAGAGGAAAATATTATGCATGATGACTGGTGGTAAATTAATCAATGATTTTACAGTAATTGTGGTGAATGATGTTAGAGAACGTTATGGGTAATGTTTGGTCCAATACATAACCCAATAGGACTTCAATGATGTGCGACTTCTTTAATCTTTTTTTATATACAGTACTGTATTTAATTTTATGGAATGGATTATGTGTACCTGGTACCAAGTAAGATGTCTCTTCTCTCTACAGGCTCAAGAAAATCAGTGTAGTTGTAGCAGACAGCAAGTGTGAGCATTTATTGGTGGGAACCGAAGGGGGCAACATATATCTTCTCAACCTGTCAACTTTCGCCATGTCAGATAACATCATTTACCAGGATGTTGTCATGCAAAAGTAAGTTTTGCATTTTATAACATATCCATCCCTAATGTTCACACCTACCAGTATGTTGATACACAGGAATGAGTTGTATACTTAGTAAATTTGCTATAGTTGGCATTCTCATCATCTACGTAATTATGTTGTTTTATCTTGCTGAAGAAAATGTTGCATTGTGGTGGATCTCCATGTTTATCATTCACATTCCACAGTGTTCATTTTAGAGATGACCAGATATTGGACAACCTGTCCTCGCAAATTCGTATAGTCAATATTGACTTGTTAGTTACGTACATAGGTGACATACTAAACATAATAGTTTCCCTTGAAAAGCTTCATAGAAAACACTGACCTTACCTAACCTTGTTAGTATGTTAAAATAAGCATCTTATAGCTTCGTAATTACAATTGTTACTTAACCAATTATAGGTATAGGTTAGGTAATAATTGTAATTACGAAGCAATAAGATGCTTATCTTAACATACTAAGTAGGTTAGGTAAGGTCGGTGTTTTCTATGAAGCTTTTCAAGGGAAACTATTATGTTAAGTATGTCACCTATGCACATATTTAATAAGTCAATATTGACTATACGAATTTGTGAGGACGGGTTGTATTGGAGTATGTGTGTTAAATACAAGTCATGAATGTAACAAAGCTAAACTTTTGTTAATATCATGTGCTGTAATTCATCAGTTTGTAAGTTGCAGAAATATTGACTTTGATAAATGGTTAATGACCTCTTAGTAGCTCACCTTTTATAGCACTTGGCAGTTACTTAAGGCTTTATGACATTGTGTGTTTACATTTTTTTGTTGTTGAAATGATGTAACATTGGAGGCTTGGGAATGGGATGTACAAGTGTTACAGTTGAATAAAAAAATTAAAATAAAGTGTTACTTCTAGACAGTTAACAATTCTGGTTTTAAGTAATGGTAATGCCTTCTCAGAGACATAATGACATAGGATAAAAACCCATACTTATGTATTTGTGAAATGTATGTAAAGATCTACACCAAGTCTTTTGCACTCTCCCGAGTACTTTGTCAAGGTCTGAATGTGTTGTTAGGACGATACTTACATCTCAACGGTTAATGTCATTGGTCATTGAGATGTTTCTAGATGAGACTTAACACATTGAGATATGGTAAGTCTCGTCCTAACCACACACTCAGACCTTGACAAAGCACTCAGGAGAGTGCAAAAGACTTAGTGTAAATCTTTACATAAATTTCACAAATACGTTTGTGTGGATTTTTTTTTTTTGCTAGTCTATGAATTTTAATGTACTGTACATATAACCTCAGGTTGTTGACAGTTAATTTGCAATACAGTATTGTGAGTTATTGGAATTGGTGCATAGTACTGTATTCTTAATCAAGTCTTTTGAAAGTCAGTACAGTATAGTATTTTGTAATTTTTATTTCAGTGTTCCTGAGGATTACAAAGTGAATCCTGGTCCAGTTGAAGCCATTGCAGAACACCCGACTGACCCAATTAAGATATTAATTGGTTATCAGCGTGGCCTTATAGTTCTTTGGGACAAAAAGAATCTATGTGCAGATCAGGTACTAATTAGATACAAATATGTTAACCAATTTACATTGTATTGCCATTTGCATGTTTTCCCACAGGATGGTAGAATTATGACCATTAGTTTATGGTTTCTGTTTACATAAAATTGTTTGTCATATAAAATAATTACCGAGTTTTTCACATTAGAATATAGTAAATACAGTATTGTTTTGGCAAGCAAGCAGCATATCAAAAATGGGTTTAGTATGGTATAATGTGGCCATTGCCAGATAGTTATTGTACACTTGTATTCGTCTGTTCTAAAAAAAAGCAAACTCATTAACATTTCATGTTTCATATTGAATTGTACTTTTGTGTTGTATTTATGTTGCACGAACTGAACTCTATGGTACTCGTGACATTTCTCCAGTCAGAAACATGGTCTCTGATTACTGCCCTCATTTTTCTGTTGGTTAAAATTTTTTCATGCCTGTTAGAAGCCTTCCTGTCACTCCACTTCCTGTATGTTCGAGATTCTAGAACAACCTCTTATGTGGGAGTCTGTCTAAAGCCTTTTTTAGGTCCAGATATATGCAATCAACCCAACCATCTCTCCTGTAAAATCTCTGTAGTTGTATCATAGAAACTAATTAAATTCATTACACAGGATCTTTCAAATCGTAAACCATACAGTATCTGTGATTATATAATTTTTCTCAAGTACTTTGAAATACTGAAGAAAAACTCGAAGTGCTGACCCCACGGGCGTGAGGCAGAAGCTCTTCTCCTGTACAGTACTGTGAGACAGCTTCAGTACGCAAGATTTCAGAAGCAGCAATCCACTGCCCACCTGAAATTTTATACTTTTGCCAGCTGCTACTAAGTACAGTACTGTCTCCACTCGATCACCTGGACTATATGGGAAGGACTCCCAGCCGGATTATCACGTGTTCCGGATAATGGTACTTTTCACCTACGAGTTCAAAAGTGACCATTTCCAACTATTTTTATACTACAAACAACAAAATTTGAATTTCCTTGCCACATATAATTATTAAATATTCAACTAGAAACCTCAACTTACTTTATTGGTGTTCGTCTTCTTGATTGATGCCACACATCTTGAAGTTAAGAATTCTTAACAATTTACGTAACCTATACTAATACAACACTAAAATTAACACTTAAAATTACTGTACAGTTCATTAAGGAAAGTTAGTTTTGACTGCCAGCTGCTGAAGCCTCACTGGTTGAAGGCATTTGGGTTGCCTGTGAGGCCTCACTTGTTGAAGGCGCTTGGCTTGCCTATGACGCCTCACTTGTTAAAGGCGCTTGCTTGCGCCTCACTTGTTGAAGGCGCTTGGCTTGCCTGTGAAGTCTCGCTTGTTGAAGGCATTTGGCTTGCCTGTGACGCCTCACTTGTTAAAGGCGCTTGCTTCCGCTTCGCTTGTTGAAGGTGCTTGCTTGCACCTCACTTGTTGAAGACATTTGGCTTGCCTGTGACGCCTCACTTGTTAAAGGCGCTTGCTCCGCTTCGCTTGTTGAAGGTGCTTGCTTGCACCTCACTTGTTGAAGACATTTGGCTTGCCTGTGATGCCTCACTGGTTGAGGTGTATTACATGTAACTTGTCTTTAATTGCTAGGACAACCTTCTTCCTCTTAGCACCTCCAGAATGATTGATGCTGCTACCAGACATAGTCTTGGCCAAAAATGTGTAATGTTACTATGAAAATAAAAGTTATTAAAAAAATATGTCACTAATGGCACAGCACTGTGGTATAACACGAGGGACGGGAGCACATGGGTTGACCAGTGTTGGACGGGTCCACTTGGGGCAGCTATAGCACGTCATGTAGGCCGCCAGGAGGAAAAAACACAATATTTTTAACGGAAACTTCAGCCTGTGCACATTGTTTTTAGGAAACTTATATATTTGTTCTTACATAATTACTAGTACTTCAGTGACAAAGTCACTGAGGCATTAGAAGAAAAACAGAATGATGTGATACACACGGACTTCGCAAAGGCTTTTGATAAATGTGACCATGGCATGATAGCACACAAAACGAAGTCAATGGGAATAACCGGTAAAGTAGGACGCTGGATACTCTGTTTTCTGTTAAACAGGACTCGGCGAGTAACGGTCAACCATATATAATCTAGTCCAAGTACAGTACAGTTAAAAGCTCTGTACCTCAGGGTACAATTCTTGCCCGCTGCTTTTCCTTATTATCATATCAGATATAGACAAAAATACAAGTCACAGCTTCGTATCATCCTTTGCAGATGACACAAAAATCAGTATGAAAATTACCTCGGCTGAAGACATTGAAAAACTTCAAGTTGATATTAATAAAGTTTTGACTGGGCATCAGAAAATAACATGATGTTTAACAGTGATAAATTCCAGGTACTCAGGTACAGTAAAAATGAGGACCTTAAACAGGGTATAAAAACACAATCAAATGTACCCATAGTAGGAAAACAGCATGTAAGGGATTGGGAATAATGATGTCTGACGACCTAACGTTTAGGGAGCATAACCAAGCAAATATTGCGACAGCCAGAAAATGATAGGATGGATTATGAGAACTTTCAAATCCAGGGATCCCATCACAATGATTGTACTCTTCAAGTCACTTGTGTTGTCCCGTCTTGAGTACTGCTCAGTACTCACTTCCCCCTTCAGAGCAGTAGAGATTGCTGAAATAGAGGGAATACAGAGAACATATACGGCACGCATAGACGCAATAAAGCACCTAAATTATTGGGATCGTCTGAAAGCCCTCCAAATGTACTCACTAGAAAGAAGACGAGAGAGATATCAAATAATATACACCTGGAAGATACTGGAGGGCCAAGTACCAAATCTACACAGTAAAATAACAACGTACTGGAGTGAACGATATGGAAGAAAATGCAGAATAGAACCAGTAAAGAGCAGGGGTGCCATAGGCACAATCAGAGAACACTATAAACATCAGAGGTCCACGGTTGTTCAACACCCTCCCAGCAAGCATAAGAAATATTGCCGGAACAACCGTGGACATCTTCAAGAGGAAACTAGATTTATTCCTCCAAGGAGTGCCGGACCAAACGGGCTGTGGTGGGTATGTGGGCCTGTGGGCCACTCCAAACAACAGCCTAGTGGACCAAACTTTCACAAGTCAAGCCTGGCCTCTGGCCAGGCTTGGGGAGTAGAAGAACTCCCAGAACCCCATCAACTAGGTATCAACTATTTCATTTGTCTTTGGCTATGATGAATGGTTCTAAAATTAATGGTAATTCCTGTACCCAGGTGGTCCTCCCGACGC
>WNGS01142304.1:11954121-11965213 GCA_020271785.1 Procambarus virginalis | reverse complement strand
TCCCACCCACCCCACCCCCTTCTGCACCATGCATCTCGAGCCACAGGCAGATGGGATTAATACGGTACGGCCCGCCCCATGGCTTTCATATCGACAATTCATGATTATCCGCTGACTGTCCGGATAGTGTAACATCGGACAGCAAGCACGGGGAGCAATGGCCCATAGAAATGCACATGTGATTTGGAGCATTCTATATCTGCCTCGACCGGGACAGGCACCCAGAAAGGTAAGCGCCACAAAACAACCCCTATTCTGGTTAACCCAAAACTTGACAAACGAGTGACAGAACTCCCCCAGAAAATGAACTAACAAGCATGACTCACACGAGCCGCGCCGCATGTCTGCGCATCTCCCCCCTCCCCGGGAGGGGGAAGGGTGAGCCCCAGCCCCCGCGCCGCTATCCACACCCGTTCCTCGGCTGATGGATCATGCACGGTCGTGTGGCTCCAGCTCCGGTCTTTTTTTTCAGTGCTGTGACTTGTTTTCAGTGCTGCTCTTACGGTGATCGTGTGAGCTGGGAGTAGTATTCTCAGGTACTCGGGCTGCATGTGCTTAGGGTCACCTTCCCTGAGTGCCCTGTAAGTACCGCCCTTGGGGCTTGGGGGTTATCTTCCACAAGTCACCTCGGTCTACCTCTGTTGGCTTTTCGCTGCTTGGCGTTTGGCCACCCCGAGTGTTTGGAGTTTTACTCCCTTGTTTACCTTGGGGTAAGAGATAGTTATAGCACTGGTGGGGCGCAGGGCACTGCGTAGCTAGTTTTCACCTATGACAGCGGCGGGCTCTGTTCCCTCTGGGTACGTTGTTGTGTTGTGTGGTTTTTCTTTTATATTTGTTTGTGCCTGGTAGGGGGGGTCTGCCTTGTCCCCATCCCCTTTATGTTAGGTTCGTTTGTGTGGTGGCACCCCTTCTCTTCGCCCTCGCGAGTGGACACGTCCCGTGGGTTCAGCTTTAGCAGTTTGCTTGGTAGTTTGGGGCGCGGTTAGCAGTGCCTGCCTGGGATAACCCTTAGCAGACCCAGTCTAGGGCCCTGGAAAACCCCCCGGGGCTCTCGGGTCCGATTGTGGAGACCCTTGCGTCCTCTCTCGCTTTGTGCGAGTTGAGGGTTGCTCTGTCCCTTTGTCTCAGGGTGACTCTCCTTGTTTTTGCCTCCGTCATGCTGCCTGTTGGTCGGTGACACATTCGACCCTGAGTCCTGCGAGCTTTGTTGCTTGTTCGTGACTCATTCACCCAGTCTGCTGATGAATTCCCGTGGGTGCAGGCAGCTCGCGCGTTGCAGGGTAGTTTGGTTGCAACGCGCTCAGGTTTGTCGCTTCCCCCCGACGCCCCGATGCTGCCCCCGCTTGTGTAGGGACACATTTGGGGGTTTTGGTCATTTCGGCCTTGGTTCTCCACACGCCCCTTGATTTTCCCCTCCTGCTTCCGGCCCCTACGCATCTGTAGGCTTTGGGTCGGGGCGGGGTTCGAGGTTCTGAGACTTGGGCAGTTTCGGGGGTTGCCCCGTCCGGGGTAGCTGCGGAGGCATTCGAGTCTGTTCCTCCTGCCGATGCTCCGGGTCTGACCAGTGGGCCCCTTCTCTTCCAGCCTCTCTCGGCTGCCCCGGCTTTTTCTTGGGGCCGGGGCTTTGGAGGTCGACTC
Source organism: Procambarus virginalis (assembly GCA_020271785.1). NCBI lineage: Eukaryota > Metazoa > Arthropoda > Malacostraca > Decapoda > Cambaridae > Procambarus > Procambarus virginalis. Next base: position 11,963,575 of record WNGS01142304.1, on the reverse strand, counting down.
GTCCCCGGCCTAGTGTAGAGGCTCCTGGTTGGGGAGAGCGACCTTGGGGGCTTTGTGCTCCATTGCGCCCCGCCTGGATTCCGTCCTTCTGAGCGGGGCTTACTGTTGCGAGGAGTGGGGTTTTTCTTTCCCCCCTCTGCGTACAAATTGGGCTTGGGTTCTGCTCCTCCCCGGGTTCGGTCCGTGTCCCTGTGGTTCCTTCGGTTCCGTCTTCCGGAGTTTTTTCGGCTAACCGCATCTCTTCTTCGTCTGCGGTGCCGTTGGCCTTTGCGGCTTACCTCCTGCGTGTCCCGAACTTGTAGCTGTTTTAGGCTACTTGTAGCAGTATTGGCTACTTGTAGCAGTATTGGGCTTGTAGCAGTATTGGGCTACTTGTAGCAGTATTGGGCTACTTGTAGCAGTATTTTGCTACTTGTAGCAGTATTTGGCTACTTGTAGCAGTATTGGGCTACTTGTAGCAGTATTGGGCTACTTCTCGCCCTGTTGGGCTATTCTTTCGCGTCCTGCTCGCGTGCGCCGTGAGTTTGTTTGGTTCCGGGCGGTGTGCACATGTGTTGTGCTTCCTTTTCTCGGGGGGCTTCGCCTCTCGCTCTTCATCCCATCCGTGCCCCGTTGCTTGGGGTTGTCTGGGGTGCTGCTGTACTCTCCTAGTTGTGTTTGCGGGTTGAGCTCTGGCTCTCTGGTCCTGCCTCCAACAGTCAATCAACAGGTGTACAGATCCCTGAGCCTATTGGCTCTATCATCTCTACACTTGACTCTGTGTATGGAGTCAGCCTCCACCTCATCCCTTCCTCATGCATTCTGTTTGTCAACCACTCTGACACTAAAACAGTTCTGCAGGTGAGTTGGTGCGGTTTGGCGTTTTCCTTCGTCCTGACGCTGTTTTTGGGCGTAGGCATGGGTGTACGTACGTACTTGTGACAGTGGTTCGTTTCGCCCGAGGTGCCTGCTGCTGGGCTCTTAGCCCATATTGGGCTGCTCTTGTTCTCTCCACCTGATTCCTTCCTCGGTTCACGGGTGTCTGCGGGTGGCCTCTTGGCCCTTTCGAGGCGACCCCTGCCTGTACTCCTACCCCTCTCCTATGCTTGTCTCACCTGCTTGAGTTCGGGGCCCCGCCTCCACCTTGTTCCACGGTGCAACGGTGGGGGTGCCTGTTTCGTGGTACGTTTCCTGTGTCGAGGGTGTTGTGTGCTTGCGGGGTTGGGTTCTGGCTCTTTAGTTCCGCCTCTCCCCGGTCGTTTGCCTGTTGAGCGGTTTCTGTGCTTCATGGGCGCTCTCGTCTCTGCTCTTGGGGCTGTGTATGGGATCAGCCCATGTTGGGCTGCCCAATGTGTTCCTTCGGTTGCCTGTTACACTGCACACGTTTCTCCTACCGTCCCTGTGGCTCGGTTGGGTGCTCGGTTTCCGCCTGTGTTCCCTTGTGTGCCGCTCGTGTACGATTTATCTATCTTCTCTGTCGCTCCCTCGGGGAGTGTGGGGACGTTTGCTGCGGTTTTGGTACTGCAGCTGCGTGTCGGGGTTGGTTGTGGCATTATGTTCGGCCCTCCCGTGCTCCTTTTGGGGCCCTCCTTCCTTGTCGGTCTTGCTGTGCTGGGCCTGGTTTTCCAGGTTCCTTGGATTCTGTCTTGTCCTTGCCTCATTGTGCTGGTTGGGGATGAGCTTGGGGTCTTCGTCTCGCCCCTCGCTTTTTCCTCCGGTTTTCGTTCAAGTTCCGGAGCCTCGTGGGCTCCCTTCCTTGGTGTTTTTCACGGCTGCCCCGGGGTTTTCTTGACGCTGGGGCTTTGAGGGGACAGCTCGGCCCCGGGGCCTGCAGGGTGGGTTCCCGGGGCTGGGGTGGTGCTAACGTAAGGGGCCTTCGGCCCCGTTGGTCCCTGCCGGGGTCTTTCTACCCCTCTGGGCCGGGCTTGCGGTTTTGTGGTGTGGGGTTTTTTCGTCCCCCCGCTCCGCACGTGCTTTGTGGGCGTCGGTCCCTCCCTGGGCTCGGTTTTCCTTGTCCAGCGTGCCCGTTGTTTCCGTCCTGTCGGTGGGTGTTTTTCTACAGTCTTCGCCCCTTTTTCCAGGACGGGCCTTCTCAGTCATGTCCCCCTTTTCTTGGGGTTCTGCATGACTTTTGGTCTCGGGTACGACGGAGTTTTTTGTGCCTTAGTTCTTTGTTTGCTTCTTTTGTTTTTGAAGGTTTGGGACTGTTTTGGGGTAGCCTTGGTAGCTTCACCCAATTGCCGTGGGGAAGGAGAAAGCGGATAAACAGAGGGGAGTTCAACACCCACTGTGTGACGTTGACATGTCAGTCAGTCCGACCGGCACAGGTCAGTCCTAGCGCCGTATGCTGCATTGGTCATCTGTTGGGGCTCGTGACACCCGTCACCGACATCTTTCTTCCTTGTCCCCGGTCGCTCCGTGGCTTCCGGCACCCACACCATAGAGAGAATGCAGCCGGCGATGACACTGCTGCTCCTCTCGTTGACGGGGCCGGCGCCTGCTACTCTGGCGGCGTCTTGTGCTGGGTTTTCCTTGACACACATCCCAGTGGGCCTCTCCTCCTTCACTCTCCTGTAAACGTACATGTGCGTGTGCGGTGGAGAATGAAAGGGCAGGAATAATGAGAGAGTGGGAAAAAGCAATTCTGTGTCTTCTAACCCCAGTCAGCTCTTTCCCATTTTCTGGTACGTCTGTCGTCATTCGGTTGAGCTTCCCTCCGGTCCTTTCTAGGGCTTGTGGGTCCTCTTCCAGGCAGTTTCTGGATGTTTGGTCTTCTGGTTCTTTTGTGCATATATCTCCTCTTCGTGCTGTCTCGGCGCTCCTCGTTTTCCTGTGGGCGTTTTTGCTCCTTTTAATGAGTCTTCGCTCCTGCCCTTCTGCCGGGTGTTGGTGCGGGGCGGCTCCTTATGCAGGTTCCTTCCCTGTCGGCTGCACTTGTGGTGGTGGACTTGCACGCTTGTGGCATTTTGGTTTTTGTCCTGCGTTTTCTTTTCCCTCCTGGGGCTGTCATAGGATTGGCTTGCAGAAAGTGTAAAGGCGCTTGGGACTGTTCCTGGGTCTTGCACCTTGGTTCTGCTGCTAGCTTTCGGTATCGATGTTCCTTCTGTGCCGTTTCGCAGGCTGTATCATGCATTGTTTCACCTCCGGCCTGTTTCTGCACTGCCTGTGCCGTCCAGGTCTTTGGACAGGGTGCTCTCCTGTTTTTCTTCTCCTTGGTGGTTGTGGCTCCTTGGGGCCAGGTTTGCTTTGCCTCGGCTATCTTTTGGCATTGGCCTCTGGGGGTCGTGTGGCAGAGCTTCATGCTCTTCTCCAGCGCAGTGGTTTCTTGGCTCCTATGATCTTGGTCTTAGTTTTCTTCGTCTGTGGCCTTTCTCCCTTTTTCTGGCGAATGTAGTGCCTGCTGCTTTCCGGAGGGGTCCTTTTGGTTGTTGTCTCGACTTCGTGTTGAGGAGTGGTTCCCCGACCGCCTCCAGGGTATGTCCCCTTGTTTTCTTAGGTAGTCTTTGGTGAGGTAGCTCCGGGGAGCCGTAGGGGCTCCCCCCAGAAAACCAGCGTTGAATGTAATGAAACGCCATTTTCTGGGTGAGTCCCGGAGGCTCCCCGGCATCCCTCCCGCCCTCCGGTCGGCGGTTTTTCGTGGTTTTGATATCCAGCCTCGGAACTGGGGTGTGGATAGCTGGCGCGGGGGTCTGGGGCTCTCCCTTCCCCCTCCCGGGGAGGGGGGAGCTGCGCAGACATGCGGCGCGGCTCGTGTGACGTCATGCTTGTTAGTTCGTTTTCCTGCGGGAGTTCTGTCCACTCGTTTGTCAATTTTTGTGGTTAACCAGAATAGGGGTTTGTTTTGTGGCGCTTACCTTTCTGGGTGCCTGTCCCGGTCGATGGCAGATATAGAATGCTCCAAATCACATGTGCATTTCTATGGGCCATTGCTCCCCGTGCCTCTCTGAGGGGGCCAGTTTCTGGCTCGTGGTCCCCGGTAGGCCTAGAACTCCACCCACATCGACTGATGCAAAATAGTTAGGGTATCCATATCAGCCATGGATAGCTCCGGGGAGCCTCCGGGACTCACCCAGAAAATGGCGTTTCATTACATTCAACGCTGGTTTTTTTTTATAGAAATGTACAAGAGTTGTTACATTCTCGTACAGCCACTAGTACACGTAGTGTTTCAGGCAGGTCCCTGGAATACGACCCCCATGAAGAATCGTTTTTAGAACCAAGTACCCATTTTACTGTTGAGTTAAACAGAGGCTACAGTTAAGGAATTGTGCCTAGTAAATCCTTCCCGGCCAAGATATGAACCCATGACAAAGCGCTCGCGGAACACCAGGTGAGTGTCTTACCACTACACCACGTAGACTGTAAAAGTGCTTGAGTGGCGACAAACGTCTACCGTTCTGTAGGTTTACCTTGGGGTGAGTTTGAGCGCCTTAATGCATGCTTGTTCACCCCTGTGCTTTCTCAGGATGTTGGTCTAGTGCAGCTGCACGTGCAGGTTCCTACCTTTTCAGCGTCCTGGGTTGCTGAGGATTTGTGCACCCATGGAAACTTGGCTTTGGTCTTGTTTCTTTTCCCTTCTTGAGCTGTCTTTTGCCTGGCTTGAGGAGGATGTAGAGGCGTTAAGTGCCGGGCTTTCATCTGGTGTGTGCTGTCCTTGGCAGCTAGGGTGTCGGCCGTACTGTTGAAGCTGTTTGCTCCTATCCTGTTTGCTCCATGTTCTTTGCTTCTCGCCTCGTGTGATGTCAGGCTGTGCTCGCTCTCTCTTTGGAATCCACTTTGGCCCTGGCTCTTAGGTTTTTGTCTCCGTTTTGTTCATTGCTGTTTGCAGAGGCTGCTGTCACACAGTATCTGCAGACAGCTTCGTCTAGTTGTCGGACTTGTTGGTTCTCCAGGGGCAGCCATTCTCAGCCTTCTTGGAAGGGTCGTGCCAGGGCTTGGGGTTCCGCTGGTCAAGGTGGTCCATTGGTGCCAGCTTCTTAACACTTTGGCGCACCGGGCGCGTGACCTCTCCACTATCCCAAAGTGCACTGAGCGTTTCACGGGAGCGCGCGGAATTTCTGAAATGTGTATACTCTGTTCAACTTTGTCACTTTAATTTTCGTCATACGATATTCAATTTGGTATCTGTGTGTTCGCAATAGAATTCTCTACAGGACTAAATGCATATAAACTCCAAAAGCCCTGCATACCATCCGCAACTAACAGAGAAAGTGAGAGAAAGTTACCCGGGAGCGCGCAAGAGTGATAAAATGTTTACACTCTTTTCAGTTTTGTCAACTCAATTCTCGTCCTAGGTCTTTCATTTTGGTATCAATGTGTTCGCAATAGAATTCCCAACAGGCCTATATGCATATAATATAAAAAACAGCAGCGATCTCCACCCGCCGACATGATGAAAACAGGTTGCGGTTACAAGAAAGAGAGCGCTGCGCCACCCCAAGGCGCTTCTCATTCTGAAAAGTATATATTCTTTTGAACTTTGTCATCTCAATTCTCATCCTAGGCTTTTCAATTTGGTATCAATGTGTTCGCAATAGAATTCTCTACAGGACTAAATGCATATAAACTCCAAAAGCCCTGCATACCATCCGCAACTAACAGAGAAAGTGAGAGAAAGTTACCCGGGAGTGCGCAAGAGCAATAAAATATGTACACTCTTCACTTTGGACATCTCAATTCTCGTCTTAAGTCTTTCATTTTGGTATCATTGTGTTCGCAATAGAATTCCCTACATGAGCATGCAAATATAAAGTCCAAAAGCCCTGCGTACCATCCACAACAAGCACGGAAAGTGATAGAGCGTTACCCCCTTGAGCGTTAATAAAGAGCAATAAAATGGGTATTCTGTTTTCAACTTTGTTACCTCAATTCTGGTCCTAGGACTTTCATTTGGGTATCAATGTATTCACAATGAAATTCCCTACAAGAGTATATGCATATAATGTCCAAAGCCACAGCAAGACCGTCCCGAAAATGCCACTAAAGTTGCCGCACGGAGGACTCAGTGCTGAGTCCTCGCCGGACTTGCCCCTGTTTTACGGAGGACTCAGTGCTGAGTCCTCGCCGAGCGAAAGTGTTAATTGAAGTTGTCTTCAGTCTGGCAGTTGTCTGGTAGGCACGATGATCGCTCTGTTTAGCGATGGGCTTCTCGTAAGGGGCATTGGCCCTTTTGCGTTTCGCCCTGTTGACGGGGCGATGGGGGGAGGCTTGCTGTGTTTGCTCGTGCTGGGTCCTACAATTTGTTGGCGTTTTCGGTCATGTCATCTGGCCTGTGGTGGTGTTGAGCGGCTACTTCCCCTTTGGGGGTTCGGGGCTGGCGGGGCAGGCTGCTTCCATTGTGCTTCGTCAAGTCATCTTGGAGTGGGTGTGCTTGGTCATGGTTGAAACGACCCCATCCCTCAGTCCCACCTCAGGTGGGTTACCCACCTGTTTCCAGTACCGAAAAGTGTACACCAAACCACTGTTGAATGTAATGATATACCATTTTCTGGGTGAGCCCTGGAGGCTCCCTGGCAACCCTCCCTCCCTCTGGTTTTCATGTGGTTAATACTTAGCCTCCGAACTAGAGTGGCTGTGTCGCTGGGGGTCTGGGGGATGGGGGGGGGTGGAATGGAGTGAGAAGTTTGTTTGTTTCCTTGGATTGGAGGGAGTTCTGCCTCTCTGTTCGGTTTACGGTTTCAATTTTCTTACCATGTGAGGTCTGTTTTGTAATGCCTACCTTTCTGGGTGCTTAACTCTGGTCAATGGCATAAGGAAATCCCCAACCACAAGGGGGGTTTTCTAGGGCTGTTGCTCCCTCTGCCTCTGAGGGGGTTATCTTGAGGTTATCTTGAGATGATTTCGGGGCTTTAGTGTCCCCGCGGCCCGGTCCTCGACCAGGCCTCCACCCCCAGGAAGCAGCCCGTGACAGCTGACTAACACCCAGGTACCTATTTTACTGCTAGGTAACAGGGGCATAGGATGAAAGAAACCCTGCCCATTGTTTCTCGCCGGCGCCCGGGATCAACCCGAGACCACAGGATCACAAGTCCAGTGTGCTGTCCGCTCGGCCTACCGGCTCCCCCAGGGGGGGCCAAGTTCAGGCTCATGCTCAACGCTGTTTTTTTTTGGACTCTTATAAAGTAAATAGTACTAAGTTCTACTATCTAATAACTTAGTATGTCAGTGTTTGAACTATGGTGCACACAGTCACAAAAGTACTATCTAGACAGGAGGATGGGTTGGGTTGAATATCTGTCATATTGCACCACTATACTGTACTTGTACTTTCACTTTGATGTTTTGGGTGTGTGCCATTTGCAATACAGTATACCGTACAGTACACTCAGCTACATTAACTCTTACTATTTCCTGTTGTTAGTTAGTAGATTGTGCAAAATAACTCTGAACTTAAATTGGCCCACTCAGCAGCTCAGATAAAAAATTATTAATCAAGTGTTCACTGTATTTCTTAATAAAAATATTTGGTGTGTTGGATGTGCATTAATGCAAGAGGAAAGCAGCTGGGAAAGTTGTATGTTATTTGTAAGAAAAATGGCTGATAAGGGGATTTACTGAATTAGAAATCGACAATTATTTCATGTCCTGTAGACTTTTTGAACCTGGCAGCTGTAAAATATCGTAATAATTTACTGTTTCACTTCACATATTGTAAACTGTTGGATGAAGGTAAGCCTTTTTATAATTGAATACCAGTTTCAGTTTCCTAGAAGAATTTCTTTTATCCAATCCTTTTGTGTATAACGTTAACACAAACATTTTGCATATCTAGTCACTCAGTTTTGTTAATATATTTGCAGACATATGTGTGTAGCCAGCAGCTGGAGTGTGTGTGTTGGCATGCTGATACTGCACACTTCACTACCTCGCACAACGATGGCAGCTACATGGTCTGGTCAGCTACAGATTCTGCTCAGCCCACTGATGGACCCCAGACTGTATATGGACCTTTCCTTGCAAACCCATTACAAAAATTTTAAGACCTGCTGGAAAAGAGTGAGTGTGGTAATGTTCTTTGAGGAAAGTAAAAAAGATTGTATTCACTTGCTCCATTACAAGTGGAGCAAGTAATTGGAGTAATTATATAAGTGTAGTTTACAGTTACAGTTGTAACTGTGTAGTTATAGGATGCTCATAGTGTCCCATCTTCCAGTAATACTACTTAGGAACACTTGAAACTACTGACGGTTTTGACCTCCACCACCTCACTTCCAACATCTAACATTCTGCAAAAGAAAACCTTCTAATATTTCTGGGGGGAGCCCCGTCGGCTCCCCGGAGCTATCCAAGCTGAATGGATATGTATATCTGTCTGGCATCAGTCAATGCATGGAGTTCTTGCCTACCGGGGACCATGAGCCAGAACCTGGCCCCCCTCTAGAGAGACACGAGGAGCAATGGCCTATAGAGACCCCCCTTGTAGTTGGGAGCATTCTATGTCTGTCATCGACTTGGACAGGCACCCAGAAAGGTAGGCGCCCCAAAACAAACCCCTATTCTGGTAAAATTATTGCATCCGAAAGCTGAACAGGTGGATAGAACTCCCCAAACGAAAATTAGCAAACTGACATGACGTTGTCATGTCGCCGCGCCTCTGTCTGCACAATCCCCCCCCCCCTTCCTCACCAGGGGAGCCCCAGACCCATCTGTCGGTGACCCAACCTACAGTTCTTGGCTGATGGGAGTCAGGTGTGGTCGTGCCTCAGGCTCCGGTTTTTCGTTGCAGTTCTGTGCTGTGGTGTGGGCTGTCCCTTCAAGTGGTGCGTGAGCCGGGAGTGATATTCCACAGTATTTGGGGCTGCATGCGCCAAGCAACAGCCTGGTGGACCAAGCTCTCACAAGTCAAGCCTGGCCTCAGGCCGGGCTTGGGGAGTAGATGAACTCCCAGAACCCCATCAACCAGGTAGAGTCTCCTTCCCTAGATGCTCTGTAAGTACTGCCCGTGGGGCTTTGGGCCACCTTCCACAAGTCACCTCGGAATCTACCTCCACTGTGCCGTTTACTGCTCAATATTTAGCCGCTCTTGGGGTTAGGTTTTTTTTTTTCTTACCCTTGTTTATCTCTGGGTAGAGGGTAGTTTTCGTCACTGGCAGGGGCACAGGGTACTGCACAGGTAATTTTCACCATTAACAGCATCCGGCTCTGTTCCGCCTGGGTACGCTGTCCTCTTGCAGGGTTTTTGTTTTGTTTTTGTTTTGTGTCTGGTGGGTGGGGGGTCTGCCGTTGTTGTCCCCCATCACTGTTCTTGGGGTGTATATATATCTCCCTTTGTGTGGGTGGTCCTTCCCACTTGGCCCCCGTGAGTGGACACATCCCGGGGGTTCAGCTTTAGGAGTTTGTTTGGTAGATTTGGACGCCGGTTCGCAGTACCCTGCCTGGGCTTCCCTTAGCGTGTTACCAAGGCTAAGGGCCCTGGGAAACCCCACGGGGGCTACGTGGTCCAATGGATGTGACCGCTGAGTCCCCTCTCGCGTCT
>WNGS01142304.1:11932331-11954021 GCA_020271785.1 Procambarus virginalis | reverse complement strand
CAAGGCAGTAGACTAACCAAAGCAGGAGACTAACCAAGGTGGAGACTAACCAAGGCAGGAGACTAACCAAGGCAGTAGACTAACCAAGGCAGGAGACTAACCAAGGCGGGAGACTAACCAAGGCAGGAGACTACCAAGGCAGGAGGACTAACCAAGGCTGGAGACTAACCAAGGCAGGAGACTAACCAAAGCAGGAGACTAACCAAGCAGGGACTAACCAAGGCAGGAGCTAAACAAGGCTGTAGACTAACCAAGGCAGACTAACCAAGGCAGGAGACTAACCAAGGCAGGAGACTAACCAAGGCAGGAGACTAACCAAGGCAGTAGACTAACCAAAGGCAGGGACTAACCAAGGCTGGAGACTAACCAAGGCAGGAGACTAACCAGAGGGAGATAACCAAGGCAGTAGACTAACCAAGGCAGTAGACTAACAAGGGGAAACTAAACAAGGCAGTAGACTAACCAAGGCGGGAGACTAACCAAGGCAGGAGACTAACCAAGGGGAGACTAACCAAGGCAGGAGACTAACCAAGGCAGGAGACTAACCAAGGCAGGAGACTAACCAAGGCGGGAGACTAACCAAGGCAGGAGACTAACCAAGGCAGTAGACTAACCAAGGCTGGAGACTAACCAAGGCAGTAGACTAACCAAGGCGGGAGACTAACCAAGGCGGGAGACTAACCAAGGCGGGAGACTAACCAAGGCAGTAGACTAACAAGGCAGGACACTAACCAAGGCGGGGAGACTAACCAAGGCGGGAGACTAACCAAGGCAGGAGACTAACCAAGGTAGTAGACTAACCAAGGCTGGAGACTAACCAAGGCAGTAGACTAACCAAGGCAGGAGACTAACCAAGGCGGGAGACTAACCAAGGCAGGAGACTAACAAGGCGGGAGACTACCAAGGCAGTAGACTAACCAAGGCTGGAGACAACCAAGGCAGTAGACTAACCAAGGCGGGAGACTAACCAAGGCAGGAGACTAACCAAGGCTGGAGACTAACCAAGGCAGTAGACTAACCAAGGCTGGAGACTAACCAGCAGTAGATAACCAAGGCTGGAGACTAACCAAGGCTGGAGACTAACCAAGGCAGTAGACTAACCAAGCTGGAGACTAACCAAGGCAGTAGACTAACCAAAGGGGAGACTAACCAAGGCTGGAGACTAACCAAGGCTGGAGACTAACCAAGGCAGTAGACTAACCAAGGTGGGAGACTAACCAAGGCAGGAGACTAACCAAGGCGGGAGACTAACCAAGGCAGGAGACTAACCAAGGCGGGAGACTAACCAAGGCAGGAGACTAACCAAGGCTGGAGACTAACCAAGGCAGGAGACTAACCAAGGCGGGAGACTAACCAGGCAGGAGACTAACCAAGGCTGGAGACTAACCAAGGCAGGAGACTAACCAAGGCTGGAGACTAACCAAGGCAGGAGACTAACCAAGGCTGGAGACTAACCAAGGCAGTAGACTAACCAAGGCAGGAGACTAACCAAGGCGAAGACTAACCAAGGCGGGAGACTAACCAAGGCAGTAGACTAACCAAGGCAGTAGACTAACCAAGGCAGGAGACTAACCAAGGCAGTAGACTAACCAAGGTAGGAGACTAACCAAGGCAGTAGACTAACCAAGGCAGTAGACTAACCAAGGCGGGAGACTAACCAAGGCTGGAGACTAACCAAGGCTGGAGACTAACCAAGGCTGGAGACTAACCAAGGCGGGAGACTAACCAAGGCGGGAGACTAACCAAGGCAGGAGACTAACCAAGGCTGGAGACTAACCAAGGCTGGAGACTAACCAAGGCTGGAGACTAACCAAGGCTGGAGACTAACCAAGGCAGGAGACTAACCAAGGCAGGAGACTAACCAAGGCAGGAGACTAACCAAGGCGGAGACTATCCAAGGCTGGAGACTAACCAAGGCTGGAGACTAACCAAGGCGGGAGACTAACCAAGGCAGTAGACTAACCAAGGCTGGAGACTAACCAAGGCTGGAGACAAACCAAGACGGGAGACTAACCAAGGCAGGAGACTAACCAAGGCAGTAGACTAACCAAGGCAGGAGACTAATGAAGGCAGTAGGCTAACCAAGGCGGGAGACTAACCAAGGCAGTAGACTAACCAAGGTAGGAGACTAACCAAGGCAGTAGACTAACCAAGGCAGGAGACTAACCAAGGCAGTAGACTAACCAAGGCAGGAGACTAACCAAGGCAGGAGACTAACCAAGGCAGGAGACTAACCAAGGCGGGAGACTAACCAAGGCAGGAGACTAACCAAGGCAGGAGACTAACCAAGGCAGTAGACTAACCAAGGCAGGAGACTAACCAAGGCTGGAGACTAACCAAGGCTGGAGACTAACCAAGGCAGTAGACTAACCAAGGCTGGAGACTAACCAAGGCGGGAGACTATCCAAGGCTGGAGACTAACCAAGGCTGGAGACTAACCAAGGCGGGAGACTAACCAAGGCAGTAGACTAACCAAGGCAGGACACTAACCAAGGCGGGAGACTAACCAAGGCGGGAGACTAACCAAGGCAGGAGACTAACCAAGGTAGTAGACTAACCAAGGCTGGAGACTAACCAAGGCAGTAGACTAACCAAGGCAGGAGACTAACCAAGGCGGGAGACTAACCAAGGCAGGAGACTAACCAAGGCGGGAGACTAACCAAGGCAGTAGACTAACCAAGGCTGGAGACTAACCAAGGCAGGAGACTAACCAAGGCGGGAGACTAACCAAGGCAGGAGACTAACCAAGGCTGGAGACTAACCAAGGCAGTAGACTAACCAAGGCTGGAGACTAACCAAGGCAGTAGACTAACCAAGGCTGGAGACTAACCAAGGCTGGAGACTAACCAAGGCAGTAGACTAACCAAGGCTGGAGACTAACCAAGGCAGTAGACTAACCAAGGCGGGAGACTAACCAAGGCTGGAGACTAACCAAGGCTGGAGACTAACCAAGGCAGTAGACTAACCAAGGTAGGAGACTAACCAAGGCAGGAGACTAACCAAGGCGGAGACTAACCAAGGCAGGAGACTAACCAAGGCGGGAGACTAACCAAGGCAGGAGACTAACCAAGGCTGGAGACTAACCAAGGCAGGAGACTAACCAAGGCGGGAGACTAACCAAGGCAGGAGACTAACCAAGGCTGGAGACTAACCAAGGCAGGAGACTAACCAAGGCTGGAGACTAACCAAGGCAGGAGACTAACCAAGGCTGGAGACTAACCAAGGCAGTAGACTAACCAAGGCAGGAGACTAACCAAGGCAGAGACTAACCAAGGCGGGAGACTAACCAAGGCAGTAGACTAACCAAGGCAGTAGACTAACCAAGGCAGGAGACTAACCAAGGCAGTAGACTAACCAAGGCAGGAGACTAACCAAGGCAGTAGACTAACCAAGGCAGGAGACTAACCAAGGCGGGAGACTAACCAAGGCTGGAGACTAACCAAGGCTGGAGACTAACCAAGGCTGGAGACTAACCAAGGCGGGAGACTAACCAAGGCGGGAGACTAACCAAGGCAGGAGACTAACCAAGGCTGGAGACTAACCAAGGCTGGAGACTAACCAAGGCTGGAGACTAACCAAGGCTGGAGACTAACCAAGGCAGGAGACTAACCAAGGCAGGAGACTAACCAAGGCAGGAGACTAACCAAGGCGGGAGACTAACCAAGGCTGGAGACTAACCAAGGCTGGAGACTAACCAAGGCGGAGACTAACCAAGGCAGTAGACTAACCAAGGCTGGAGACTAACCAAGGCTGGAGACTAACCAAGGCGGGAGACTAACCAAGGCAGGAGACTAACCAAGGCAGGAGACTAACCAAGGCAGGAGACTAACCAAGGCAGGAGACTAACCAAGGCGGGAGACTAACCAAGGCAGTAGACTAACCAAGGCAGGAGACTAACCAAGGCAGGAGACTAACCAAGGCAGGAGACTAACCAAGGCAGTAGACTAACCAAGGCAGGAGACTAACCAAGGCAGGAGACTAACCAAGGCAGGAGACTAACCAAGGCGGGAGACTAACCAAGGCAGGAGACTAACCAAGGCAGGAGACTAACCAAGGCAGGAGACTAACCAAGGCAGGAGACTAACCAAGGCTGGAGACTAACCAAGGCTGGAGACTAACCAAGGCAGGAGACTAACCAAGGCAGGAGACTAACCAAGGCAGGAGACTAACCAAGGCAGTAGACTAACCAAGGCAGGAGACTAACCAAGGCAGTAGACTAACCAAGGCAGGAGACTAACCAAGGCAGGAGACTAACCAAGGCAGGAGACTAACCAAGGCAGGAGACTAACCAAGGCAGGAGACTAACCAAGGCGGAGACTAACCAAGGCGGGAGACTAACCAAGGCAGGAGACTAACCAAGGCGGAGACTAACCAAGGCAGGAGACTAACCAAGGCAGTAGACTAACCAAGGCTGGAGACTAACCAAGGCTGGAGACTAACCAAGGCTGGAGACTAACCAAGGCAGGAGACTAACCAAGGCGGGAGACTAACCAAGGCAGGAGACTAACCAAGGCTGGAGACTAACCAAGGCAGGAGACTAACCAAGGCAGGAGACTAACCAAGGCAGGAGACTAACCAAGGCTGGAGACTAACCAAGGCGGAGACTAACCAAGGCAGGAGACTAACCAAGGTGGGAGACTAACCAAGGCAGTAGACTAACCAAGGCAGGAGACTAACCAAGGCAGGAGACTAACCAAGGCGGGAGACTAACCAAGGCGGGAGACTAACCAAGGCAGTAGACTAACCAAGGCAGGAGACTAACCAAGGCAGGAGACTAACCAAGGCAGGAGACTAACCAAGGCAGGAGACTAACCAAGGCAGGAGACTAACCAAGGCGGGAGACTAACCAAGGCGGGAGACTAACCAAGGCGGGAGACTAACCAAGGCGGGAGACTAACCAAGGCAGTAGACTAACCAAGGCAGGAGACTAACCAAGGCAGGAGACTAACCAAGGCGGGAGACTAACCAAGGCGGGAGACTAACCAAGGCTGGAGACTAACCAAGGCAGGAGACTAACCAAGGCAGGAGACTAACCAAGGCAGGAGACTAACCAAGGCAGGAGACTAACCAAGGCAGGAGACTAACCAAGGCGGGAGACTAACCAAGGCGGGAGACTAACCAAGGCGGGAGACTAACCAAGGCAGTAGACTAACCAAGGCGGGAGACTAACCAAGGCAGGAGACTAACCAAGGCGGGAGACTAACCAAGGCGGGAGACTAACCAAGGCAGTAGACTAACCAAGGCAGTAGACTAACCAAGGCAGTAGACTAACCAAGGCGGGAGACTAACCAAGGCAGTAGACTAACCAAGGCAGTAGACTAACCAAGGCAGTAGACTAACCAAGGCAGGAGACTAACCAAGGCAGTAGACTAACCAAGGCAGGAGACTAACCAAGGCAGGAGACTAACCAAGGCGGGAGACTAACCAAGGCGGGAGACTAACCAAGGCGGGAGACTAACCAAGGCAGGAGACTAACCAAGGCGGGAGACTAACCAAGGCAGGAGACTAACCAAGGCGGGAGACTAACCAAGGCAGGAGACTAACCAAGGCGGGAGACTAACCAAGGCAGGAGACTAACCAAGGCGGGAGACTAACCAAGGCGGGAGACTAACCAAGGCAGGAGACTAACCAAGGCGGGAGACTAACCAAGGCAGGAGACTAACCAAGGCGGGAGACTAACCAAGGCAGGAGACTAACCAAGGCAGGAGACTAACCAAGGCAGGAGACTAACCAAGGCAGGAGACTAACCAAGGCTGGAGACTAACCAAGGCGGGAGACTAACCAAGGCAGTAGACTAACCAAGGCAGGAGACTAACCAAGGCAGGAGACTAACCAAAGCAGGAGACTAACCAAGGCAGGAGACTAACCAAAGCAGGAGACTAACCAAGGCAGGAGACTAACCAAGGCGGAGACTAACCAAGGCGGGAGACTAACCAAGGCAGTAGACTAACCAAGGCAGGAGACTAACCAAGGCAGGAGACTAACCAAGGCAGGAGACTAACCAAGGCAGGAGACTAACCAAGGCGGGAGACTAACCAAGGCGGGAGACTAACCAAGGCGGGAGACTAACCAAGGCGGGAGACTAACCAAGGCAGTAGACTAACCAAGGCGGGAGACTAACCAAGGCGGGAGACTAACCAAGGCAGGAGACTAACCAAGGCGAGAGACTAACCAAGGCAGGAGACTAACCAAGGCAGGAGACTAACCAAGGCTGGAGACTAACCAAGGCAGGAGACTAACCAAGGCTGGAGACTAACCAAGGCAGGAGACTAACCAAGGCGGGAGACTAACCAAGGCAGGAGACTAACCAAGGCAGGAGACTAACCAAGGCAGGAGACTAACCAAGGTAGGAGACTAACCAAGGCAGGAGACTAACCAAGGTAGGAGACTAACCAGGCCAGGAGACTTACCAAGGCAGGAGACTAACCAAGGCAGGAGACTAACCAAGGCTGGAGACTAACCAAGGCGGGAGACTAACCAAGGCAGGAGACTAACCAAGGCGGGAGACTAACCAAGGCGGGAGACTAACCAAGGCGGGAGACTAACCAAGGCAGGAGACTAACCAAGGCAGTAGACTAACCAAGGCAGAAGACTAACCAAGGCAGGAGACTAACCAAGGTAGGAGACTAACCAAGGCAGGAGACTAACCAAGGTAGGAGACTAACCAGGCCAGGAGACTACCAAGGCAGGAGACTAACCAAGGCGGGAGACTAACCAAGGCAGGAGACTAAAACAGGCAGGAGACTAACCAAGGTAGGAGACTAACCAAGGCAGGAGACTAACCAAGGTAGGAGACTAACCAGGCCAGGAGACTTACCAAGGCAGGAGACTAACCAAGGCGGGAGACTAACCAAGGCAGGAGACTAACCAAGCCTGGAGACTAACCAAGGCAGGAGACTAACCAAGCCTCCTACATTACTCTGCCACACACACATATTCAGTGACAGATACACTCAGTTACACCGTCTCAAGGATTGCTACCTCAAACGCAACCATTAATTAATTCCCATCAAATTTACAATTAAGCAATTTAACCAGCAAGATCATGAAGGTAAACATGCTGGCGTAGTTTTGACGTAGAGGATAACAAACGGCGCCATATTCCTCAGGAGGGCAGTCAACGCTCATAATAATTAGCTGGAAGGTAGGTTTGCAAAAATATTTCATGCAGGATAACAGATTTTAGCTTACAGGAAACAGTGTGTGGGGGGGGGGTATTTACTATTTGTATTTACTATTTGAGTTTGTAGAATCGAGCTTTTTAGCTCTTGGACCCCGCCTTTTATAACCAATCTATTTTCCTCTATTATATCCACTAGATATATATTTCTCTCTAAAACACACACACACACATCAGTTGATTGACATTTGAGAGGCGGGACCAAAGAGCCAAGCTCAACCCCTGCAAGCAACAATTAGGTGAGTACATCCCCAGGAAGCAGCCCGTAACAGCTGTCTAACTCCCAGGTACCCATGCGCGCTATCCACTCAGCTACCAGACCCCTATGAGTGTGTGTGTAGGGGAGGAGGGGAAGATGTGCCACTTCACCAAGACTGGAGCTGGTACCTTGGGTGATATAATTATGACAATACATTATCACG
Source organism: Procambarus virginalis (assembly GCA_020271785.1). Lineage (NCBI taxonomy): Eukaryota > Metazoa > Arthropoda > Malacostraca > Decapoda > Cambaridae > Procambarus > Procambarus virginalis. The sequence goes on along the minus strand of WNGS01142304.1, from coordinate 11,946,419 downwards.
CCCACATGATCATCACGAGAGTGGTGTTAAGTTACCATGATTTACAAAGGTGTGATACTAACCGTTCTGCACATTTGTAAACAAGAGGCTGAAGAATGCTGAGCATCCTCTTCATATTTGGTTTATTTAACATTGAAGAATACAAGAGTAGGGACTGTCATCTAACCTGAAGACTAAGAAACAGTTGTGCCTTCCTCAGCTAATTTTAAGGCCATCCCCCCCCCCCCCCCCTCCATGCTGTTCCCAGAACATAATCTGCTAATCTGTTTAGGCTACACCCTCGTGTCCCGACCAACATCGTGCACTTTATTTGTCATAAGCATGAGGTGTTATCAAGGTATTAACGCCCAGCCTGACGCCACCGGAAGCCAATCACCTTCGAGTGATTGCGACACCTGATACTTGAGCGAGGTGTGAGGTGACCCTCATAATGTAGTGAAGCTGCCACTCAACTCAGGGCGGGAATTAATGTTACACACTCAAACTAGTTTAAGTTTAATATCGAATATTCCAGATGTGAGTAATTATTTCTCTCATAAAGATATACAAACGCAACTCTAGATTCNATTTGTGGTGGTGGGTAGTTCGTCCTTGTCTCCTCGGCTCACCACTCCGGCACCGTACTGTGAACAACCATGCCAGCTCGTCCTTGTCTCCTCGGCTCACCACTCCCACCGTACTGTGAACAACCATGCCAGCTGCCTCATGTACAGTGTGGCCCAGCCAACATACTGTGAACAACCATGCCAGCTGCCTCATGTTCAGTGTGGCCCAGCCAACATACTGTGAACAACCATGCCAGCTGCCTCATGTACAGTGTGGGCCAGCCAACATACTGTGAACAACCATGCCAGCTGCCTCATGTTCAGTGTGGCCCAGCCAACATACTGTGAACAACCATGCCAGCTGCCTCATGTTCAGTGTGGCCCAGCCAACATACTGTGAACAACCATGCCAGCTGCCTCATGTTCAGTGTGGCCCAGCCAACATACTGTGAACAACCATGCCAGCTGCCTCATGTACAGTGTGGTCCAGCCAACATACTGTGAACAACCATGCCAGCTGCCTCATGTACAGTGTGGTCCAGCCAACATACTGTGAACAACCATGCCAGCTGCCTCATGTACAGTGTGGTCCAGCCAACATACTGTGAACAACCATGCCAGCTGCCTCATGTACAGTGTGGTCCAGCCAACATACTGTGAACAACCATGCCAGCTGCCTCATGTACAGTGTGGCCCAGCCAACATACTGTGAACAACCATGCCAGCTGCCTCATGTTCAGTGTGGCCCAGCCAACATACTGTGAACAACCATGCCAGCTGCCTCATGTTCAGTGTGGCCCAGCCAACATACTGTGAACAACCATGCCAGCTGCCTCATGTTCAGTGTGGCCCAGCCAACATACTGTGAACAACCATGCCAGCTGCCTCATGTTCAGTGTGGCCCAGCCAACATACTGTGAACAACCATGCCAGCTGCCTCATGTTCAGTGTGGTCCAGCCAACATACTGTGAACAACCATGCCAGCTGCCTCATGTTCAGTGTGGTCCAGCCAACATACTGTGAACAACCATGCCAGCTGCCTCATGTTCAGTGTGGCCCAGCCAACATACTGTGAACAACCATGCCAGCTGCCTCATGTTCAGTGTGGCCCAGCCAACATACTGTGAACAACCATGCCAGCTGCCTCATGTACAGTGTGGGCCAGCCAACATACTGTGAACAACCATGCCAGCTGCCTCATGTTCAGTGTGGCCCAGCCAACATACTGTGAACAACCATGCCAGCTGCCTCATGTTCAGTGTGGTCCAGCCAACATACTGTGAACAACCATGCCAGCTGCCTCATGTTCAGTGTGGTCCAGCCAACATACTGTGAACAACCATGCCAGCTGCCTCATGTTCAGTGTGGCCCAGCCAACATACTGTGAACAACCATGCCAGCTGCCTCATGTTCAGTGTGGCCCAGCCAACATACTGTGAACAACCATGCCAGCTGCCTCATGTTCAGTGTGGCCCAGCCAACATACTGTGAACAACCATGCCAGCTGCCTCATGTTCAGTGTGGCCCAGCCAACATACTGTGAACAACCATGCCAGCTGCCTCATGTTCAGTGTGGCCCAGCCAACATACTGTGAACAACCATGCCAGCTGCCTCATGTTCAGTGTGGCCCAGCCAACATACTGTGAACAACCATGCCAGCTGCCTCATGTACAGTGTGGTCCAGCCAACATACTGTGAACAACCATGCCAGCTGCCTCATGTACAGTGTGGCCCAGCCAACATACTGTGAACAACCATGCCAGCTGCCTCATGTTCAGTGTGGTCCAGCCAACATACTGTGAACAACCATGCCAGCTGCCTCATGTTCAGTGTGTTCCAGCCAACATACTGTGAACAACCATGCCAGCTGCCTCATGTACAGTGTGGTCCAGCCAACATACTGTGAACAACCATGCCAGCTGCCTCATGTTCAGTGTGGCCCAGCCAACATACTGTGAACAACCATGCCAGCTGCCTCATGTACAGTGTGATCCAGCCAACATACTGTGAACAACCATGCCAGCTGCCTCATGTACAGTGTGGTCCAGCCAACATACTGTGAACAACCATGCCAGCTGCCTCATGTTCAGTGTGATCCAGCCAACATACTGTGAACAACCATGCCAGCTGCCTCATGTTCAGTGTGGTCCAGCCAACATACTGTGAACAACCATGCCAGCTGCCTCATGTACGTCATATATAAACCAGCTGGGAGGTTCACAGAGAGCCAACATAAATGAAGTGTTTAAGTTTAAGCATTAGCCAGTATGATCAAATACACTTAATAGTTAGGTGTGTAATGGGGTCCCCATTGACAGTTGTGTTTGTCCAGATATTCATAATAATTATAAGCTTATACGCAGAGAAATCACATTATCGTCATGTATCAATGATAAAATCCACAGCAGCCGTGTTGAGGATTCTCGACGTGAAGCCTAGACGTGAAGCCTCGGGGTCCTCCTGGGTGCTGTAGTACTCCAGGTTGCAGTTCTTTTGACCATGTCGTGACGTTGTCGACTGGTGTGTTGCATCTGGGAACACCCAGCATATAAGCTTATACTTATTACTAGTATATAGCTTGTGTAACTATGGCTTATGTCGCATATTGAGTCGTCTACCCTTCAGATGGATGGGCTGAGCCCTAATGTGAACCGCAGATATGTCGCCCACATATTACTGTTTGTTGACGACGAGAAGAATATATCAGAGAGGCTTCGAAGCAAGTTTCAAGAAGTCTCAGGCTTCATATTTATTAGCGAGAAAAGTGTAAGAGGCAGAGTATCATCCGTCGATGTTCTCCTGGCGGGTAATTCTGATACATTCATCACACGTGTATCGTAAACTAAATGGTGCAGGTAAATATATACATGGTAAGAGTGAATGCACTCATAGGTGCATTCACTCTTGAGAAGCGTCAACAATGCACATGTTGGTGGTGCAATACGTGCATGCTCTTCTTGGCGGCTCTTGCACCACCAACTCCAAAGAATCTGCCAAATTATTGTGGATAACGGTTACTATAATACAGAAGTCAACGGAATCTTTAGTATGAAGCTGTCTGCCTAAGTCGCCATTTAACTGGGGATAATCCCCAGTCATATATATATCCAAGGAAGGATAATCGACTCCCAAAAGGAAGACATTGCAGTAAATTATAAAACTACATTTACTCAGCCATACAAGAAGGATGAAGAGGCGATACGGGATATAACTGACAAGAATTATAAATCAGGCCGTGAAAAATGGCAGGATTGGTCCTGTCATATATTATAACCTCGTACACCTTCCCTCATTATGAGAACTAACATCTCAGCCTCCTGTGACAACTGAGGTGTACTGAGGGAGTGTATCAACACAAGTACAAGTCTCGAGACCGTACCCTCCAAAATGTATGCTATATTACACACGCTACAAATAATGTGAGTAGACGTCTCAAACTTCCTTCACAAGAAGGAAGACATTAAGTAACACCACAGTACCAACCTAAACCGCCAGACATCATGCAGGACGCCGCACTCGTCACCTGCAACAATGATCAAACAAGGCTACCAACACTTCAGACTATATTCATTACAGAGCTCATACCAAGGAATAAAACTTCACGCTATATTCATTACAGAGCTCATACCAGGAATCAACAATCAAATGAATTCAACATGGAGCATATAACTGTTTGATGCAGAGGGAAGCTAATACCGGGTACACAACAATTAGCTGAGGCAGCAATCACCTCACCCTAAGGTAAGGTAAGGTAACCCTAAGATAAGGTTAAGGTGACCCTAAGGTAAGATACGGTAAGGTGACCCTAAGGTAATATAAGGTAAGGTAACCCTATACACACAGAAATCACATAAAGGTGATATATCAAAGTTGACCAAGTCGTGGCACAGTTGACTAAGGCGCATCTGGGAACATCCCGTGCGTGGGTTCGAACCCTCATCACGGTCCTTGTCGACTTGTTCACCTCACCTTATTTTTCACCACTCTCCACACTTAAAGACTACTTCATCATATGGTAAAGTGTGTACCCACACTTATAAATGTCTATGTCTTTTAATGTAAACTTTGTATATGGGAGTCCTTAGTGTTTAGACAAAGTGATCTAGTCTTTCTTCGCCCACTAGAAGGTAGAAAGTATTTACCTACAATGGGAAATATCAATAAGAAAATTAGCAATTGTAACCATTTATCTATGGATAAACGGAGAAATAGATGAACGGAAATAGAAAGTTAAATGTGGATGACAGATATATATACTGCTGGGAGACAGTGACACAGACAACACTGTCTAAAATAAATATATATATAAATATATATATATATATATATATATATATATATATATATATATATATATATATATATAATATATATATATATATATATATATATATATATATATATATATATATATATATATATATATATATATATATATAATTCCCTCCTTTTCTTCTCCAACTTTCTCCCTGCTCACCCTTCTTTACTCCTCTCAATTTCTCCTCTCTCAATCCTCTCGCCCCTCCACACCCTCTCTTACCTCTTCCCCTCTCTCTTCGTCTGCCTCACCCCCCCCCTCCTTCCTTCCTTCTATTTAATGTCCCTCCTTCTTCCCTCTTTTCAATCATCCCCCCCCTCTCTCCCCACTTCTTCCCTTTTTCCTGTCTCTGTCTGTCTCAGTTACTGTCCTCCTCTCTATCTGCCTCTGTCTTCCTCTGCTTTGGTCGACCCGGTCTATCTGCAGGTCCCTCTCTGTCTCTGTTTCCTCTCTCATTTTCTATCTCTGACTGTCTGCCTGTTTCTCTTTTCTTGCTCAAATTCTGTATCTCTCTAAACCAAAAATATCATAGTGTGTCAGTGGCCTGTGGGTGCTCTAATGCTAGCAGATCCTAGCAGGGAAGATCCCAGCAGTGGCACATTAAGAAAATATAATAGTTACCCATTGGCATTGAGAAAGAGGTGGAATTTTAGTGTTTTAAGCTGTGGGCAGATTGTCAGTTTGGTTCTATTAAGGCAAAGAGTACTGTGAGAGTGTGTCTCTCAAGATTTTCCCACAGCTGACTTGAATGGGTCATTGCAGTGCACCGATCTTCGTGCACAAGGCCTATCTCTCTTAACCCTGGATAGTGACCTGGCATGTTGGGTATCTCCAGAATGCCCACTTAACCAGGAACACTTTCATAATACGGAGGCCGCCGTATGTCCAGGCAGGAAGTAGATACAGGGAAGTTAAGCATACTTGCCACAGGGTCAATAAGTACATTGGCCGGTGCGGAGCGTGAGAGAGGGGAGACGCCAGCGACCGTCTGACCTCTGGGGTCAACCGGCGCGATGGAGAATAACAGCTATGACGTGTTCGTGACGTGTTCATGACGTCACCTCTCCTACTGATCATCGAACGGTCATTATGATTGGTTCCCGCCCATTTGCTGCAATGCTATTGGTCAAATTGTAACTCTTTTTGTGTTGTGTGCCACGAGATGCCCGGCAGCCCGTGTAGAGTATTCAAGTGAGGAAGGCCTTACACAGAGGACGTAGCTGTTCTGTCTATCGGCCTATAGACTGAACACCGTCCATTCCTCACCGTCAAGTTAACTCAGCGTCTTTTCGATATACCCACACTCGCCCAAAATCACGATTGTGAATATATTGTTCAGAAGCCTAAAGTGACAAACCTCCAGAGCAAAACAGACTGGTATCAGGTAACCCCTGGTGACAAAGATCGTTGTGAGTGACCTAGAGTAAACTAAGGCAGTGCCGCCGCCTAAGTAACCTGTGTGTGACTTTACCACAAGTGTACCTGCATGGTACCACATAACCTGCAGCAGCCAGCCGCCGCCGCCCTCACTGTACCACATGACGTCACCACCTTACTCACCGCCAGTGCCAAGAGTGTGTGCGTGTGTCTGAAGACATACAGTACGCCCTACTGCGAGTACCCTCCGTGTCTACGAGCGAAACCAGCTGTCAGGCCACCTACGAGTTCTTGCATAAATGTGTCTGAGTAAGTGAGTGAATAAGGAAAGGTACCTTATCTGTAAGTACAAGATCTTGTCATTGTTTTATTGTGTCTGTGTTGATCTGAGGGATCAACCACAGTTCTCACCTTCTTATACCTGTCACAGGTTAAAGGTGAATCGACGGTGTATGCGTGTTTATCTGTGTGGTATCACTGCATTTCACTCGTCTGTGAATGTGAGCTTCACATACACCACACATTTAGTTATTGTGTGATTATTATTGTGCATGCTATTGCCTGTCCCATTGACAATGTATTTGTGAGTTATTGCATATCATCATTACCGAGTATCCGGTTGGAACTCTTGTGATCCCTTTGCATACCGGCAGTTAGGTTGCCGTGTTAATGATTGGCTGTCAACTGTGTTAAGTTAGGTGTTTCTCCACGAGTGGATACGAGTCGTTTAGACAGACGTCTAGAGTCTCGCTAATACAACCATAGTTTTGCTGACGGCAATCTAAAGTAAATCAAGCACCCTGTGTATTAGTGGTTAAGTTAGTAAATAAACTACTGTTAAGCTTTATGCGGTGTTTCCGTTGAACCACTTCTGAATACTGCTAATATTACTCCAGCCTTCAGCTCTAGGTGTCTTCAACACCGAGTTGCCTATATTCACTAATCTATAAATGTGATGAGGACCCTAGGAGTCCCTTAAAGTGTTACATCATTGAGGAGATTCCAACGATCAACGTGGAGCGGGACCAGGTGAGGCTAGTCTGAGAAGAGACCCTCAAGGACTCTAACTCGACCTTGCTCCCAGGCCCTGTACGGTTGCTCTCGTATTTTTTATTCTGCTAATTCCGACAGTTTCGTGAAGCGTCTGCCACATGTACATTTGCGACGTACGCATTGCAGTCGTGAAAGCAAAAAAGAAAACCCCCACAAGTACGAATGACAAAAAATTAATTAAATTTCCCGAGGTCAGTCAATAATGATGTATAAGAATTTTTTTTTTAAATTTTCACTTTCAAAACATTTACGTAGGCGTTTATGAGGGGGTCAGAATGTGGCCCCAGGAGGAGACAATCTTCCCTAAATTCTGGAGACCCACCCCCCCACCAACCTATGGCCGTCCCGTACCCTATACCGCTCCCCCTGCAAAGTTGGGCGAGGCTAGCCGCAAGCGTCTGGCCTCTAACCTTGTACCGACATTCTCATAGATACAGATGGTAGAGCGAGTGTCCCCTTGACGGTAGTTAAGCCGTCAATACAACAAGACACTTCTGGCCTTGTGGTTACGTCCTCCCTCTTCCCCAGCCGGACTAACCAATATAAATAAATAAATAAATAAATGTTTATTCAGGTAAGGTACATACATACAAGAGATTTTACAAAAATTGATAGATTTATAGATAGAGCTAGTACATACAATGCCTAAAGCCACTATTACGCAAAGCGTTTCGGGCAGGAAAAACATTAAAGACTAAAACTTAATACTAATTGAGTTTAAAGTATAAAATGTGTTGAGAACATATAAATAAAAATAAAAAGGGGGGAACATGGCTGAAAAAGCAGCACAAATACAATTAGGTCGACAAACAGCGTTGTTTAAAAAAACAGACATGGGTTGACAATATAGGGGTAAGGTAGGTTACAGGGAATTTATTAGGTAGTGCTTCGTTTTTATCTTAAACTGCTTGAGAGAGGGACAAGGCAGGAGACTAACCAAGGCAGGAGACTAACCAAGGCAGTAGACTAACCAAGGCAGGAGACTAACCAAGGCAGGAGACTAACCAAGGCGGGAGACTAACCAAGGCGGGAGACTAACCAAGGCAGGAGACTAACCAAGGCAGGAGACTAACCAAGGCAGGAGACTAACCAAGGCAGGAGACTAACCAAGGCGGGAGACTAACCAAGGCGGGAGACTAACCAAGGCGGGAGACTAACCAAGGCAGGAGACTAACCAAGGCAGGAGACTAACCAAGGCAGGAGACTAAACAAGGCAGGAGACTAACCAAGGCAGGAGACTAACCAAGGCAGGAGACTAACCAAGGCAGGAGACTAACCAAGGCAGGAGACTAACCAAGGCTGGAGACTAACCAAGGCAGGAGACTAACCAAGGCAGGAGACTAACCAAGGCGGGAGACTAACCAAGGCGGGAGACTAACCAAGGCAGGAGACTAACCAAGGCAGGAGACTAAACAAGGCAGGAGACTAACCAAGGCAGGAGACTAACCAAGGCGGGAGACTAACCAAGGCGGGAGACTAACCAAGGCGGGAGACTAACCAAGGCAGTAGACTAACCAAGGCGGGAGACTAACCAAGGCGGGAGACTAACCAAGGCAGTAGACTAACCAAGGCAGGAGACTAACCAAGGCTGGAGACTAACCAAGGCGGGAGACTAACCAAGGCAGGAGACTAACCAAGGCTGGAGACTAACCAAGGCTGGAGACTAACCAAGGCAGGAGACTAACCAAGGCAGGAGACTAACCAAGGCTGGAGACTAACCAAGGCGGGAGACTAACCAAGGCTGGAGACTAACCAAGGCTGGAGACTAACCAAGGCAGGAGACTAACCAAGGCAGGAGACTAACCAAGGCTGGAGACTAACCAAGGCGGGAGACTAACCAAGGCAGTAGACTAACCAAGGCGGGAGACTAACCAAGGCGGGAGACTAACCAAGGCAGTAGACTAACCAAGGCAGGAGACTAACCAAGGCTGGAGACTAACCAAGGCAGGAGACTAACCAAAGCAGTAGACTAACCAAGGCAGGAGACTAACCAAGGCGGGAGACTAACCAAGGCAGTAGACTAACCAAGGCTGGAGACTAACCAAGGCTGGAGACTAACCAAGGCAGGAGACTAACCAAGGCAGGAGACTAACCAAGGCTGGAGACTAACCAAGGCAGGAGGCTAACCAAGGCTGGAGACTAACCAAGGCTGGAGACTAACCAAGGCAGGAGACAACCAAGGCTGGAGACTAACCAAGGCTGGAGACTAACCAAGGCAGGAGACTAACCAAGGCTGGAGACTAACCAAGGCAGGAGACTAACCAAGGCAGGAGACTAACCAAGGCTGGAGACTAACCAAGGCAGGAGGCTAACCAAGGCAGTAGACTAACCAAGGCAGTAGACTAACCAAAGCAGGAGACTAACCAAGGCAGGAGACTAACCAAGGCGGGAGACTAACCAAGGCAGGAGACTAACCAAGGCAGGAGACTAACCAAGGCTGGAGACTAACCAAGGCAGTAGACTAACCAAAGCAGGAGACTAACCAAGGCTGGAGACTAACCAAGGCAGGAGACTAACCAAGGCAGTAGACTAACCAAGGCAGGAGACTAACCAAGGCGGGAGACTAACCAAGGCAGGAGACTAACCAAGGCAGGAGACTAACCAAGGCTGGAGACTAACCAAGGCAGTTGACTAACCAAAGCAGGAGACTAACCAAGGCAGGAGACTAACCAAGGCAGGAGGCTAACCAAGGCAGTAGACTAACCAAGGCAGAAGACTAACCAAAGCAGGAGACTAACCAAGGCAGGAGACTAACCAAGGCAGGAGACTAACCAAGGCAGTAGACTAACCAAGGCAGGGGACTAACCAAGGCTGGAGACTAACCAAGGCAGTAGACTAACCAAGACGGGAGACTAACCAAGGCAGTAGACTAACCAAGGCAGTAGACTAACCAAGGCTGGAAACTAACCAAGGCAGTAGACTAACCAAGGCGGGAGACTAACCAAGGCAGGAGACTAACCAAGGCGGGAGACTAACCAAGGCAGTAGACTAACCAAGGCAGGAGACTAACCAAGGCAGGAGACTAACCAAGGCGGGAGACTAACCAAGGCAGGAGACTAACCAAGGCTGGAGACTAACCAAGGCAGGAGACTAACCAAGGCAGTAGACTAACCAAGGCAGGAGACTAACCAAGGCGGGAGACTAACCAAGGCAGTAGACTAACCAAGGCAGGAGACTAACCAAGGCTGGAGACTAACCAAGGCAGGAGACTAACCAAGGCAGGAGACTAACCAAGGCAGGAGACTAACCAAGGCAGGAGACTAACCAAGGCAGGAGACTAACCAAGGCAGGAGACTAACCAAGGCGGAGACTAACCAAGGCAGGAGACTAACCAAGGCTGGAGACTAACCAAGGCAGGAGACTAACCAAGGCTGGAGACTAACCAAGGCAGGAGACTAACCAAGGCAGGAGACTAACCAAGGCAGGAGACTAACCAAGGCAGGAGACTAACCAAGGCAGGAGACTAACCAAGGCAGGAGACTAACCAAGGCAGGAGACTAACCAAGGCAGGAGACTAACCAAGGCAGGAGACTAACCAAGGCAGGAGACTAACCAAGGCAGGAGACTAACCAAGGCAGGAGACTAACCAAGGCAGGAGACTAACCAAGGCAGGAGACTAACCAAGGCTGGAGACTAACCAAGGCAGGAGACTAACCAAGGCAGGAGACTAACCAAGGCAGGAGACTAACCAAGGCAGGAGACTAACCAAGGCAGGAGACTAACCAAGGCAGGAGACTAACCAAGGCTGGAGACTAACCAAGGCAGGAGACTAACCAAGGCAGGAGACTAACCAAGGCAGGAGACTAACCAAGGCAGGAGACTAACCAAGGCAGGAGACTAACCAAGGCAGGAGACTAACCAAGGCAGGAGACTAACCAAGGCAGGAGACTAACCAAGGCAGGAGACTAACCAAGGCAGTAGACTAACCAAGGCAGGAGACTAACCAAGGCAGGAGACTAACCAAGGCAGGAGACTAACCAAGGCGGGAGACTAACCAAGGCAGGAGACTAACCAAGGCAGTAGACTAACCAAGGCTGGAGACTAACCAAGGCAGGAGACTAACCAAGGCGGGAGACTAACCAAGGCAGGAGACTAACCAAGGCGGGAGACTAACCAAGGCAGGAGACTAACCAAGGCAGGAGACTAACCAAGGCAGGAGACTAACCAAGGCGGAGACTAACCAAGGCAGGAGACTAACCAAGGCAGGAGACTAACCAAGGCTGAGACTAACCAAGGCAGGAGACTAACCAAGGCAGGAGACTAACCAAGGCTGGAGACTAACCAAGGCAGGAGACTAACCAAGGCAGAGACTAACCAAGGCAGGAGACTAACCAAGGCGGGAGACTAACCAAGGCAGGAGACTAACCAAGGCAGGAGACTAACCAAGGCAGGAGACTAACCAAGGCAGGAGACTAACCAAGGCAGTAGACTAACCAAGGCAGGAGACTAACCAAGGCGGGAGACTAACCAAGGCAGGAGACTAACCAAGGCTGGAGACTAACCAAGGCAGGAGACTAACCAAGGCAGGAGACTAACCAAGGCAGTAGACTAACCAAGGCGGGAGACTAACCAAGGCAGGAGACTAACCAAGGCTGGAGACTAACCAAGGCAGGAGACTAACCAAGGCTGGAGACTAACCAAGGCAGGAGACTAACCAAGGCAGGAGACTAACCAAGGCAGGAGACTAACCAAGGCAGGAGACTAACCAAGGCGGAGACTAACCAAGGCAGGAGACTAACCAAGGCGGGAGACTAACCAAGGCTGGAGACTAACCAAGGCAGGAGACTAACCAAGGCAGGAGACTAACCAAGGCAGGAGACTAACCAAGGCAGGAGACTAACCAAGGCGGGAGACTAACCAAGGCAGGAGACTAACCAAGGCAGGAGACTAACCAAGGCAGGAGACTAACCAAGGCTGGAGACTAACCAAGGCAGGAGACTAACCAAGGCGGAGACTAACCAAGGCAGGAGACTAACCAAGGCAGGAGACTAACCAAGGGCCAGGAGACTAACCAAGGCAGGAGACTAACCAAGGCAGGAGACTAACCAAGGCAGGAGACTAACCAAGGCTGGAGACTAACCAAGGCAGGAGACTAACCAAGGCAGGAGACTAACCAAGGCAGGAGACTAACCAAGGCAGGAGACTAACCAAGGCAGGAGACTAACCAAGGCAGGAGACTAACCAAGGCAGGAGACTAACCAAGGCAGGAGACTAACCAAGGCAGGAGACTAACCAAGGCAGGAGACTAACCAAGGCAGGAGACTAACCAAGGCAGGAGACTAACCAAGGCAGGAGACTAACCAAGGCAGGAGACTAACCAAGGCAGGAGACTAACCAAGGCAGGAGACTAACCAAGGCGGGAGACTAACCAAGGCAGGAGACTAACCAAGGCAGGAGACTAACCAAGGCAGGAGACTAACCAAGGCAGGAGACTAACCAAGGCAGGAGACTAACCAAGGCAGGAGACTAACCAAGGCAGGAGACTAACCAAGGCAGGAGACTAACCAAGGCAGGAGACTAACCAAGGCAGGAGACTAACCAAGGCTGGAGACTAACCAAGGCGGGAGACTAACCAAGGCAGGAGACTAACCAAGGCAGGAGACTAACCAAGGCGGGAGACTAACCAAGGCAGGAGACTAACCAAGGCAGGAGACTAACCAAGGCAGGAGACTAACCAAGGCGGGAGACTAACCAAGCAGGAGACTAACCAAGGCAGGAGACTAACCAAGGCGGGAGACTAACCAAGGCAGAGACTAACCCAGGCAGGAGACTAACCAAGGCGGAGACTAACCAAGGCAGGAGACTAACCAAGGCGGGAGACTAACCAAGGCAGGAGACTAACCAAGGCTGGAGACTAACCAAGGCAGGAGACTAACCAGGCGGGAGACTAACCAAGGCAGGAGACTAACCAGGCTGGAGACTAACCAAGGCAGTAGACTAACCAAGGCAGGAGACTAACCAAGGCATAGACTAACAAGGCTGGAGACTAACCAAGGCAGGAGACTAACCAAGGCAGTAGACTAACCAAGGCTGGAGACTAACCAAGGCAGAGACTAACCAAGCGGGAGACTAACCAAGGCTGGAGACTAACCAAGGCTGGAGACTAACCAAGGCAGTAGACTAACCAAGGCAGGAGACTAACCAAGGCAGTAGACTAACCAGGCGGGAGACTAACCAAGGCGGAGACTAACCAAGGGGAGACTAACCAAGGCAGGAGACTAACAAGGCTGGAGACTAACCAAGGCAGGAGACTAACCAAGGCGGAGACTAACCAAGGCAGGAGACTAACCAAGGCTGGAGACTAACCAAGGCAGAGACTAACCAAGGCAGGAGACTAACCAAGGCGGAGACTAACCAAGGCTGGAGACTAACCAAGGCAGTAGACTAACCAAGGCAGGAGACTAACCAAGGCAGAATACTAACCAAGGCGGGAGACTAACCAAGGCAGGAGACTAACCAAGGCAGGAGACTAACCAAGGCAGGAGACTAACCAAGGCAGGAGACTAACCAAGGCAGGAGACTAACCAAGGCAGTAGACTAACCAAGGCAGGAGACTAACCAAGGCGAGACTAACCAAGGCAGGAGACTAACCAAGCAGGACTACCAAGGAGGAGACTAACCAAGGCGGAGACTAACCAAGGGGAGACTAACCAAGGCAGGAGACTAACCAAGGCTGGAGACTAACCAAGGCAGGAGACTACCAAGGCTGGAGACTAACCAAGGCAGGAGACTAACCAAGGCAGGAGACTAACCAAGGCAGGAGACTAACCAAGGCAGAGACTAACCAAGGCGG
>WNGS01142304.1:11915117-11922617 GCA_020271785.1 Procambarus virginalis | reverse complement strand
AAATGGGAAAAGATTAAAGAGGGAAAGTGGGGGGGGGGTGGAAGAGGGGGAAATAACTAGGGGGTACTCGACGCAGCCGAGTAACGCTAATAACGTAATAATATAATTCTCCTACCAACGTACATCACCTCTATAACACACACATGCTAAATAAACACAATTGTGTAGCAATAATCTCGAGCGTACTATTTCAGTGACATCTGGCACCCATTTTGTTATACATCAACTCAAAATTAAGCTGGACATTCCATTCTGGGATATGCCCCGAAGGCTCGTCCTGATTGGCGGAGGAGTCGTGACGTCATGAACAAAGTGCTCACTTGCTAATTTAATGCCTCCGAATTATTAAATGCATATTATTATAAGTAATACATAATACAATTCGGGCCTCTAGACGAAATATTAGTTGGTTCATGGACAAATAAATGGCCTGAATGTGCAAACAATGAACGATAAAATGGATCTACATTTCCCCGCTGGTCAACGCTAAGATTGCCACAATGGCGTCAATTGTTTAATGAGAGTCGAGCCACGTCTTGAAGCCCCCAAGTCTTTCATGTCTCTCTTGCTTCTCCCTTCACACAGCAGCTGGACTTGGCACAGCCACTCGCTGCCTCCATTACCTTACTTTACGGTGCTCAAGCGCAAGTGAGGTGCGATGAATGGCTCAGTTCAGCAGGAGTCCCACCAGCGAGCAGGTCCAGTTGGTACATAAACATGTCGCGGAGCTTCTGGACACCTTAAGTCCTGCTCCTGAACACACTAGGCTACTTGAGTCCTCCTGAACACACTAGGCTACTTGAGTCCTCCTGAACACACTAGGCTACGTGAGTCCTGCTCCTGAACACACTAGGCTACGTGAGTCCTGCTCCTGAACACACTAGGCTACTTGAGTCCTCCTGAACACACTAGGCTACTTGAGTCCTCCTGAACACACTAGGCTACTTGAGTCCTCCTGAACACACTAGGCTACGTGAGTCCTGCTCCTGAACACACTAGGCTACGTGAGTCCTGCTCCTGAACACACTAGGCTACTTGAGTCCTGCTCCTGAACACTAGGCTACGTGAGGCTGCTCCTGAACACACTAGGCTACGTGAGGCTGCTCCTGAACACACTAGGCTACTTGAGGCCTGCTCCTGAACACACTAGGCTACTTGAGGCCTGCTCCTGAACACACTAGGCTACTTGAGGCCTGCTCCTGAACACACTAGGCTACTTGAGTCCTGCTCCTGAACACACTAGGCTACTTGAGGCCTGCTCCTGAACACACTAGGCTACTTGAGGCCTGGTCCTGAACACTAGGCTACGTGAGGCTGCTCCTGAACACACTAGGCTACTTGAGTCCTGCTCCTGAACACACTAGGCTACTTGAGTCCTGCTCCTGAACACACTAGGCTACTTGAGTCCTGCTCCTGAACACACTAGGCTACTTGAGTCCTGCTCCTGAACACACTAGGCTACTTGAGGCCTGCTCCTGAACACACTAGGCTACTTGAGTCCTGCTCCTGAACACACTAGGCTACTTGAGTCCTGCTCCTGAACACACTAGGCTACTTGAGGCCTGCTCCTGAACACACTAGGCTACTTGAGGCCTGCTCCTGAACACACTAGGCTACTTGAGGCCTGCTCCTGAACACACTAGGCTACTTGAGTCCTGCTCCTGAACACACTAGGCTACTTGAGGTCTGCTCCTGAACACACTAGGCTACTTGAGGTCTGCTCCTGAACACACTAGGCTACTTGAGGCCTGGTCCTGAACACACTAGGCTACTTGAGGTCTGCTCCTGAACACACTAGGCTACTTGAGGCCTGCTCCTGAACACACTAGGCTACTTGAGGTCTGCTCCTAGACACACTAGGCTACTTGAGGTCTGCTCCTGAACACACTAGGCTACTTGAGGTCTGCTCCTGAACACACTAGGCTACTTGAGTCCTGCTCCTGAACACACTAGGCTACTTGAGGTCTGCTCCTGAACACACTAGGCTACTTGAGGCCTGCTCCTGAACACACTAGGCTACTTGAGGTCTGCTCCTAGACACACTAGACCCCTTGAGTCCGGGGTCCCTATGGTCTTACTACCTTCTGATGCATGTTTACACCTAGACTAATAACCTCACAATCAATATTACTAATTTACGTAATATTTACATTTATTTTTTCCATTTTTTTTAATTATTACATTAGGCACATCTGCATTAGTGCAGCTACCCTAGACTATATGAAGTGGAGTACAGTGTGTCAAAAAAGCTAACTAGTTGATGCTAAAAAATCCCCATCACACAGGATGGTTAGTCATACAGAGGCATGTGATAGGCAGTCTGCACTGGCAGACTCCGGATGCATTTTGAGGATATCATCAACACAAGAGTGAATAAGGTAGCAGTGGTAATAAGTCCCCATCTCGCAGGATGGTTAGTCATACAGGGCCATGTGTTTAGTAGCCTGCACTGGCAAATTTTGGGTACACTGTGAGGATATCCTCAAGAATACGAGTGAATAAAATAATTGCTTTTAAAGCTCCAGGTACCTCATGCCAACTGGTCTGAAAGGTCTAATAACTGGGCATTCAGTGATGTAGTGCGGGAGATTTTTTCCAAAGAGATGCTACAAAGAGATGCTACATATAACAGTTAAGTAATAACAGCCTTCCAATCAACTCTTAAATTGAAGTGAATTGTTGTAATAAAAGTAAAGTTACCCGGGGTATGAAGGGATGAATAGTCTTGTCAAAGATGTAAACTGTTCCATTGAGGAACGAGGCTGAAGAGTGTATCAGTAAGAGCGCTTGTAACACATCACTTTGTGCCACAAGGTACAAAGTCTCCAGCTTGTTGAAGGTGACGCACACAGCCTGGCCGCCCTGCCACAGTACTGAACCAGTACTGCACATAGTAAGTAATTTCAGGCGAATCAGTCGTCTTACTAACTGCAGTGCTGAATGGCTCATTATTTTATTCCTAAAGGGTTTCTCTCACAAATATATATACCATTATCAAACTCCAATTTTGTTAGTAAATCCCAAAGCAACCCGTCCTCGAGTCTAAGTCCATTAAATCCAGCGGTCGACCCCACAGACGCATTCATGAATGTTTACATGCTGTTCATTCAAAACGGGAATTTTCTCAAATATAAATTAATATTATAATATATTAGCATATTGTGCATATATAGGCATAGGTTAGGTTAGATGTTTTGGTTCTGTTGCGATTATTTGTATTTGTAGTACGTGGGTGAAGCATTTACAGCGTTGTGGTTCGAACAAAATCGTCAGTGAAGCACTTGTTCCGGAAGTGTTCGAACGAAATCCGTTGTGAGTCGTTGTTGTAAGTAATTATCAAAAGAAGGCACCAAACCGGGAAGGCTATGTAGCAAAGAGTGGTGTGTAAACCGTGTTTCATTCATAAACAGGAGGTTTGGCGGGTGCATGGAATCACTTTTGGGTCTTTGTTTGGAGGACGGGCAATGTTGACAGAGCCAGAGTGCATCAGGGAAAGTGTGTGAATCCCCGGGTAGGCTTCAGTGGAAGCCTCGGGACCCTTGTGGGGGCTATCTTCTTGAGATTCTTGAGGTTATCTTGAGATGATTTCGGGGCTTAGCGCCCCCGCGGCTCGGTCCTTGACCAGGCCTCCTTTTTGTTACACACCCCATAGGAAGCAGCCAGCAGCAGCTGTCCAATTCCCAGGTACCTATTTACTGCTAGGTAACAGGGGCATCAGGGTGAAAGGAACATTTTGCCTATTTGTCTCCGCCTCCACCGGGGATCGAACCCAGAACCTCAGGACTACGAATCCTTAGCGCTGTCCACCCAACTGTCAGGCGCCACTGCTGTGGGCAGTGGCACTCCAGGTTGCAATTCGTTTACCATATCGTGGTACAGTTGACTAGAGCGCGTCTGGGAACATCCAACGCACAGGTTCGAACCCTCATCAGGTATCTTGTGGATTAATTTATATTTGAGAAATGTTATATTTTGAATGAACAGAATGTTAAAATAGATGAATGCGTCTTTGGGTTCGACCGCTGGATGGAATGGACTTGGTCTGAGACGGGCTGCCACAATCACTGCCACACAGGACAGTTGCTCCACCAGACTATCGTGGCTGGCTCACAACCACTACAACAAGAGGCTGGAGGCTGGAGGTAAGGAAGTAGGAACTTCTACGGCCATGATGGACGGTCGGGCCAGGGGCGCCTGACAGCTGGGAGGACAGCGCTTCGGATTCGTAGTCCTGAGGTTCCGGGTTCGATCCCCGGTGGAGGTGGAAACACATGGGCAAAATGTTTCTTTCACTCTGATGCCCCTGTTACTTAGCAGTAGTAAATAGGTACCTGGGAGTTAGACAGCTGCTACGGGCTGCTTCCTGTGTGCAACAAAAAGGAGGCCTGGTCAAGGACCGGGCCTCGGGGACGCTAAGCCCCGAAATCATCTCAAGATAACCTGAAGATGACGGACGGACTTGAGGGGAGTTCGAGTGAAGAGAGCCCAACCGTTCCCACACCGCCTCCGCTCCCATATTACTGCCAATCACGGCCAGCGATCGCTCCATCACGTCGTTAATTTGTGGTGGTGGGTAGTTCGTCCTTGTCTCCTCGGCTCACCACTCCGGCACCGTACTGTGAACAACAATGCCAGCTGCCTCATGTACAGTGTGGCCAGCCAACATACTGTGAACAACCATGCCAGCTGCCTCATGTTCAGTGTGGCCCAGCCAACATACTGTGAACAACCATGCCAGCTGCCTCATGTTCAGTGTGGCCCAGCCAACATACTGTGAACAACCATGCCAGCTGCCTCATGTTCAGTGTGGCCAGCCAACATACTGTGAACAACCATGCCAGCTGCCTCATGTTCAGTGTGGCCCAGCCAACATACTGTGAACAACACATGCCATCTGCCAATGCCCGCCAACATACTGTGAACAACCATGCCAGCTGCCTCATGTACAGTGTGGCCCAGCCAACATACTGTGAACAACCATGCCAGCTGCCTCATGTTCAGTGTGGCCCAGCCAACATACTGTGAACAACCATGCCAGCTGCCTCATGTTCAGTGTGGCCCAGCCAACATATTGTGAACAACCATGCCAGCTGCCTCATGTTCAGTGTGGCCCAGCCAACATACTGTGAACAACATGCCAGCTGCCTCATGTTCAGTGTGGCCCAGCCAACATACTGTGAACAACCATGCCAGCTGCCTCATGTTCAGTGTGGCCCAGCCAACATACTGTGAACAACCATGCCATCTGCCACATGTGGCCCAGCCAACATACTGTGAACAACCATGCCAGCTGCCTCATGTTCAGTGTGGCCAGCCAACATACTGTGAACAACCATGCCAGCTGCCTCATGTTCAGTGTGGTCCAGCCAACATACTGTGAACAACCATGCCATCTGCCTCATGTTCAGTGTGGCCAGCCAACATACTGTGAACAACCATGCCAGCTGCCTCATGTCAGTGTGGTCCAGCCAAATACTGTGAACAACCATGCCAGCTGCCTCATGTTCAGTGTGGTCCAGCCAACATACTGTGAACAACCATGCCAGCTGCCTCATGTTCGTCATATATAACCAGCTGGGAGGTTCACAGAGAGCCAACATAAGTGAAGTGTTTAAGTTTAAGCATTAGCCAGTATGATCAAATACACTTAATAGTTAGGTGTGTAATGGGGTCCCCATTGACAGTTGTGTTTGTCCAGATATTCATAATAATTATAAGCTTATACGCGAGAGAAATCACATTATCGTCATGTATCAATGATAAAATCCACAGCAGCCGTGTTGAGGATTCTCGACGTGAAGCCTAGACGTGAAGCCTCGGGGTCCTCCTGGTGCTGTAGTACTCCAGGTTGCAGTTCTTTTGACCATGTCGTGACGTTGTCGACTGGTGTGTTGCATCTGGGAACACCCAGCATATAAGCTTATACTTATTACTAGTATATAGCTTGTGTAACTATGGCTTATGTCGCATATTGAGTCGTCTACCCTTCAGATGGATGGGCTGAGCCCTAATGTGAACCGCAGATATGTCGCCCACATATTACTGTTTGTTGACGACGAGAAGAATATATCAGAGAGGCTTCGAAGCAAGTTTCAAGAAGTCTCAGGCTCTATTTATTAGCGAGAAAAGTGTAAGAGGCAGAGTATCATCCGTCGATGTTCTCCTGGCGGGTAATTCTGACACATTCATCACACGTGTATCGTAAACCAAATGGGCAGGTAAATATATACATGGTAAGAGTGAATGCACTCATAGGTGCATTCACTCTTGAGAAGCGTCAACAATGCACATGTTGGTGGTGCAATACGTGCATGCTCTTCTTGGCGGCTCTTGACCACCAACTCCAAAGAATCTGCCAAATTATTGTGGATAACGGTACTATAATACAGAAGTCAACGGAATCTTTAGTATGAAGCTGTCTGCCTAAGTCGCCATTTAACTGGGGATAATCCCCAGTCATATATAATCCAAGGAAGGATAATCGACTCCCAAAAGGAAGACATTGCAGTAAATTATAAAACTACATTTACTCAGCCATACAAGAAGGATGAAGAGGCGATACGGGATATAACTGACAAGAATTATAAATCAGCCGTGAAAAATGGCAGGATTGTCCTGTCATATATTATAACAACCTCGTACACCTTCCCTCATTATGAGAAAACTAACATCTCAGCCTCCTGTGACAACTGAGGTGTACTGAGGTAGTGTATAAAACACAAGTACAAGTCTCGAGACTGTACCCTCCAAAATGTATGCTATATTACACACGCTACAAATAATGTGAGTAGACGTCTTAAACTTCCTTCACAAGAAGGAGGAAGACATTAAGTAACACCACAATACCACCTAAACCGCCAGACATCATGCAGGACGCCGCACTCGTCACCTGCAACAATGATCAACAAGGCTACCAACACTTCAGACATATTCATTACAGAGCTCATACCAAGGAATAAAACTCACGCTATCATTACAGATCAACCAGGATCATATCAACCAATCACAAATGAATTCAACATGAGAGCATATAACTGTTTGATGCAGAGGGAAGCTAATACCGGGTACACAACAATTAGCTGAGGCCGCATCACCTCACCCTAAGGTAAGGTAAGGTAACCCTAAGATAAGGTTAACGTGACCCTAAGGTAAGATAAGGAAGGTGACCCTAAGGTAATATAAGGTAAGGAAACCCTATACACACAGAAATCACATAAAGGTGATATATCAAAGTTGACCAAGTCGTGGCAGTTGACTAAGGCGCATCTGGGAACATCCCGTACGTAGGTTCGAACCCTCATCACGGTCCTTGTCGATTTGTTCACCTCCCTTTATTTTTCACCACTCTCCACACTTAAAGACTACTTCATCATATGGTAAAGTGTGTACCCACACTTATAAATGTCTATGTCTTTTAATGTAAACTTTGTATATGGGAGTCCTTAGTGTTTAGACAAAGTGATCTAGTCTTTCTTCGCCCACTACAAGGTAGAAAGTATT
>WNGS01142304.1:11847045-11880278 GCA_020271785.1 Procambarus virginalis | reverse complement strand
AACCGCAGATATAATCTGCACAGTAGTCAAACACAATTGGGGCTAAATATAATAATAAAATGATAAAGAAAAAGCAATAATGCATAATAATTCTCTTAATTTTAGTGCTCCATCGACGTGATATTTTCCTTTGGTTTTGTTCCGCGTGATCTCGTACACAAACTTTTAATTTTTTTATAGAACACAAATAAGTCATTTTTTTAAACATGTGAGAAAGACCTATTTTTTTAGAATATAGCCATTAAAATTTATTCTGATTTATGTAACTAATAATGAAAGTAAACTAAATTTGTTAAGATAGAAGAGTACAATTGATAAGAGAAATACGCAGGGTTCATTATGAACCCTGTGTGATGAGGGGAACTGTATTCCTGTTCCCTGATGAATATTAATAAATAAAAATAATTCCAACTTATGCACTTGTTCAAAAGAGATAAAACCAAAAGTTTCTTATATTCATCCTCACTTCGGTTTCCTACCTTTAGAGCTTTCAAACTCGCTCTGTTATCTTGTATTATCCTCAATTATTAGTACTTAAGACATATATATCTTTACCTGTGTCATCATCTCTGCCAATTTATTATTGTTATTTAGTTTATAGAACTTTGCTACAATGTACTATTTACCTTGCCTATATCATGGATTTGATATGTTAGATTAAAGGATATGTTTGATTAAGATTAAGGATTAGAGCCCCGAAAATGTATCCTGCCGGAAACGCTTTACATCTTATTGGCTTTAGGCATTGTATGTACTTAGCTCTATCTATAAATCTATCAATTTTTGTTTAACCTCTGTATGTATGTACTTTACCTGAATAAACATTTGAACTTGAATTTTCTGAATTCGTGTTAGTGGCTTTGCAACAATGTACAAGTACATGAAGGTGACCAAGCCATTGTACCTTCTTGTAAATAAATTGTTATTATTGATATTATTATTATTATTATTATTATTATTATAACTGAGACTGGTGGGAACAGACTTTTCGTAATGACGTCACACCCTCCTGTGTTGTGTTGCCTGCTTCAGTTATACAAAATAATGTTAATTTTTTTTAATGGAATTGTTTGTGTATTCATGCATGTGTATAATTGACTGATTTCAAGACGATGTTCATATTTCATATTATCCTAAAAACTGCATCCAATCCGTAAATACAAAACAAAAATGGCGGGAGCGTGTGGAAGGTTTGAAGGAGTTAAGTCCGTAACGACAGTCTTAATGAACCTTACCTTATTTCCCGTTTTCAATTGCTGATAAACACGGAGAGCTTGAGAGCGTTCAGTGCATCAGCAAGCCTAGTGGCAGCCTAATGAACGTCCGGGCCAGGGGGCCAGATTCACGAAAGCACTTACGCAAACACTTACGAACGTGTACATCTTTCCTCAATCTTTGACGGCTTTGTTTACATTTATTAAACAGTTTATAAGCATGAAAACTTTCCGTTCAACTGTTGTTATTGTTATAAACAGCCTCCTGGTGCTTCGGAGCTCATTAACTGTTTAATAATTGGAAACAAAGCCGCCAAAGATTGAGAAAAGATGTACAGGTTCGTAAGTGCTTGCGTAAGTGCTTTCGTGAATCTGGCCCCAGTCACTTAACGTTAATCGGTTCAAAGCATATTTTCCGGACTAATCATATTCCTACCGATATATTGTAACAGATATATCAACTTTCCTCTCTGGCTGAATATCTTGTAGTGATTATGAACACAACGATGGATTGATTCGTAGTTTATGTTAATATGAGCACGAAGACTGTGTACAGCTTCACCCTTGATCAAGATGAAGACTGTGTACAGCTTCACCCTTGATCAAGATGAAGACTGTACAGCTTCACTCTTGATCAAGATGAAGACTGTGTACAGCTTCACCCTTGATCAAGATGAAGACTGTGTACAGCTTCACCCTTGATCAAGATGAAGACTGTGTACAGCTTCACCCTTGATCAAGACGAAGACTGTGTACAGCTTCACCCTTGATCAAGATGAAGACTGTGTACAGCTTCATCCTTGATCAAGATGAAGACTGTACAGCTTCACCCTTGATCAAGATGAAGACTGTGTACAGCTTCACCCTTGATCAAGATGAAGACTGTGTACAGCTTCACCCTTGATCAAGACGAAGACTGTGTACAGCTTCACCCTTGATCAAGATGAAGACTGTGTACAGCTTCACCCTTGATCAAGACGAAGATTGTGTACAGCTTCACCCTTGATCAAGACGAAGACTGTGTACAGCTTCACCCTTGATCAAGACGGAGAATGTGTACAGCTTCACCCTTGATCAAGATGAAGACTGTGTACAGCTTCACCCTTGATCAAGACGGAGAATGTGTACAGCTTCACCCTTGATCAAGATGAAGACTGTGTACAGCTTCACCCTTGATCAAGACGGAGAATGTGTACAGCTTCACCCTTGATCAAGACGAAGACTGTGTACAGCTTCACCCTTGATCAAGACGGAGACTGTGTACAGCTTCACCCTTGATCAAGACGAAGACTGTGTACAGCTTCACCCTTGATCAAGACGGAGAATGTGTACAGCTTCACCCTTGATCAAGACGAAGACTGTGTACAGCTTCACCCTTGATCAAGACGGAGAATGTGTACAGCTTCACCCTTGATCAAGATGAAGACTGTGTACAGCTTCACCCTTGATCAAGATGAAGACTGTACAGCTTCACCCTTGATCAAGACGAAGACTGTGTACAGCTTCACCCTTGATCAAGATGAAGAATGTGTACAGCTTCACCCTTGATCAAGATGAAGACTGTGTACAGCTTCACCCTTGATCAAGATGAAGACTGTCTACAGCTTCACCCTTGATCAAGACGAAGACTGTGTACAGCTTCACCCTTGATCAAGATGAAGAATGTGTACAGCTTCACCCTTGATCAAGACGAAGACTGTGTACAGCTTCACCCTTGATCAAGATGAATGTGTACAGCTTCACCCTTGATCAAGATGAAGACTGTGTACAGCTTCACCCTTGATCAAGACAAAGAATGTACAGCTTCACCCTTGATCAAGACGAAGACTGTGTACAGCTTCACCCTTGATCAAGATGAATACTGTGTACAGCTTCACCCTTGATCAAGACGAAGAATGTGTACAGCTTCACTCTTGATCAAGACGAAGAATGTGTACAGCTTCACCCTTGATCAAGACGAAGAATGTGTACAGCTTCACTCTTGATCAAGACGGAGAATGTGTACAGCTTCACCCTTGATCAAGACGAAGACTGTGTACAGCTTCACCCTTGATCAAGATGAAGAATGTGTACAGCTTCACCCTTGATCAAGACGAAGAATGTGTACAGCTTCACCCTTGATCAAGACGGAGAATGTGTACAGCTTCACCCTTGATCAAGACGAAGACTGTGTACAGCTTCACCCTTGATCAAGACGGAGAATATGTACAGCTTCACCCTTGATCAAGACGAAGACTGTGTACAGCTTCACCCTTGATCAAGACGAAGAATGTCTACAGCTTCACCCTTGATCAAGACGAAGACTGTGTACAGCTTCACCCTTGATCAAGACGAAGAATGTGTACAGCTTCACCCTTGATCAAGATGAAGACTGTGTACAGCTTCACCCTTGATCAAGACGAAGACTGTGTACAGCTTCACCCTTGATCAAGACGAAGACTGTGTACAGCTTCACCCTTGATCAAGACGAAGAATGTGTACAGCTTCACCCTTGATCAAGACGAAGAATGTGTACAGCTTCACCCTTGATCAAGACGAAGAATGTGTACAGCTTCACCCTTGATCAAGACGAAGAATGTGTACAGCTTCACCCTTGATCAAGACGAAGACTGTGTACAGCTTCACCCTTGATCAAGATGAAGAATGTGTACAGCTTCACCCTTGATCAAGACGAAGAATGTGTACAGCTTCACTCTTGATCAAGACGGAGAATGTGTACAGCTTCACCCTTGATCAAGACGAAGAATGTGTACAGCTTCACCCTTGATCAAGACGAAGTCTCAGAGACACAAAAATGAAGCCAAGAGCCGTAACATAATATTATGAGAGAGTGAAGCGGCCGTCAGGCCGACCCTGAAGACTTCCTCGGAGGGAATGTAAACCGCCATTGTTGTCGTGGGAGTTGACAACGTGGTATGAACGTTTTCTGGAGGATGAACCAAACGAAATTATAAGGTACAGAAGGATAATCATGTAATGGCTGCCTAGCTTAGCTGATGGTGGGAAAAAGGTTGTGGTGGCCAGGTTGTATGATCTCCCAGAGCTGTAGTGTCACCGCAGCAGCGTCCCAGGGCTTCACGGGAGTAAGTGAACGCCATTGTGATCCTCGTCAGTTGTCATATACCAACAAAACAAAACACTTGCAATTCCATCAACGGCTGCCACTCAACCTTGTACTCGACTGTATCCTGTGTACACTTAATCTGTTTCCTCACACTCACTCTGGTTCATCTTGGTTACATTATGCCGGTACACGCTCCGTAACCTTGTAATCTACCAGTTTTTTGCATTTTATATGTTTTCGTCATATTTATCTATCCTTATTTCGCGCATGTTTCTCACGTTATTTATTTATACTGCTCCAACTCCTGGTACCTGCTTGATGAGGTTCTGGGAGTTCTTCTACTCCCCAAGCCCGGCTTGACTTGTGAGAGTTTGGTCCACCAGGCTGTTGCTTGGAGCGGCCCGCAGGCCCACATATCCACCACAGCCCGGTTGGTCCGGCACTCCTTGAAGAAAACTATCTAGTTTCCTCTTGAAGATGTCCACGGTTGTTCCGGCAATATTTCTTATGCTCGCTGGGAGGACGTTGAACAACCGCGGACCTCTGATGTTTATACAGTGTTCTTTGATTGTGCCTATGGCACCTCTGCTCTTCACTGGTTCTATTCTGCATTTTCTTCCATATTGTTCACTCCAGTTTGTTCATATTTTATTCTGTAGGTTTGGGACCTGGCTCTCCAGTATTTTCCATGTGTATATTATTTGATATCTCTCGTCTCCTTCTAGCATTTGGAGAGCTTTGAGCCGATCTCAATAATTTAGGTGCTTTATTGCGTCTATGTATGCCGTATATGTTCTCTGAACTCTCTCTATTTCAGCAATCTTTCCTGCTCTGAAGGATGAAGTGAGTACTGAGCAGTACTCTAGACGGGACAACACAAGTGACTTGAAGAGTACAACCATTGTGATGGGATCTCTGGGTTTGAAAGTTCTCGTAATCCATCCTATCATTTTTCTGGCTGCCGCAATAACTCTAAAAGTGCTCTGCAGTCCTTAAATAGTCCATCACAATGTATGTCGGAAGTAGCTTGTAATATTAAATGGAATGCAATTTTTGCCAATGATAATAACTCTTGTATAAAATTTGTGTGGATCCCATCCCATGTTGGAGTTGGAAAACATGACTTCGTAGATCGATTGGACAATGAGGCTTGCAGGAAAGAAAACATTGATTATGACTTTGGACTATCTAATGCAGTTATTAGAAACATACAAATTAAAGAAATTAATTCAGATTTAGAAGAACTAAGAAATGCCCAGAGATCTGAAAGCTGCAGTATTAAAAGTTATGACAAGTTTTGTAATAATAGGTATTTGTATGGTCAGCACAGTAACCGAACCAGGCAATGTGATGTAGTCATTGCGCGAATTCGCCTTGGCTATAGACAAATCTGGCAGGTTAGTGAGGCTGAGCCACTACCAGAATACTCAGATTATAAACTCTGTGATTTGCTTGGTTATGCCCTTGTCCTGCATCCGAATATGAGGGTAGACGCCACAACTACTACTTGAAACCTTTTCTTGATTACGGCCACCGGAGACGGCTAGTTGTTCTGCATCCCATACTCATCCTGTGAGTGGTACTGCAAAAACAGATTAAAATAGAGGTCTTACTCACACCTTCGAGGAGATTGTTACATTAACATTTACATCTAACTTGCACACCTTATAATTATAATGACATCTGGTAACAAATGTTTTGCATTGCAACATTTGGGTATTTACAATATATTATTATACATTGAAGGTAAGTCTGTGTTAATAGCTAATGTCATTTAAATAGGGGATATTACGGGATAACAGAAGAGCTGTTGTTTATGATCATTAGTCTACATACTACACAGCTTACTCATTAATTGCACATGTTATTTAGAGGTCATTCTCAGGGGAAAGTGATTACAACGAGACACTAACCCCCCCCCCCTCGCCCCTCTTGGGTAGTTATCTAGATATTTGGGAAGGTTTGAAAGTATATTACAGTTCCACTTGTAATATGGTTCTGTAGTAATAGTCTACTTGTAAACTGCCAAGTGAACCTTTGTGCTAAACAGAGAAAATTCTCCAGTTTTAGATTTATTGCATTTTAAATCGTTTGTTTAAAATATAAAAAGTCTGTGCGTAATTCGTTTTATTTTAAACCTTCTGAAGAATATAGTTTTCTGTAAATAAAAGTTTAGAGGATAATTAGATAGTTTTTTAATTTCATATTTCACATGTTTGAGTTAATACACCGTAATAACACAAGCAAATGTAATGAAACCTAATCAACCCTTAACGTAATGTAACCGTAACCTAACCATGGATAGGGAGTAGATGATACCATTACTTACCTAGTGGTTTGGAAGTGATAACCTCAAGGGAAGCTCCTTCCAGAGTACAGCTTGGTTATTTAACCCTCAAGGGAAGCTCCTTCCAGAGTACAGCTTGGTTATTTAACCCTCAAGGGAAGCTCCTTCCAGAGGACAGCTTGGTTATTTAACCCTCAAGGGAAGCTCCTTCCAGAGGACAGCTTGGTTATTTAACCCTCAAGGGAAGCTCCTTCCAGAGGACAGCTTGGTTATTTAACCCTCAAGTCTCACTCTTTCTTAACTTACAGCTTACTAGCCAGTGTTGTCATCGTACACAGAGAGTCGTCACGCTAACATGATGCATCACTCTCCTCTTAACTTACCTTGACAAAATAATAATAACAATAGTTTGTTATTAATGTGATGATGGTATTATAATAATGATAGTGTTATTAGGGGCTACAATTTAAAGACAATGTATATATATATATATATATATATATATATATATATATATATATATATATATATAACTGAAAACTCACACCCTTTGGTGTGAGCATAAAACTTGGGCATAGGTGATATGCCCAAGATTACCATCCGAGTGCCGGCGGGGAAGTGGTTCATATAGCCTCGGCTATCACTTCCTTACGTCCGGTCGTGATGGTCAAGTGGTTTAAGGCGTCCCTGTACATACCAGTTGCGTTGCTCCTGGGAGTATGGGTTCGAGTCACTTCTGGGGTGTGAGTTTTCAGTTGTATCTAGTCCTGGGGACCATTCAGGCTTGTTTGCATATATATATATATATATATATATATATATATATATATTTTGTGTGTGTGTGTGTGTGTGTAAGAGTCGTCTGAAGAGTAAAGTTGTTGTATAATATTGTGTGGAGTATCGTATGCCAAGTCAAGAAGAGCCCAACACGAATAAGAGGCTTAACATGGTCATTAACCAGGAGCAGCGAGTGACGCCGGCAACCCAACCCCTGCACTAGGACAGGTGAGGGCAAGGGACAGGGAGTCCCGTCCGCTGGTGCAGACGGAACAGGAGACGGGGAGTCATCTGGTGCAGACGGTACAGGTGACGGGGAGTCAACTGGTGCAGACGGAACAGGAGACGGGGAGTCATCTGGTGCAGACGGAATAGGAGACGGGGAGTCAACTGGTGCAGACGGAACAGGAGACGGGGAGTCATCTGGTGCAGACGGAATAGGTGACGGGGAGTCAACTGGTGCAGACGGTACAGGAGACGGGGAGTCAACTGGTACAGACGGTACAGGAGACGGGGAGTCATCTGGTGAAGACGGTACAGGAGACGGGGAGTCAACTGGTGCAGACGGTACAGGAGACGGGGAGTCAACTGGTACAGACGGTACAGGAGACGGGGAGTCAACTGGTGAAGACGGTACAGGTGACGGGGAGTCAACTGGTGAAGACGGTACAGGTGACGGGGAGTCAACTGGTGCAGACGGTACAGGAGACGGGGAGTCAACTGGTACAGACGGTACAGGAGACGGGGAGTCAACTGGTACAGACGGTACAGGAGACGGGGAGTCAACTGGTGCAGACGGGACAGGAGACGGGGAGTCAACTGGTACAGACGGTACAGGAGACGGGGAGTCAACTGGTGAAGACGGTACAGGAGACGGGGAGTCAACTGGTGCAGACGGTACAGGAGACGGGGAGTCAACTGGTGAAGACGGTACAGGAGACGGGGAGTCAACTGGTACAGACGGTACAGGAGACGGGGAGTCAACTGGTGCAGACGGTACAGGAGACGGGGAGTCAACTGGTGAAGACGGTACAGGTGACGGGGAGTCAACTGGTGAAGACGGTACAGGTGACGGGGAGTCAACTGGTGCAGACGGTACAGGAGACGGGGAGTCAACTGGTACAGACGGTACAGGAGACGGGGAGTCAACTGGTACAGACGGTACAGGAGACGGGGAGTCAACTGGTGAAGACGGTACAGGAGACGGGGAGTCAACTGGTGAAGACGGTACAGGAGACGGGGAGTCAACTGGTACAGACGGTACAGGAGACGGGGAGTCAACTGGTGAAGACGGTACAGGAGACGGGGAGTCAACTGGTGCAGACGGTACAGGAGACGGGGAGTCAACTGGTGAAGACGGTACAGGAGACGGGGAGTCAACTGGTACAGACGGTACAGGAGACGGGGAGTCAACTGGTACAGACGGTACAGGAGACGGGGAGTCAACTGGTGCAGACGGATAAAAACACAAGGAAGTGATGTTAGTGATGTAGGTCCGGCTTAGTTAGCTGTGGCCGGCTGTTGTCTGCTGTGTTGAGGCTGCCGGCTGTTGTCTGCTGTGTTGAGGCTGTGGCCGGCTGTTGTCTGCTGTGTTGAGGCTGCCGGCTGTTGTCTGTTGTGTTGAGGCTGTGGCCGGCTGTTGTCTGTTGTGTTGAGGCTGTGGCCGGCTGTTGTCTGCTGTGTTGAGGCTGTGGCCGGCTGTTGTCTGCTGTGTTGAGGCTGTGGCCGGCTGTTGTCTGCTGTGTTGAGGCTGTGGCCGGCTGTTGTCTGCTGTGTTGAGGCTGTGGCCGGCTGTTGTCTGCTGTGTTGAGGCTGTGGCCGGCTGTTGTCTGCTGTGTTGAGGCTGTGGCCGGCTGTTGTCTGCTGTGTTGAGGCTGTGGCCGGCTGTTGTCTGCTGTGTTGAGGCTGTGGCCGGCTGTTGTCTGCTGTGTTGAGGCTGTGGCCGGCTGTTGTCTGCTGTGTTGAGGCTGTGGCCGGCTGTTGTCTGCTGTGTTGAGGCTGTGGCCGGCTGTTGTCTGCTGTGTTGAGGCTGTGGCGGCTGTTGTCTGCTGTGTTGAGGCTGTGGCCGGCTGTTGTCTGCTGTGTTGAGGCTGCCGGCTGTTGTGTCTGCACTTCAGGGATTAAGATCATATATCTTAATATGATTTTGCTTTATATTTGCCGGTTATAAACGTTAAGATTCATTATTGGTTCAGTGACCAAGTACGATACAGTCACGGGCGCTGCGCAAGGTGTGATGTACGTGTCGGGCTGCGAGCAGCTGCGTCCAACAGCCTGGTTGACCAGGGACCAGATTCACGAAGCAGTTACGCAAGCACTTACGAACCTGTACATCTTTTTTCAATCTTTGACGGCTTTGTTTACAATTATTTAACAGTTAATGAACTCCGAAGCAACAGGAGGCTGTTTATAACAATAACAACAGTTGATTGGCAAGTTTTCATGCTTGAAACTGTTTAATAAATGTAAACAAAGCCGTCAAAGATTGAGGAAAGATGTACACGTTCGTAAGTACTTGCGTAAGTGCTTCGTGAATCTGGCCCCAGACCACTGACCAGGAGGACGCCTGGTCAGAGACCGGACCGCGGGGACGTTGATCCTCGGAACCAACATGAGGGGAGACAGGAAAGTATACAAGAGCGTTCACTTTCTTGTAAAGCCGCTAGCACGCGTAGCGTTTCGGGCAAGTCCTTAATCTTAATATTCCCTGGAATACGACCTGACAAATTACTTAACAACCAGGTACCCATTCTCTGCTGGGTGAACAGAGGCTCTGCACCCGGTCAATCCTTCCCGGCCAGGATACGAATCTAGGCCAAATCGCTGGCTAATATCCGGGCGAGTGAATTACCACTGCGCCACGGGGACTGTGACGCAAAGGTGACGCAATGCATAGAGATTATCTTGAGATGATTTCGGGGCTTGGCGTCCTCGCGGTCCGGTCCTTGACCTGGCCTCCTTTTTGTTACACATCCCCAGGAAGCAGCCCGTAGCAGCTGTCTAACTTTCAGGTACCTATTTACCGCTAGGTGAACAGGAGCATTAGGGTGAAAGAAACCCCTGGCCATTTGTTTCCGCTTCCCAGTCACCAGTGGAGTTCCACAGGGCTCTGTACTCGGTCCTATCTTGTTTCTGATATGTGTAAATGATCTCCCGGAGGGTATCGATTCATTTCTCTCAATGTTTGCGGACGATGCCAAAATTATAAGAAGGATTAAAACAGAAGAGGACTGTTTGAAGCTTCAAGAAGACCTAGACAAGCTGAAGGAATGGTCGAACAAATGGTTGTTAGAGTTTAACCCAACCAAATGTAATGTAATGAAGATAGGTGTAGGGAGCAGGAGGCCAGATACAAGGTATCATCTGGGAGAGGAACTTCTTCAGGAGTCAGAGAAAGAAAAAGACTTGGGGGTTGATATCACGCCATACCTGTCTCCTGCAGCACATATCAAGAGGATAACATCAGCGGCATATGCCAGGTTGGCCAACATACGAACGGCATTCAGAAACTTGTGTAAAGAATCATTCAGAACTTTGTATACCACATATGTCAGGTCAATTCTGGAGTATGCAGCCCCAGCATGGAGTCCATATCTAGTCAAGGATAAGACTAAACTGGAAAAGGTTCAAAGGTTTGCCACCAGATTAGTACCCGAGCTGAGAGGTATGAGCAACGAGGAGAGACTACGGGAATTAAACCTCACTTCGCTGGAAGACAGAAGAGTTAGGGGGGACATGATCACCACATTCAAGATTCTGAAGGGAATTGATAGGGTAGATAAAGACAGGCTATTTAACACAAGGGGCACACGCACTAGGGAACACAAGTGGAAACTGAGTACCCAAATGAGCCACAGAGATATTAGAAAGAACTTTAGTGTCAGAGTGGTTGACAAATGGAATGCATTAGGAAGTAATGTGGTGGAGGCTGACTCCATACACAGTTTCAAGTGTAGATATGATAGAGCCCATTAGGCTCAGGAATCTGTATACCTGTTGATTGACGGTTGAGAGGCGGGACCAAAGAGCCAGAGCTCAACCCCCACAAACAGAACTAGGTGAGTACACTGTTACGGCCACAATGGGTCACAACCGGGTTCTTTGCTGGTGGAACTAAAGTTCTGGTATCCGGCCCCAAGTTAGTAGTGGCTTTCAAGGAGTGAGCTCGGTAATGCAAGTAAGACACACTGGGGGAGGTGTATTGAATACGACACTTCATCAATTATCAATATATTCACATATAATCACTTTCCCATCACCTCATATATAATCCTAAAGGAAGTATTACTACACTTAATATGTTCACAAGTGTCTCTCTCATAGGACACGAAACGCTCCTCGATGCTCAATCGATGCAATCTTGTCAGCTACCGTGTTTCCTCAACACACAGTACCGTCCTCAACCAGTACTGAAAAATCCGAAATATTTTTTCTCCTATGCAAAATCAAGATCAAAAACCACATCTAGTATCGGGCCCTGCGAAAGGGAGATGGAACTTTCACCGATGACAACAAAGAAATGAGCGAATTACTGAGGAAGCAGTACGACTCTGTTTTCAGCGAGCCATTAAACGCACTAAAGATTGATAACCCAAATGAATTTTTCATGGATATGATACCAACATCAAATCATATATCAGACGTCACCCTATCCCCACTGGATTTTGAAGAAGCCATAAACAGTATGCCTATGCACTCTGCACCAGGCCCGGATTCTTGGAACTCCATATTCATGAAGAACTGTAAAAAACCACTATCGCAGGCCCTTCACATTCTGTGGAGACAAAGCCTAGATACTGGCGTTATTCCTGATATACTAAAAACAGCAGAGATAGCACCACTTCATAAAGGAGGAAATAAGGCAGAGGCAAAAAATTACATACCGATAGCACTAACATCGCACATCATAAAATTTTTGAGAGAGTGCTAAGAAGTAAGATCACAAAATACATGGAATCACAGCATCTCCATAACCCCGGACAACATGGTTTCAGAACAGGGCGCTCTTGCCTGTCGCAGTTGCTGTACCACTATGATATGGCATTAGATGCTATGGAAGACAAACAAAACGCTGATGAATTTACACAGATTTCGCAAAAGCTTTTGATAAATGTGACCATGGTGTTATTGCACATAAAATGCGCTCAAAAGGAATTACCGGAAAAATAGGCAGATGTATCTAAAATTTCCTGACCAACAGAACCCAATGTGTAATAGTCAACAAAATAAAATCTGGTCCATCAACCGTGAAGAGTTCAGTCCCCCAGGGTACTGTGCTTGCTCCAGTACTTTTTCTCATCCTCATATATGACATAGACAAGAACACAACCTATAGCACTGTATCATCCTTTGCAGATGACACCAGGATCGTCATGAGAGTAGGCAACATAGAGGACACAACAAACCTCCAATCAGATGTAGATCAGGTCTTTCTATGGGCTACAGAAAATAATATGGTGTTTAACGAAGATAAGTTCCAGCTCATGCGCTATGGAAAAAATGAAAATATAAAAACGGAAACCACGTACAAAACTCAGGCAAATCACAACATAGAACGAAAAGGCAATGTAAAGGATCTGGGTGTACTCATGTCGGAAGACCTTACTTTTAAAGAACACAATAAAGTAGCCGTCACAACTGCAAGAAAAATGACAGGTTGGATAACAAGAACTTTTCACACTAGAGATGCTATACCGATGATGATACTTTTCAAAACGCTTGTGCTCTCTAGAGTGGAGTACTGCTGCACAATGACAGCCCCTTTCACAGCTGGAGAAATTGCTGACCTGAAGAACGTGCAGAGATCCTTTACTGCTAGAATCCACTCAGTAAAACACCTAAACTATTGGGACCGACTAAAGAGCCTAAATCTGTATTCCTTGAGCGCAGGCGGGAGAGATACATAATAATTTACACGTGGAAAATATTACAGGGGCTGGTCCCAAACCTGCACACAGAAATAACATCACATGAGACCAGAAGACATGGCAGGATGTGCAGAATACCCCCGTTGAAAAGCAGAGGTGCAACAGGTACTCTGAGAGAGAACTATCAACATCAGAGGCCCGAGACTGTTCAACACGCTTCCACTACACATAAGGGGCATAACTGGCGACCCCTCACAGTGTTCAAGAGAGAACTGGATAAGCACCTCCAAAGGATACCTGATCAACCAGGCTGTGACTCATACGTCAGGCTGCGAGCAGTCACGTCGAACAGCCTGGTTGATCAGTCCAGCAACCAGGAGGCCTGGTTGACGACCGGGCCGCGGGGACGCTAAGCCCCGGAAGCACCTCAAGGTAACCTCAAGGTAAGGTACTGGGAAACACCAACGAGTCTACCCTGGCCACGGGCCAACCAAAACACAGCCTCACTAGGTGCTCTTCGTGCACGCCCACAATCACTATCTTGGAGCTGGCAGAGAACATCAGCCTCGCGCTGCTGGGCCTCTTCACGTACAAATACAAGGGTAGCAAACCTCTGGCAGGAGCTTCTTGCAACTCGCTGGTTACACTCCTCCGCAGCACCTTACTGTCAGTTGTCTCTTCTGTTAGCCAGTCCCGAGTACGCCGAATTCTGTCACTGCCACTTCACAGGCAGACAGTAGAACACTACACAGTTCTTCTCCTGCAGCGGCTCACTGCTTCCGTAAAGCAGAATTGGAGTAGAGAGCTATTGGCTGCCCTGGGTAGACTGACTGTCCTCGTACTACAGCAGCCCGTACGTCGATTCTGTGGATACAGACACGTCATCAGTACACTGGTCAGTACATGGGACACCAGGAAACATCACTTACGTACTCTGACATAGACATACAACTCCTCCTATAATAGATGGCGCTGATTTTCTAGGCGCCACCTCACCATAGGTCAGCACCAGCTACCTCTCGAGCTGACTAGGACAGGAATCTAGCACCTCTTGCTGGTATAATCCTGTCACCACTAGATGGCGTCGTCCAATTTGTGGGGGTTTCGGGAGCGGACTCACAGATGGCACTGACGTCGCTGCTCCGTGCTCCGACGATGGAATCGGGTTCGTAACACACACACACACAGGTTACACTCAGGGGGCCTGTGGCAGACTGGACAGCACGCTGGACGCGTTATCCTGTGGTCCCGGGTTCGATTCCCGTCGCCGGAGAGAAACAATGGCCAGTTTCTTTCACCCTGATGCCCCTGTTACATAGCAGTAAATAGGTAGCTGGGAGTTAGTCATCTGTCATGGGCTGCTTCCTGGTATGTGTGTGTGGGGGGGGGAATAAAAAAGTAGTTAGTAAACAGTTGATTGACAGTTGAGAGACGGGCCGAAAGAGCAGAGATCAACCCCCGCAAGCACAACTAGGTGAATACACAGGGAGAGGGGCGGGTATGATAGGAACGTATAAAATACTCAGGTGAATTGACAGAGTGAACATAGACGAAATGTTCACACGGAATAGGAACAGAACGAGATGACATAGGTGGAAATTGGAACTTCAGATGAGTCGCAGAGATGTTAGCAAGTTTTCTTTTAGTGTGAGAGTAGTGGAAAAAATGGAATGCACTTAAGGAGCAGGTTGTGGAAGCAAATTATATTCATAATTTTAAAACTAGATGTAATAGGGAAATGGGACCGGAGTCATTGCTGTAAACAACCGATGGCTAGAAAGGCGGGATCCAAGAGTCAATGCTCGATCCTGCAGACACAAATAGGTATATACTGGGGTCTGGTAGCTGAGCGGACAGCGCGCAGGACTCGTAATCCTGTGGCCCGGGTTCGATTCCCAGACCAGGCAGAAACAAATGGGCCAAGTTTCTTTTACCCTGATGCCCCTGTTACCGAGCAGTAAATAGGTACCTTGGAGTTAAACAGCTGTTACGGAACTGTTACCTAGGTGTGTGTGTGTGGAAAAAATTGTAGTTATAGTTGATTGATTGACAGTTGAGAGGCGGGCCGAAAGAGCAGAGCTCAACCCCCACAAGCACAACTAGGTGAATACACACACACATGAGCTGAAGCTTGAGTCTGCAGGCACAAATAGGTGGGTGTACAACCCGTCCTCTTAAAAATAACGTCACTTTTGGCTCATATGCGCGCTATGGCCAAATTTGGACGTAATTTGAAATGAAATCGACTCACAAAAGTGACGTACTGTTCCGTTTTCTGTTTGAGTCGTCCGGCTTACTCGGCAAGCTTAGAAAAGGATTCTTTCTATTAACGTTTTTCATATCGTTTTGAAACTTTATGAGAATTTCCTGCCCACCTAACCTATCAGAGGACCCTTAACTTACTGTTGTTGAAAAAAAATCCCAAATTTATATTAATTTTTTTTTTTAATTTTCAAATTACGTCCATATTCGGCCATACTGGCAAACGGCCAAAAGTGACGTTCTTTTGGGGTGTAGACACAGTCTTAGCCAGGAGGACGCTGAGTCACTAATACAAGGGACTACATACTAGTGTGACAGATCATGAGAGGCAATATTGTGACCGGACAACAGCTAGGGCGGCGGTACTGACCGGCTGGTGCTCACGGGGCAGGAAGAGCAGCCAGGCCGAGAGTCGATAAGTTAGTGTTAATTCCAGTAGCCAGTTCTGGGATATGTAAGAGAATGGTTGTAACTGGTGGCTTCACTCGGCGCCAGAGTGCGCTTTACACTCACACACTGTGTCACAACTGGTGGCTTCACTCGACGCCAGAGTGCACTCTACACTCACACACTGTGTCACAACTGGTGGCTTCACTCGACGCCAGAGTGCACTCTACACTCACACACTGTGTCACAACTGGTGGCTTCACTCGACGCCAGAGTGCACTCTACACTCACACACTGTGTCACAACTGGTGGCTTCACTCACGCCAGAGTGCACTCTACACTCACACACTGTGTCACAACTGGTGGCTTCACTCAGCGCCAGAGTACACTCTACACTCACACACTCACAACTCTGAGAGGAGTACCACACACATGTTGTGTCAGTGTTGTGACAGTGTTGTGACTGTGTTGTGTCAGTGTTGTGACAGTGTTGTTCACAGTGTTGTGTCAGTGTTGTGGCAGTGTTGTGACAGTGTTGTGACAGTGTTGTGACTGTGTTGTGACAGTGTTGTGACAGTGTTGTGACAGTGTTGTGTCAGCGTTGTGACAGTGTTGTGACAGTGTTGTGACAGTGTTGTGACGTATTGTGACAGTGTTGTGACAGTGTTGTGACAGTGTTGTGACTGTGTTGTGACAGTGTTGTGACAGTGTTGTGTCAGTGTTGTGACAGTGTTGTGACAGTGTTGTGACTGTGTTGTGACAGTGTTGTGACAGTGTTGTGTCAGTGTTGTGACAGTGTTGTGACTGTGTTGTGACAGTGTTGTGACAGTGTTGTGGCAGTGTTGTGACAGTGTTGTGTCAGTGTTGTGACAGTGTTGTGACTGTGTTGTGACAGTGTTGTGACAGTGTTGTGACAGTGTTGTGTCAGTGTTGTGACAGTGTTGTGACAGTGTTGTGTCAGTGTTGTGACAGTGTTGTGACAGTGTTGTGGCAGTGTTGTGACAGTGTTGTGACAGTGTTGTGTCAGTGTTGTGACAGTGTTGTGACAGTGTTGTGACTGTGTTGTGACAGTGTTGTGACTGTGTTGTGACAGTGTTGTGACAGTGTTGTGACAGTGTTGTGTCAGTGTTGTGACAGTGTTGTGACAGTGTTGTGGCAGTGTTGTGACAGTGTTGTGACAGTGTTGTGACAGTGTTGTGACAGTGTTGTGACAGTGTTGTGACAGTGTAGTGACAGTGTTGTGACAGTGTTGTGACAGTGTTGTGACAGTGTAGTGACAGTGTAGTGACAGTGTTGTGACAGTGTTGTGACAGTGTTGTGACAGTGTTGTGACAGTGTTGTGACAGTGTTGTGACTGTGTTGTGACTGTGTTGTGACTGTGTTGTGACAGTGTTGTGACAGTGTTGTGACAGTGTTGTGACTGTGTTGTGACAGTGTTGTGACAGTGTTGTGACTGTGTTGTGACTGTGTTGTGACAGTGTTGTGACAGTGTTGTGACTGTGTTGTGTCAGTGTTGTGACAGTGTTGTGACAGTGTTGTGACAGTGTTGTGTCAGTGTTGTGGCAGTGTTATGCCAAGGAATCTTTCAGAACATTATATACCACATATGTCAGACCAATCCTGGAGTATGCGGCTCCAGCCTGGAGTCCCTATCTAGTCAAGCATAAGACTAAACTGGAAAAGGTTCAAAGGTTTGCCACCAGACTAGTACCCGAGCTGAGAGGTATGAGCTACGAGGAGCGACTGCAGGAATTAAACCTCACTT
The DNA here is from genome assembly GCA_020271785.1 of Procambarus virginalis. Classification (NCBI taxonomy): domain Eukaryota; kingdom Metazoa; phylum Arthropoda; class Malacostraca; order Decapoda; family Cambaridae; genus Procambarus; species Procambarus virginalis. The sequence continues at coordinate 11,862,655 of WNGS01142304.1, read as the reverse complement.
CGTTGGAAGACAGAAGAGTTAGGGGGACATGATCACCACATTCAAGATTCTCAGGGGAATCGACAGGGTGATAAAGATAGGCTGTTTAACACAAGGGGCACACGCACTAGGGGACACAGGTGGAAACTGAGTGCCCAAATGAGCCACAGAGATATTAGAAAGAACTTTTTTAGTGTCAGAGTGGTTGACAAATGGAATGCATTAGGAAGCGATGTGGTGGAGGCTGACTCCATACACAGTTTCAAGTGTAGATATGATGAAGCCCATTAGGCTCAGGAAACTGTACACCTGTTGATTGACGGTTGAGAGGCGGGACCAAAGAGCCAGAGCTCAACCCCCGCAAGCACAACTAGGTGAGTACAACTAGATGAGTACACACACACACACACACACACACACACACACACACACACACACACACAGAGTTGATTGTAGTTGATTGACGGTTGAGAGGCGGGACCAAGAGCCAGAGCTCAACCCCCGCAAACACAACTAGGTAAGTACAACTAGGTGAGTACACACACACACACCCCTCTCCCAGGAAGCAGCCCGTAACAGCTGTCTAACTCTCAGATAACTATTTACTGCTAGTGAACAGGAGCGTCAGGCTGAAAGAAACTCTTCCCATTTGGTTCCGTCATAGTCGGGGATCGATCCCCAGACCCTAGGACTACGAATCCTGTCCACTCGGCCAGCAAGCCACCACCTGGTGGCTGTGTGTGTATTCACTTAGTTGTATTTTACGGGGGTTGAGCTTAGCTCTTTCGGCCCGCCTCTCAACTGTCAATCAACTGTTTACTAACTACACTAACTACTTTTTTTTTTTCTTTCCCACACCACACACACACACACACACACCCCAGGAAGCAGCCCGTGACAGCTGACTAACTCCCAGGTACCTATTTACTGCTAGGTAACAGGGGCATTCAGGGTGAAAGAAACTTTGCCCATTTGTTTCTGCCGGGTGCGGGAATCGAACCCGCGCCACAGAATTACGAATCCTGCTCGCTATCCACCAGGCTACCTGGCCACACACACACACACCTGTGTGTGTGTGTGTGTGTGTGTTGTGTGTGTGTGTGTGTGTGTGTGTGTGTGTGTGTGTGTGTGTGTGTGTGTGTGTGTATGTGTGTGTGTACTCACCTAGTTGTGCTTGCGAGGGTTGAACTCTGCTCCTTCGGCCCGCCTCTCAACTGTCAATCATCTGTTTCTAACTACTAATTTTTTTTCTCTCGCACACACATACACACCCCAGGAAGCTCTTGTCTAACTCCCAGGTACCTAGTTGCTGCTAGGTAACAGGGGCATCAGGGTGAAAGAAACTCTGCCCATTTTTGTTTTTTCGCAGGCGCCAGGAAGTGTGTGTGTGTGTGTGTGTGTGTGTGTGTGTGTGTGTGTGTGTGTGTGTGTGTGTGTGTGTGTGTGTGTGTGTGTACTCAACTAATCACCTAATTGTACTCACCTAATTGTGCTTGCGGGGGTTGAGCTTTGGCTCTTTGGTCCCGCCTCTCAACTGTCAATCAACTGGTGAACTGGTGTGTGTGTGTGTGTGTGTGTGTGTGTGTGTGTGTGTGTGTGTGTGTGTGTGTGTGTGTGTGTGTGTGTGTATGTATGGGTGTGTGTGTGTACTCACTTACCTATTTGTACTCACCTATTTGTGCTTGCGGGGGTTGAGCTCTGGCTCTTTGGTCCCGCCTCTCACACATGGTCCGCGAGGTTTAGCTCCCGTTGCCTTTCCTCGTAGCTCATTCCTCTCAGTTCTGGGATAGTCTGGTGGCATACCTCTGAATCTTCTCTAACTTTTTCTTGTGTTTAACTAGGTATGGACTCCAGGCTGGAGCTGCATAGTCCAGGATTGGAGTACGCAGTATTTTATGTGATGTGTATGTGTGATGTGTACTCGACTATTAGTACTCACCTATTTGTGTTTGCAGGATCGAACATTAGCTCCTGGACCCCGCCTTTCTAGCCACAGATAGACCTATCTCTTTTAGCCACAGATAAACGACCTATCCTTTAGATAGGTCGTTTACATAAATGAGAAAATGTACGGGTCCCAGCACCGACCCTTGAGGTACTCCGCTTGGTACCCAGCGCCACTCCGACTTCTCGCCCCTCACTGTTACTCTGATTCTTGTCGGTCAGGTAATTCTTTACCCATGTTAGTGCTCTTCACTTACCCCGGTCTGCCTCTCGATTGTGTAGCAATTTCTTATAAGTTAGTGGACAAAGGCTTTTGGGGAGTCCAGAAATATGCAGTCTGCCCATCCTTCTCTGTCCTGTGCAGGCGATGAGTCACAATAACGTGGCTAAAGTATGTTGACCAGACCACACACTAGAAGGTGAAGGGACGACGACGTTTCGGTGCGTCCTGGACCATTCTCAAGTCGATTGTCCTGCCTTATTACGTTACTTTATTACAGAACTCCAAGAGATTCGCCAGGCACGATTTCCCTTGCCTACAACCATGTTGATGTTTGTTTACATACCTAATTCTCTCCAGGTGTGTAACTAGTCTTATCCTTATTATTCTTTCGAGTACTCTGCAGGGGATGCTCGTTAGTGTCACTGGTCTGTAGTTAAGTGCCTCTCCTCTATCTCCATTCGTGTCAGTTGGTACCACATTTGCCTTCTTCCAGCATCTGGGCAAGTCTCCCTTTATGACTCATTAAAGATCAATGGTTGAGATATACTGAGTGAATGTGCTGCTGCTTTTACCATTCATGGCGATATGTCGTCTGGTCGAGTAGCTTTAGTGTTGTCTAGTGAAGCTAGGTGGTGCCTTACTTCCTCCGCTGTTACCTCAGTATATGACACTCTCTCATCTAGGGCACCCTCCTCTTCTAGCACCGGCGGGTGTTCACCGGTGAACACTTCAGGGCAGCTGGCATTAACTTTCTCAGCAATTTTCTTACCAGGGCCACTGTTCTTGTGCCATCGGCTGTCAGGATGCCAGTGATGGAGCCTGTGTATGCCATCGGCTGTCAGGATGCCAGTGATGGAGCCTGTGTATGCCATCGGCTGTCAGGATGCCAGTGATGGAGCCTGTGTATGCCATCGGCTGTCAGGATGCCAGTGATGGAGCCTGTGTATGCCATCGGCTGTCAGGATGCCAGTGATGGAGCCTGTGTATGCCATCGGCTGTCAGGATGCCAGTGATGGAGCCTGTGTATGCCATCGGCTGTCAGGATGCCAGTGATGGAGCCTGTGTATGTCATAGGCTGTCAGGATGCCAGTGATGGAGCCTGTGTATGCCATCGGCTGTCAGGATGCCAGTGATGGAGCCTGTGTATGCCATCGGCTGTCAGGATGCCAGTGATGGAGCCTGTGTATGCCATCGGCTGTCAGGATGCCAGTGATGGAGCCTGTGTATGTCATAGGCTGTCAGGATGCCAGTGATGGAGCCTGTGTATGTCATAGGCTGTCAGGATGCCAGTGATGGAGTCTGTGTATGTCATAGGCTGTCAGGATGCCAGTGATGGAGTCTGTGTATGTCATAGGCTGTCAGGATGCCAGTGATGGAGTCTGTGTATGTCATAGGCTGTCAGGATGCCAGTGATGGAGCCTGTGTATGCCATCGGCTGTCAGGATGCCAGTGATGGAGCCTGTGTATGCCATCGGCTGTCAGGATGCCAGTGATGGAGCCTGTGTATGTCATAGGCTGTCAGGATGCCAGTGATGGAGCCTGTGTATGTCATCGGCTGTCAGGATGCCAGTGATGGAGCCTGTGTATGTCATAGGCTGTCAGGATGCCAGTGATGGAGCCTGTGTATGTCATAGGCTGTCAGGATGCCAGTGATGGAGCCTGTGTATGTCATAGGCTGTCAGGATGCCAGTGATGGAGCCTGTGTATGTCATAGGCTGTCAGGATGCCAGTGATGGAGCCTGTGTATGCCATCGGCTGTCAGGATGACAGTGATGGAGCCTGTGTATGTCATAGGCTGTCAGGATGCCAGTGATGGAGCCTGTGTATGTCATAGGCTGTCAGGATGCCAGTGATGGAGCCTGTGTATGTCATAGGCTGTCAGGATGCCAGTGATGGAGTCTGTGTATGCCATCGGCTGTCAGGATGCCAGTGATGGAGTCTGTGTATGTCATAGGCTGTCAGGATGCCAGTGATGGAGTCTGTGTATGTCATAGGCTGTCAGGATGCCAGTGATGGAGTCTGTGTATGTCATAGGCTGTCAGGATGCCAGTGATGGAGTCTGTGTATGTCATAGGCTGTCAGGATGCCAGTGATGGAGTCTGTGTATGCCATAGGCTGTCAGGATGCCAGTGATGGAGTCTGTGTATGTCATAGGCTGTCAGGATGCCAGTGATGGAGTCTGTGTATGCCATAGGCTGTCAGGATGCCAGTGATGGAGCCTGCGTATGCCATAGGCTGTCAGGATGCCAGTGATGGAGCCTGTGTATGCCATCGGCTGTCAGGATGCCAGTGATGGAGTCTGTGTATGCCATAGGCTGTCAGGATGCCAGTGATGGAGTCTGTGTATGTCATAGGCTGTCAGGATGCCAGTGATGGAGTCTGTGTATGTCATAGGCTGTCAGGATGCCAGTGATGGAGTCTGTGTATGCCATAGGCTGTCAGGATGCCAGTGATGGAGCCTGTGTATGTCATAGGCTGTCAGGATGCCAGTGATGGAGTCTGTGTATGTCATAGGCTGTCAGGATGCCAGTGATGGAGTCTGTGTATGCCATAGGCTGTCAGGATGCCAGTGATGGAGTCTGTGTATGTCATAGGCTGTCAGGATGCCAGTGATGGAGTCTGTGTATGCCATAGGCTGTCAGGATGCCAGTGATGGAGCCTGCGTATGCCATAGGCTGTCAGGATGCCAGTGATGGAGTCTGTGTATGGATTTGCGTTCACTCTCCTGCAACCTGTCCTCTTAAAAACAACGTCACTTTTGGCCGTTTGCCCGTATGGCCGAATATGAACGTAATTTGAAAATGAACAAAAAATGAAAATATATATTGGGATTTTTTTTTTCAACAACAGTAAGTTAAGGGTCCTCTGATAGGTTAGGTGGGCAGGAAATTCTCATAAAGTTTCAAAACGCTTTGAAAAACGTTAATGGAAAGTTTCCTTTTCCAAGCTTGCCGAGTACGCCGGACGACTCAAACAGAAAACGGAACAGTACCTCACTTTTGTGAGTCGATTTCATTTCAAATTACGTCCAAATTGGCCATAGCGCGCATATGAGCCAAAAGTGACGTTATTTTTAAGAGGACGGGTTGCTCTAGCACCTCCAACCTCCACTTCCATGTCACTAGGAGTGTCACCCCCCCTCCCCTTGTCATTGTTTTCCTTCTCTCCGTGTTAATACGGCTCCTCTTGGAAATATTGCATCAGAAATCATGTTGGTTATTTGTTTTCAATATTGTAATTAAATCAAATTCTGTGTCACAAACTTTCTTGTTTATTTCCTCTGTAACTCCGTCAGTGTTTGTGTACCCTGACTCGAGGAGCGTTTTGCACACCCTATTTCCAGAANGGTGTCCAGTGTTACTCATACGTGTCTCATGGTGTCCAGTGTCCCTCATACGTGTCTCATGGTGTCCAGTGTCCCTCATACGTGTCTCATGGTGTCCAGTGTTTCTCATACGTGTCTCATGGTGTCCAGTGTTTCTCATACGTGTCTCATGGTGTCCAGTGTTTCTCATACGTGTCTCATGGTGTCCAGTGTTTATCATACGTGTCTCATGGTGTCCAGCGTCCCTCATACGTGTCTCATGGTGTCCAGTGTCCCTCATACGTGTCTCATGGTGTCCAGTGTTTCTCATACGTGTCTCATGGTGTCCAGTGTCCCTCATACGTGTCTCATGGTGTCCAGTGTTACTCATACGTGTCTCATGGTGTCCAGTGTCCCTCATACGTGTCTCATGGTGTCCAGTGTCCCTCATACGTGTCTCACGGTGTCCAGTGTTTCTCATACGTGTCTCATGGTGTTGAGTGTCCCTCATACGTGTCTCACGGTGTCCAGTGTTTCTCATACGTGTCTCATGGTGTCCAGTGTTTCTCATACGTGTCTCACGGTGTCCAGTGTTTCTCATACGTGTCTCATGGTGTCCAGTGTTTCTCATACGTGTCTCATGGTGTCCAGTGTTTCTCATACGTGTCTCACAGTGTCCAGTGTCCCTCATACGTTTCTCATGTCTCTCATTCAGTCTAAAAACTCAGAAGATCGTGTTGAGTGGTTCAGGGACTCCTTGTGCTCTTGGCTTAGGCTAGGCTTGATCGGCGTGGCCTTCCAACTGTTTTTATTGTTATCTGAGATAGCGTTAGCTTGGCTACGGAGCTCCCCACCCAGCCTAGTGTGGTGCTCCACCCAGCCCTGTGTGGTGCTCCACCCAGCCTAGTGTGGTGCACCACCCAGCCTAGTGTGGTGCACCACACATGGCTGGGTGGTGCTCCACCCAGCCATGTGTGGTGCTCCACCCAGCCCTGTGTGGTGCTCCACCCAGCCCTGTGTGGTGCACCACCCAGCCTTGTGTGGTGCACCACCCAGCCTTGTGTGTGGTGCACCACCCAGCCTTGTGTGTGGTGCACCACCCAGCCATGTGTGGTGCACCACCCAGCCTTGTGTGTGGTGCTCCACCCAGCCATGTGTGGTGCACCACCCAGCCTAGTGTGGTGCTCCACCCAGCCTAGTGTGGTGCACCACCCAGCCTAGTGTGGTGCTCCACCCAGCCATGTGTGGTGCACCACCCAGCCTAGTGTGGTGCACCACCCAGCCTAGTGTGGTGTACCACCCAGCCTAGTGTGGTGCTCCACCCAGCCTTGTGTGGTGCACCACCCAGCCTAGTGTGGTGCACCACCCAGCCATGTGTGGTGCACCACCCAGCCATGTGTGGTGCACCACCCAGCCTTGTGTGGTGCACCACCCAGCCATGTGTGGTGCACCACCCAGCCTTGTGTGGTGCACCACCCAGCCATGTGTGGTGCTCCACCCAGCCTAGTGTGGTGCACCACACAGCCATGTGTGGTGCACCACCCAGCCATGTGTGGTGCACCACCCAGCCTTGTGTGGTGCACCACCCAGCCTAGTGTGGTGCTCCACCCAGCCATGTGTGGTGCACCACCCAGCCTAGTGTGGTGCACCACCCAGCCTAGTGTGGTGCACCACCCACCTTGTGTGGTGCACCACCCAGCCTAGTATGGTGCACCATCCAGCCTTGTGTGGTGCTCCACCCAGCCTTGTGTGGTGCACCACCCAGCCTTGTGTGGTGCACCACCCAGCCTAGTGTGGTGCACCACCCAGCCTTGTGTGGTGCACCACCCAGCCTAGTGTGGTGCACCACCCAGCCTTGTGTGGTGCACCACCCAGCCTAGTGTGGTGCTCCACCCAGCCTAGTGTGGTGCACCACCCAGCCTTGTGTGGTGCACCACCCAGCCTTGTGTGGTGCACCACCCAGCCTAGTGTGGTGCACCACCCAGCCTTGTGTGGTGCACCACCCAGCCTAGTGTGGTGCTCCACCCAGCCTAGTGTGGTGCACCACCCAGCCTTGTGTGGTGCACCACCCAGCCTTGTGTGGTGCACCACCCAGCCTAGTGTGGTGCACCACCCAGCCTTGTGTGGTGCACCACCCAGCCTAGTGTGGTGCTCCACCCAGCCTAGTGTGGTGCTCCACCCAGCCTTGTGTGGTGCACCACCCAGCCTTGTGTGGTGCACCACCCAGCCTAGTGTGGTGCACCACCCAGCCTTGTGTGGTGCACCACCCAGCCTAGTGTGGTGCACCACCCAGCCTTGTGTGGTGCACCACCCAGCCTAGTGTGGTGCTCCACCCAGCCTAGTGTGGTGCACCACCCAGCCTTGTGTGGTGCACCACCCAGCCTTGTGTGGTGCACCACCCAGCCTAGTGTGGTGCACCACCCAGCCTTGTGTGGTGCACCACCCAGCCTAGTGTGGTGCTCCACCCAGCCTAGTGTGGTGCACCACCCAGCCTTGTGTGGTGCACCACCCAGCCTTGTGTGGTGCTCCACCCAGCATAGTGTGGTGCTCCACCCAGCCTTGTGTGGTGCACCACCCAGCCTTGTGTGGTGCTCCACCCAGCATAGTGTGGTGCTCCACCCAGCCTTGTGTGGTGCTCCACCCAGCCTTGTGTGGTGCACCACCCAGCCTTGTGTGGTGCTCCACCCAGCCTTGTGTGGTGCTCCACCCAGCCTAGTGTGTGGTGCACCACCCAGCCTTGTGTGGTGCTCCACCCAGCCTTGTGTGGTGCTCCACCCAGCCTAGTGTGGTGCTCCACCCAGCCTAGTGTGGTGCACCACCCAGCCTTGTGTGGTGCTCCACCCAGCCTTGTGTGGGTTCCTCCTGCAGTATAATAGAGCTTCTCTCTGAAGACGTTTCTGCTTTAACTTACAATATTGGTCAAGATAAAGACTGACGACATGTATTATAGACATATTTCTGTAGAGAACTACACATAAACTTCGTGTTGCTGAAGCGAGCAGCTTAACGGCTGACTGTCGGTGTAAAGTGAGCAATAACACTCCCGCCACGCTGCTCACTTCCTCCATGTTGCTGTACTCAGCCAATTGGCGTCCTGTTATTGTTCACCCTGTGCTTCATGGTTGTGATTTTATTTTTACCTGTTGTGTGTTTCGAGAGTTGGTCTATATCCTCCCAGCGGCGAGCATAAGAAATATTGCCGGAACAACCGTGGACATCTTCAAGAGAATACTAGATTGTTTTCTTCGAGAAGTGCCGGACCAACCGGGCTGTGATGGGTATGTGGGCCTGCGGGCCGCTCCAAGCAACAGCCTGATGGACCAAGCACTCACAGGTCAAGCCTGGCCTCGGGCCAGGCTTAATGAGTAGAAAAGCTCCCAGAACCCCATCAAGCAGGTAGGATGCAACCCCACAACAAGCTAACTCCTGGGTGGATAGAGGCATTAGTTAACTGGAAACACACCCAACCATTTTTGTCCCACAGAGATTCGAACCCTTAATTCTCTCTACCTTTTCAGTTTGCTTCTTGAATGTCCCAAGATGTGTTCCTGCAATATTTGTGATATATGGCGGGTAGTGAAATACATTGTCTTATAAACTAGACAAAAATATTCCTTGGGCTTGTAAGTGGTCAAGCCGTGAGGACACGGCGTGTGAGGACAAGTGTGTGAGGAGAGGGTGTGTGAGGAGAGGGCGTGTGAGGACAAGGGTGTGAGGAGAGGGTGTGTGAGGAGAGGGCGTGTGAGGACAAGGTGTGTGAGGAGAGGGTGTGTGAGGAGAGGGCGTGTGAGGACAAGGTGTGTGAGGAGAGAGTGTGTGAGGAGAGGGCGTGTGAGGAGAGGGCGTGTGAGGACAAGGTGTGTGAGGAGAGAGTGTGTGAGGAGAGGGCGTATGAGGACAGTGTGTGTGAGGACAAGGTGTGTGAGGAGAGAGTGTGTGAGGACAGTGTGTGTGAGGACAAGGTGTGTGAGGAGAGAGTGTGTGAGGAGAGGGTGTGTGAGGACAGTGTGTGTGAGGACAAGGTGTGTGAGGAGAGGGTGTGTGAGGAGAGGTGTGTGAGGACAAGGTGTGTGAGGACAAGGTGTGTGAGGACAAGGTGTGTGAGGACAAGGTGTGTGAGGACAAGTGTGTGAGGACAAGTAAGAATGGTAGAGGAGGAGGAGGAGGAAGAGAGAACTATGCTTGTCGTGCGAGGTTAGACAAGCAGTTGACGACCAGTATTGCCTCTTGGATTAATGGCCTTGGGGTTGGATGTCAATGAAACTGACCTTGCGACAAGGAATACAATACCATGAAAGAATTTAAGATATCTGAGTAGAGAGGCGAACGAAATTGCCGCTTAAGGCAGCTGTTCTTAACTCAGTCTCGCATACCATTCAAGAGCTTGATCCGTCTTACAGTATTACATCAGTTTAAAATATAAGTCAGACTCTAAGTTGTGCTTTGAATAAAAAGGCTTTTGTAAATAAGTTTCTATTGGGTCCTATTTTTCATTTGTATGAATCTCACTTTGTTTTTTTTTGTATATGCATTAAAACAATTTTCGATTGTTATTGTTTAATAGATATTTACTTTTTAAGATAATATAAACTGAATATTGAAAAACAGAAAATGGAACACAACTGCGCCTTGAAGTGGAGATAATTTTGCATACGAAGAGCCACAGTAACGAGGCTGAAGAGTTGGCACCCGACCCACACGTCTGACAGTGAACACCCGACAACGTCCTCGTCCCTCCTGGACCAAGTTGGGTCACGCCAAGAAAGTGGTCGAGAGAGATAATTTAAGGCAATAAATACAACTATACTTGCAGGTGACTGCAGTGAACTACAACTGCATCTTGTTGCTTCATTTAAAGATCTTATCTTGAGGTTCTTGAGGTTATCTTGAGATGATTTCGGGGCTTTAGTGTCCCCGCGGCCCGGTCCTCGACCAGGCCTCCACCCCTCAGGAAGCAGCCCGTGACAGCTGACTAACACCCAGGTACCTATTTTACTGCTAGGTAACAGGGGCACAGGGTGAAAGAAACTTTGCCCATTGTTTCTCGCCGGCGCCTGGGATCGAACCCAGGACCACAGGATCACAAGTCCAGCGTGTTGTCCGCTCGGCCGACCGGCTCCTGAGGGTAGTGAAATATCCCGTTCCTTGGGCTGGACGGTGGAGCGACGATCTCGCTTCATGCAGGTCGGCGTTCAATCCCCGACCTCCTAAGGGGTTGGGCACTATTTCTTCCCCCCGTCCCATCCCAAATCATTATCCTGATCCCTCCCCAGTGCTATATAGTCGTAATGGCTTGGCGCTTTCCCCTGATAATTCCCTCCGTCTAGTTCTCGTTCTTGCCTAATTAAACAAATCTAAGAATGTGTATACAAGTGATGAGGAAGAACTGGGGTGTATTTGAACCAGGACCTTAGACTCAGAGTGTCTGGTCGTCACCAGACTCCTGCACCGGTCTTAACCACCAGGTCTCACCTCAGGAAGGTTCTGGAAGGTTCTGCTGGTCAGAGATGGGAGGTGTGGTCCAACTGGATCACAGAGCAACATTGCAGGGCGTGTTGCAGAGCTCCACAGTGTAGGGGGGGGGCAACACTGCCTGGTATGCTGCTATTAGTGTAGTCAACGACCTTTTTGATGAATTTGTCAACACTCGCCTGACATCCATAGTGCCTCAAAATAATGAGACATGGCAGATGAGTATACTTTCAGTACTCATCCACTGATTCATACTCCTACAATATTAGAAGTTCCCTCACCATCGATCAACGCGTATTAGCGCCTAACTTCCATTTCCTGTTCATTGTATACGTGCCTGATCATGGATGCGTGTTCACTGATATTCTCAGTATGTAACCCCTAGTCCATACATGCTGGTGGCATTAATACATGGTATTATCAGTCCATACATGCTGGTGGCATTAATACATGGTATTATCAGTCCATACATGCTGGTGGCATTAATACATGGTATTATCAGTCCATACATGCTTGGGCCGTTAATACATGATGACTGATCTATAATCACAGTATCCCCCCCCCCCCTGCTACTGATCCATACTTCTAACACTGTTGTGACACAATCATCAGAACATATTCACTGACTGTGTCACCATATGAACGATAACAGAACATATTGGGATAACTTGCATTTTTTATTCCCACATATTATATTTAGGCCTACCTTGCGGTATACTTTGCAGTGGTTCCTACCGAGGATCAATATCCTGGCAGAACAGTCTCTGACCAGGCCTCCTGGTTGGTAGTCTGATCAACCAGGCTGTTGTATGCGGCTGCTTGTAGCCAGATGTATGGTTCACAGTGCCGTTCGTAAGGTGTCATTTGGAGGTGATTATCGAGTTCTGTCTTGAACACCGTGAGAGGTCGACCAGTTATGCCCCTCATCTTTAAAGGGAGATTGTTAATAAAGTCTCGGGCCTCTGATGATGATAGAGTTCTCTCTCAGAGTACCTGTTGCACCTCTGCTCTTCCACGGGGGTATTCTGCACATCCTGCCATGCCTCCTGGTCTCATGTGGTGTTATTTCCGCGTGCAGATTTAGAACCTTATATTTTCCATGTGTAAATTATTTTGAATCTGTCTTGCTTGCGCTCTAGAGTGAAATCCTGTGATGATTTCACTCTGAAATCTTATGGAAAATCTATAATTTGTTGAGGGGAGAGTGGGGGAGGGCAGAGAGTTGGGGGTGAGGGGAATAGTGGGTAGGGTAGGGAGATAGGTGCAGAGTAGGGCAGAGGAGGAAGAGGGAGCAACCTGTCCTCCTACAAAGAACGTCTCTTTTGGCTCGTATGCGTTTCATAAGGCCAAAAATTGTCGCACTAGCAAATGGAAGTGGCTGGCGAAAGTGAAACACTGTCCCGTTTTCTGTTTTGGGTTCTCTGGTAGGTTAGGATAAGGTCACTTTAATTTGACAGTTTTCTTGACGTTGGATGAACCTTAGGAGGACGGGCTGGGAGGAGGGTGAGGTGGAGAGTGGAGGAGATGGGAGAGATAACGAGGAAGACGGGGATATGCAGAGAGGAAAAAGAAGAGGAGTGAAACGTGGGGAGAGACAGAGTATCCTGTATATATATATATATATATATATATATATATATATATATATATATATATATATATATATATATATATATATATATATCCATCCCTGCAGCAGGGGAGACGAGCGCTCTACCAACTGGCCTACCAGCCACAATAGAAGAGGGTGACAGTTTCTACACCTTGGTAAATGCTCAAATGACAGTCGAGGACCACGGGGCTCGATGCCAGAACAGGACAAAACGGTTGGGCAAGGTACCCGGGAGTTAGGCGACTGCTGTGGGGTTGCCTCCTGGGGCGGGCTCAGTAGGGTGACCTATGGGGGGGGGGGAGGGGGGGAGGGCTGCGATACAAGCCTAAAGTATATACATACAGTATACACAAGCTTCCTGTCCCGGAAGGAAAGGGAATAATACACCCCGGAGACAGGTGAGCAGCACGTGTAATTCAGTGACCGCTCGCAGTGATAACAGCTTGGTGAGCCAGGGCCAGCTTGGTGAGCCTGGGCCAGCTTGGTGAGCCAGGGCCAGCTTGGTGAGCCTGGGCCAGCTTAATGAGCCTGGGCCAGCTTAATGAGACAGGGCCAGCTTGGTGAGCCTGGGCCAGCTTAGTGAGCCAGGGCCAGCTTGGTGAGTCAGGGCCAGCTTAGTGAGCCAGGGCCAGCTTGGTGAGCCTGGGCCAGCTTGGTGAGCCTGGGCCAGCTTGGTGAGACAGGGCCAGCTTGGTGAGCCTGGGCCAGCTTAATGAGCCAGGGCCAGCTTGGTGAGTCAGGGCCAGCTTAGTGAGCCAGGGCCAGCTTGGTGAGCCTGGGCCAGCTTGGTGAGCCTGGGCCAGCTTAGTGAGCCAGGGCCAGCTTAGTGAGCCTGGGCCAGCTTGGTGAGCCTGGGCCAGCTTGGTGAGCCTGGGCCAGCTTGGTGAGCCAGGGCCAGCTTAGTGAGCCAGGGCCAGCTTGGTGAGCCTGGGCCAGCTTGGTGAGCCTGGGCCAGCTTAGTGAGCCAGGGCCAGCTTAGTGAGCCTGGGCCAGCTTGGTGAGCCAGGGCCAGCTTGGTGAGCCTGGGCCAGCTTGGTGAGCCTGGGCCAGCTTGGTGAGCCAGGGCCAGCTTGGTGAGCCTGGGCCAGCTTAGTGAGCCAGGGCCAGCTTGGTGAGTCAGGGCCAGCTTGGTGAGCCAGGGCCAGCTTAGTGAGCCTGGGCCAGCTTGGTGAGCCAGGGCCAGCTTGGTGAGCCTGGGCCAGCTTGGTGAGCCTGGGCCAGCTTGGTGAGCCTGGGCCAGCTTGGTGAGCCTGGGCCAGCTTGGTGAGCCTGGGCCAGCTTGGTGAGCCTGGGCCAGCTTGGTGAGCCTGGGCCAGCTTAGTGAGCCTGGGCCAGCTTGGTGAGCCTGGGCCAGCTTGGTGAGCCTGGGCCAGCTTGGTGAGCCTGGGCCAGCTTGGTGAGCCTGGGCCAGCTTGGTGAGCCTGGGCCAGCTTAGTGAGCCTGGGCCAGCTTGGTGAGCCTGGGCCAGCTTGGTGAGCCTGGCCCAGCTTAGTGAGCCTGGGCCAGCTTGGTGAGCCTGGGCCAGCTTAGTGAGCCTGGCCAGCTTAGTGAGCCTGGGCCAGCTTGGTGAGCCTGGGCCAGCTTGGTGAGCCTGGGCCAGCTTGGTGAGCCTGGGCCAGCTTAGTGAGCCTGGGCCAGCTTGGTGAGCCTGGGCCAGCTTAGTGAGCCTGGGCTAGCTTGGTGAGCCTGGGCCAGCTTAGTGAGCCTGGGCCAGCTTGGTGAGCCAGGGGCCAGCTTGGTGAGCCTGGGCCAGCTTGGTGAGCCTGGGCCAGCTTAGTGAGCCAGGGCCAGCTTGGTGAGCCTGGGCCAGCTTGGTGAGCCAGGGCCAGCTTGGTGAGCCTGGGCCAGCTTAGTGAGCCTGGGCCAGCTTAGTGAGCCTGGGACAGCTTGGTGAGCCTGGGCCAGCTTGGTGAGCCTGGGCCAGCTTGGTGAGCCTGGGCCAGCTTGGTGAGCCTGGGCCATCTTAGTGAGCCAGAGCCAGCTTGGTGAGCCTGGGCCAGCTTGGTGAGCCTGGGCCATCTTAGTGAGCCAGAGCCAGCTTGGTGAGCCTGGGCCAGCTTGGTGAACCTGGGCCAGCTTGGTGAGCCTGGGCCAGTTTAGTGAGCCAGGGCCAGCTTAGTGAGCCTGGGCCAGCTTAATGAGCCAGGGCCAGCTTAGTGAGCCTGGGCCAGCTTAGTGAGCCTGGGCAAGCTTAGTGAGCCTGGGCCAGCTTAGTGAGCCAGGGCCAGCTTAGTGAGCCTGGGCCAGCTTAATGAGCCTGGGCCAGCTTAGTGAGCCTGGGCCAGCTTGGTGAGCCTGGGCCAGCTTAGTGAGCCAGGGCCAGCTTAGTGAGCCTGGGCCAGCTTGGTGAGCCTGGGCCAGCTTAGTGAGCCAGGGCCAGCTTGGTGAGCCTGGGCCAGCTTAATGAGCCTGGGCCAGCTTAGTGAGCCAGGGCCAGCTTAGTGAGCCTGGCCAGCTTAGTGAGCCTGGGCCAGCTTAGTGAGCCTGGGCCAGCTTAGTGAGCCAGGGCCAGCTTAGTGAGCCTGGGCCAGCTTAATGAGCCTGGGCCAGCTTAGTGAGCCTGGGCCAGCTTGGTGAGCCTGGGCCAGCTTAGTGAGCCAGGGCCAGCTTAATGAGCCTGGGCCAGCTTAGTGAGCCTGGGCCAGCTTGGTGAGCCTGGGCCAGCTTAGTGAGCCTGGGCCAGCTTAATGAGCCTGGGCCAGCTTAATGAGCCAAAGCCAGCTTAGTGAGCCTGGGCCATCTTAGTGAGCCAGGGCCAGCTTAGTGAGCCTGGGCCAGCTTAGTGAGCCTGGGCCAGCTTGGTGAGCCTGGGCCAGCTTAGTGAGCCTGGGCCAGCTTAATGAGCCTAGGCCAGCTTAGTGAGCCTGGACCAGCTTAATGAGCCAGGGCCACTTGGTGAGCCTGGGCCAGCTTGGTGAGCAAGGGCCAGCTTTGTGAGCCAGGGCCAGCTTGGTGAGCCAGGGACAGCTAATGAGCCAGGGCCAGCTTGGTGAGCCTGGGCCAGCTTGGTGAGCCAGGGCCAGCTTAATGAGCCAGGGCCAGCTTGGTGAGCCAGGACCAGCTTGGTGAGCCAGGG
>WNGS01142304.1:11829062-11846077 GCA_020271785.1 Procambarus virginalis | reverse complement strand
TCTACCTCAGTGGTCCCGTCTCCCTCAGTGGTCCCGTCACCCTCAGTGGTCCCGTCTCCCTCAGTGGTCCCGTCTCCCTCAGTGGTCCCGTCTCCCTCAGTGGTCCCGTCTCCTCAGTGGTTCCCGTCTCCCTCAGTGGTCCCGTCTCCCTCAGTGGTCCCGTCTCCCTCAGTGGTCCCGTCTACCTCAGTGGTCCCCGTCTCCCTCAGTGTCCCGTCTACCCTCAGTGGTCCCGTCTCCCTCAGTGGTCCCGTCTACCCTCAGTGGTCCCGTCTCCCTCAGTGGTCCCGTCTCCTCAGTGGTCCCGTCACCTCAGTGGTCCCGTCTACCTCAGTGGTCCCGTCTCCCTCAGTGGTCCCGTCTCCCTCAGTGGTCCCGTCTCCCTCAGTGGTCCCGTCTCCCTCAGTGGTCCCGTCACCCTCAGTGGTCCCGTCTCCCTCAGTGGTCCCGTCTCCCTCAGTGGTCCCGTCTACCTCGTGGTCCCGTCTCCCTCAGTGGTCCCGTCTCCCTCAGTGGTCCCGTCTCCCTCAGTGGTCCCGTCACCCTCAGTGGTCCCGTCTACCTCATGGTCCCGTCTCCCTCAGTGGTCCCGTCTACCTCAGTGGTCCCGTCTCCCTCAGTGGTCCCGTCTATCTCAGTGGTCCCGTCTATCTCAGTGGTCCCGTCTACCTCAGTGGTCCCGTCTACCTCAGTGGTCCCGTCTACCTCAGTGGTCCCGTCTCCCTCAGTGGTCCCGTCTACCTCAGTGGTCCCGTCTATCTCAGTGGTCCCGTCTATCTCAGTGGTCCCGTCTATCTCAGTGGTCCCGTCTATCTCAGTGGTCCCGTCTATCTCAGTGGTCCCGTCTATCTCAGTGGTCCCGTCTATCTCAGTGGTCCCGTCTATCTCAGTGGTCCCGTCTATCTCAGTGGTCCCGTCTCCCTCAGTGGTCCCGTGTATCTCAGTGGTCCCGTCTCCCTCAGTGGTCCCGTCTCCCTCAGTGGTCCCGTCTCCCTCAGTGGTCCCGTCTACCTCAGTGGTCCCGTGGTGGTACCTAAGTCGGGTTCTCATGGTGTCCAGTGTTACTCATACGTGTCTCATGGTGTCCAGTGTTTCTCATACGTGTCTCATGGTGTCCAGTGTTTCTCATACGTGTCTCATGGTGTCCAGTGTTTCTCATACGTGTCTCATGGTGTCCAGTGTTACTCATACGTGTCTCATGGTGTCCAGTGTTTCTCATACGTGTCTCATGGTGTCCAGTGTTTCTCATACGTGTCTCACAGTGTCCAGTGTCCCTCATACGTGTCTCATGGTGTCCAGTGTTTCTCATACGTGTCTCACGGTGTCCAGTGTTACTCATACGTGTCTCATGGTGTCCAGTGTTACTCATACGTGTCTCATGGTGTCCAGTGTCCCTCATACGTGTCTCATGGTGTCCAGTGTCCCTCATACGTGTCTCATGGTGTCCAGTGTTTCTCATACGTGTCTCATGGTGTCCAGTGTTTCTCATACGTGTCTCATGGTGTCCAGTGTTACTCATACGTGTCTCATGGTGTCCAGTGTCCCTCATACGTGTCTCATGGTGTCCAGTGTCCCTCATACGTCTCTCACGGTGTCCAGTGTTTCTCATACGTGTCTCATGGTGTCCAGTGTCCCTCATACGTGTCTCACGGTGTCCAGTGTTACTCATACGTGTCTCACAGTGTCCAGTGTCCCTCATACGTTTCTCATGTCTCTCATTCAGTCTAAAAACTCAGAAGATCGTGTTGAGTGGTTCAGGGACTCCCTTGTGCTCTTGGCTTAGGCTAGGCTTGATCGGCGTGGCCTTCCAACTGTTTTTATTGTTATCTGAGATAGCATTAGCTTGGCTACGGAGCTCCCCACCCAGCCTAGTGTGGTGCTCCACTCAGCCCTGTGTGGTGCTCCACCCAACCTTGTGTGGTGCTCCACCCAGCCTTGTGTGGTGCTCCACCCAGCCCTGTGTGTGGTGCACCACCCAGCCTAGTGTGGTGCACCACCCAGCCCTGTGTGGTGCTCCACCCAGCCTTGTGTGGTGCTCCACCCAGCCTTGTGTGGTGCTCCACCCAGCCCTGTGTGTGGTGCACCACCCAGCCTTGTGTGGTGCACCACCCAGCCTAGTGTGGTGCACCACCCAGCCTTGTGTGGTGCACCACCCAGCCTTGTGTGGTGCACCACCCAGCCTTGTGTGGTGCACCACCCAGCCTTGTGTGTGGTGCACCACCCAGCCTTGTGTGGTGCACCACCCAGCCTTGTGTGTGGTGAACCACCCAGCCTAGTGTGTGGTGCTCCACCCAGCCATGTGTGGTGCACCACCCAGCCTTGTGTGGTGCACCACCCAGTCTTGTGTGGTGCACCACCCAGCCTTGTGTGGTGCACCACCCAGCCTTGTGTGGTGCTCCACCCAGCCTTGTGTGGTGCTCCACCCAGCCTTGTGTGGTGCACCACCCAGCCTAGTTTGGTGCTCCACCCAGCCTTGTGTGGTGCACCACCCAGCCTAGTGTGGTGCACCACCCAGCCTTGTGTGGTGCACCACCCAGCCTTGTGTGGTGCACCACCCAGCCTAGTGTGGTGCTCCACCCAGCCTTGTGTGTGGTGCACCACCCAGCCTAGTGTGGTGCACCACCCAGCCTAGTGTGGTGCTCCACCCAGCCTTGTGTGGTGCACCACCCAGCCTTGTGTGGTGCACCACCCAGCCTTGTGTGGTGCACCACCCAGCCTAGTGTGGTGCTCCACCCAGCCTTGTTTGGTGCTCCACCCAGCCTTGTGTGGTGCACCACCCAGTCTAGTGTGGTGCTCCACCCAGCCTTGTGTGGTGCACCACCCAGCCTAGTGTGGTGCTCCACCCAGCCTAGTGTGGTGCACCACCCAGCCTAGTGTGGTGCTCCACCCAGCTTGTGTGGTGCACCACCCAGCGTAGTGTGGTGCACCACCCAGTCTTGTGTGGTGCACCACCCAGCGTAGTGTGGTGCTCCACCCAGTCTTGTGTGGTGCACCACCCAGCCTTGTGTGGTGCACCACCCAGCCTTGTGTGGTGCACCACCCAGCCTAGTGTGGTGCACCACCCAGCCTAGTGTGGTGCACCACCCAGCCTAGTGTGGTGCTCCAATCAGCCTAGTGTGGTGCACCACCCAGCCTAGTGTGGTGCTCCACCCAGCCTTGTGTGGTGCACCACCCAGCCTTGTGTGTGGTGCACCACCCAGCCTAGTGTGGTGCACCACCCAGCCTAGTGTGGTGCTCCACCCAGCCTTGTGTGGTGCACCACCCAGCCTTGTGTGGTGCTCCACCCAGCCTTGTGTGGTGCTCCACCCAGCCTTGTGTGGTGCTCCACCCAGCCTAGTGTGGTGCTCCACCCAGCCTTGTGTGGTGCACCACCCAGCCTTGTGTGGTGCACCACCCAGCCTTGTGTGGTGCACCACCCAGCCTAGTGTGGTGCACCACCCAGCCTAGTGTGGTGCACCACCCAGCCTTGTGTGGTGCACCACCCAGCGTAGTGTGGTGCACCACCCAGCCTTGTGTGCTGCACCACCCAGCCTTGTGTGGTGCACCACCCAGCCTTGTGTGGTGCACCACCCAGCCTTGTGTGGTGCACCACCCAGCCTTGTGTGGTGCACCACCCAGCCTTGTGTGTGGTGCACCACCCAGCCTAGTGTGGGGCACCACCCAGCCTAGTGTGGTGCACCACCCAGTCTTGTGTGTGCACCACCCAGCCTAGTGTGGTGCTCCACCCAGCCTTGTGTGTGGTGCACCACCCAGCCTTGTGTGGTGCACCACCCAGCCTTGTGTGGTGCTCCACCCAGCCTTGTGTGTGGTGCACCACCCAGCCTTGTGTGTGCTGCACCACCCAGCCTAGTGTGCTGCACCACCCAGCCTAGTGTGGTGCACCACCCAGCCTTGTGTGGTGCACCACCCAGCCTAGTGTGGTGCACCACCCAGCCTAGTGTGGTGCACCACCCAGCCTTGTGTGTGGTGCACCACCCAGCCTTGTGTGTGGTGCACCACCCAGCCTTGTGTGTGGTGCACCACCCAGCCTTGTGTGTGGTGCACCACCCAGCCTTGTGTGTGGTGCACCACCCAGCCTTGTGTGTGGTGCACCACCCAGCCTTGTGTGTGGTGCACCACCCAGTCTTGTGTGCTGCACCACCCAGCCTAGTGTGGTGCACCACCCAGCCTAGTGTGGTGCACCACCCAGCCTTGTGTGGTGCACCACCCAGCCTAGTGTGGTGCACCACCCAGCCTAGTGTGGGGCACCACCCAGCCTAGTGTGGTGCACCACCCAGCCTTGTGTGGTGCACCACCCAGCCTTGTGTGTGTGCACCACCCAGCCTTGTGTGTGGTGCACCACCCAGCCTTGTGTGTGGTGCTCCACCCAGCCTTGTGTGGTGCTCCACCCAGCCTTGTGTGGTGCACCACCCAGCCTTGTGTGTGGTGCACCACCCAGTCTTGTGTGGTGCACCACCCAGCCTAGTGTGGTGCTCCACCCAGCCTTGTGTGGTGCACCACCCAGCCTTGTGTGGTGCTCCACCCAGCCTTGTGTGGTGCACCACCCAGCCTTGTGTGGTGCACCACCCAGCCTAGTGTGGTGCACCACCCAGCCTTGTGTGGTGCACCACCCAGCCTTGTGTGGTGCTCCACCCAGCCTTGTGTGGTGCTCCACCCAGCCTAGTGTGGTGCACCACCCAGCCTTGTGTGGTGCACCACCCAGCCTTGTGTGGTGCACCACCCAGCCTTGTGTGGTGCACCACCCAGCCTTGTGTGGTGCTCCACCCAGCCTTGTGTGGTGCACCACCCAGCCTTGTGTGGTGCACCACCCAGCCTTGTGTGGTGCACCACCCAGCCTTGTGTGGTGCACCACCCAGCCTTGTGTGGTGCACCACCCAGCCTTGTGTGTGGTGCACCACCCAGCCTTGTGTGTGGTGCACCACCCAGCCTTGTGTGGTGCACCACCCAGCCTTGTGTGGTGCTCCACCCAGCCTTGTGTGGTGCACCACCCAGCCTTGTGTGGTGCACCACCCAGCCTTGTGTGGTGCACCACCCAGCCTTGTGTGGTGCTCCACCCAGCCTTGTGTGTGGTGCACCACCCAGCCTTGTGTGTGGTGCACCACCCAGCCTAGTGTGGTGCACCACCCAGCCTTGTGTGGTGCACCACCCAGCCTTGTGTGGTGCACCACCCAGCCTTGTGTGGTGCACCACCCAGCCTAGTGTGGTGCACCACCCAGCCTTGTGTGGTGCACCACCCAGCCTTGTGTGGTGCACCACCCAGCCTTGTGTGGTGCTCCACCCAGCCTTGTGTGTGTGCACCACCCAGCCTAGTGTGGTGCACCACCCAGCCTTGTGTGGTGCACCACCCAGCCTAGTGTGGTGCACCACCCAGCCTTGTGTGGTGCTCCACCCAGCCTTGTGTGTGGTGCACCACCCAGCCTAGTGTGGTGCACCATCCAGCCTTGTGTGGTGCACCACCCAGCCTTGTGTGGTGCACCACCCAGCCTTGTGTGGTGCTCCACCCAGCCTTGTGTGTGGTGCACCACCCAGCCTAGTGTGGTGCACCACCCAGCCTTGTTTGGTGCACCACCCAGCCTTGTGTGGTGCACCACCCAGCCTTGTGTGGTGCTCCACCCAGCCTTGTGTGGTGCACCACCCAGCCTTGTGTGGTGCACCACCCAGCCTAGTGTGGTGCACCACCCAGCCTTGTGTGGTGCACCACCCAGCCTTGTGTGGTGCTCCACCCAGCCTTGTGTGGTGCACCACCCAGCCTAGTGTGGTGCTCCACCCAGCCTTGTGTGGTGCACCACCCAGCCTTGTGTGGTGCTCCACCCAGCCTTCTGTGGGTTNTTTACTCGGGTTGAACTTTAGTAGCCATTTGTTGACCATTCATGCAGTCTGTCTAGGTTTCTTGTAGTCTTATACTGTCTTCCTCCGTCTTAATCCTCCTCATAATTTTTGCATCATCAGCAAACAATGAGAGGAATGATTCTATACCATCTGGAAGATCATTTACATATATAAGAAACAATATGGGTCCAAGGACTGAACCCTTCGGGACCCCACTGGTGACGTCTCGCCAATCTGAGACCTCACGCCTCACAGTGACTCGCTGCCTTCTGTTACTTAGGTACTCCCTTATCCAATGGAGTACCGTCCCTTTCACTCCTGCCTGCATCTCCAGCTTTCGCACTAGTCTTTGGTGTGGCACTGTGTCAAAGGCTTTCTGGCAATCCAAAAATATGCAGTCTGCCCACCCCTCTCTTTCTTGCCTGATCGTAGAATTCAATTAATCCTGTGAGGCAGGACTTGCCATCCCTGAAACCATGTTGGTGTTGTGACACAAAGTTCCTTCGCTCCAGATGTTCAACTAGCTTTTTTCTCGCAATTTTCTCATTAGCTTGCATGGTATGCAAATTAGGGACACTGGCCTGTAGTTCAGTGCCTGCTGTCTATCCCCTCTTCTTGTATATCGGGACTACGTTTGCCGCCTTCCAAATTTTTGGCAGTTCACTTGTTACCATTGATATGTAATACACCATGGAGAGTGGCAAGCATAGTGTGTGTGTGGGGGGGGGGGGGGTCGAGACAGGGAAGGTGTGTGTGTGGGGGGGGGGGCGAGACAGGGAAGGTGTGTGTGAAGAAATAGAACGCCTGAAAAAAAGTGATAAGCATTTTATCATATTTAAAAAAAAAAAAAATGGCAAATCACTAGCAAGATTTTTTGCTGTTGATTTTTGTTCAATCAAAACATGAATCCGCATCAATATTGATGACGGTGATAGCTAATTATAATCTAACAATGATTATTTTTAATTGTTCAGAGATTAAGACCAATACCCCCATTATTTGGTTCCCATACTCCCATGGAATATGGGTATCCCCGGTTAAAACCTCTGGACTACTAGCCTGATTCATTTTTGTTAGAAAAATCTTAACCACATTGGTAATGAATTATTAAGTGTCCAGTTCAACCCCAATATACAACCGATCCTTCAAAACGATAGTCTATTGCTATGTAAGAACTGTTGTACGCCCCGAAAGTTACCGTTTGTGTTATTTTAATTCTAAACATAAAATGTTAACTAATTTTTGGATGACTTGTTTCACTCGTTGGGTTAGGTATGATTGAGATCCCTTTCTCCATCAGTATCAGTTATATAGATAATTATCTCTCCAGTATGTCGCGAAAATCCAGATAAGTTAATGGGAGCTGTAACACCCATGATCCCCCTTCCCTAGAGTTCTCAACCAGGGAAGTCTGCTCCAAGAGGTCAGCCCAGATGCCCTCCGGTTTTCTTGTATGTTGATTAAAAATTCCTGGGTTAGTCTTATTCAGCACAGTTTCAAGTATGTAATATTTCATGATACTCTTGTCAACAGGGTAAGGGAGTAGACCCCAGATCCTCATGTGTAAACATGCTTGGATTTCCCCCTTTTAACCAGGTCAGAGGTCAGCCACACACGAAATTAATAAGTCCTCTCTTGAAACAGTTTATGGTTAATGTCAAACAAGTTTAATGATAAATTCTTGAGTGTTTGTGCACGTGTGGCCGACCTCTTATTTCGTGGTGTAGGTATCACAATAAATCTTCCCCCCCCCCTTTTTGTGAGGTGTATATAGAGGGTCCGTAGTGACTTAGGGAGAGTACGGTGCTCCCGGATCGAGGCCGGTTCTGTGACGATCATCCACAGGCCGGGAGAGACAGTGTCCACCGGACGGAGAGACAGAGGTCTTGTTTAAGGTAATGTGTGTGATCTCTGTAATTTGTTCCATGTCTAAATTTCTTAACTTGTTGCCAGTGTTAGAGTAGGAATTATCGTGGGGTTTAGTATAATTTGGTATCTCAATAAACTCATGTTAAATTTCCCGTCTGTGTCAATTGTTGAATCCTCTTAGAATCTGTTGGTATCGTGGCTGACAACCGTCTCATATTTAATGACAGTTATAGAAAGTACTCTCCAAGTCAAGCAATGTTTCTTGCCTCGTTGCTTGATTAGTCTCAGTGGTCAAAGGCAGGATGGTGGCAGCGTATTTAATCCTGTGTAGCATTTCCTTGTTGACAGTGTACCTTTGGTCCCGGTGTAACCATCATATGTCAGCTCATATTACAAGTGTTCAATAACAGTGTTACCAAGGGCAACTGATAGGAAGTGTTACTCAGGATAAGAAGTGTGTACATTTATTAGTTTAGTATTCATTATAGAAGGTCACAGTGGTGACTATTTTACCCGGTTTTACATTGGGTTATCATACCCAATGTTACAATGCTGGCAGTAGTCATAGCCAATGTTACATGAGGACCATAGTATATACAGGGATGGAACACATCCTCTGCGCAATAGGCATAGGTTAGAATTTCATTGTAATAGTTTGAAACTGTTGGCTAATGTGTAATTCTGTCCATCCCTCCAGAATGATAGTAAAACGGTCAACTGTTTTTACCGCAACGTAAATATAGAATTTAAGTTAACCTAAACCTCTCCTAACAATCCGAGGCCTGATACACGCTATCTATGGCCTATTATAGTGTGTACACACACACACACACACACACACACACACACACACACACACAACACACACACACACACACACACACACACACACACACACACACCAGTAGAATACTCGCCAAGAAAGGGATATGTAAATGAACAGAAGAAAGTGAGCTTCAAGGCGATGCACACTAACATAGATGGGATTACAAATAAAACTAGTGAACTTGGAGAGTGGGCACTAGAAGAAAACCCAGACATAATAGCACTCACAGAAACAAAGCTAACGAAAATCATAACAAATGCAGTGTTTCCACAGGGCTACTATGTAGTGAGGAAAGACAGAGAAGGGAGAGGAGGAGGTGGTGTGGCTTTGCTACTAAGAGAAGGTTGGAGTTTCGAAGAGATGGTAATTCAGAACTGTGAAGGTTTCAGGGACTACATATCAGGCACCATTGCAACTGGAGGACAGAAAATTATAACAGTAGTCATATATAACCCCCACCGAATGACAGAAGACCCAGACAGGAATATGATAGAAACAACATGGCCACCATCAATATAATAGAGAGAGCAGCTTCTGTGGCTAGCAGGAACGGATCCAGACTTCTAATCATGGGAGACTTCAACCATGGGAAGATAGATTGGGGGAACAGAGACCCACACGGAGGCCCAGACACATGGAGAGCTAAGCTGCTGGATGTGGCAACAAGAAACTTTCTAAGTCAACACGTCAAGGGACCGACAAGAATGAGAGGAGGGGATGAACCAGCCTTGCTTGATCTGATATTTACCCTAAATGAGTCGGATATAAGGGAAGTTAAGTTGGAAGCCCCCTTGGGAATGAGTGATCATAGTGTATTGAGCTTTGAGTACCTGGTTGAGCTAGGAATTATCACCCCCAAAAAAGAACTGGGAACCAAAGGGCTGGCGTACCGAAAGGGAAACTATGAGGAGATGAATAAATTCCTATGGGATATACATTGGGACACAGAACTCGGAACCAAGTCCGTACAAGACATGATGGACTATGTCACCCAAAAATGTCAGGAGGCTGTAAGCAGGTTTGTCCCAGCCCAACAGGAAAAAACAGAGAAGCAAAGGAAGAATCCGTGGTTTAATAGGGAATGTATGAAAGCAAAGGAGCTGAACAAAAGGGCATGGAGGAACTTCCGTAATAACAGAACACCAGAAAGTAGAGAGAGATACCAGAGAACCAGGAACGAGTATGTCAGTGTGAGAAGAGCAGCTGAGAAAAGGTATGAAAATGATATAGCTAATAAAGCCAAGACTGAACCAAAGCTACTACACAGTCACATCAGGAGGAAGACAACAGTGAAGGAACAGGTGATTAAACTTAGGGTGGGCGAGGACAGGTACACAGAGAATGACAAAGAGGTGTGTGAAGAACTCAACAAAAGGTTCCAGGAGGTCTTTACAATAGAACAGGGAGATATCACGGCGCTGGGAGAGGTGGCAGCAAACCAGGTGACCTTGGATAGGTTCGAAATTACAAGAGATGAGGTCAAAAAGCACCTATTGGAGCTGGATGTGAGAAAAGCTGTTGGGCCGGATGGAATCTCGCCATGGGTATTGAAAGAGTGTGCAGGAGCACTTTGCTTACCACTCTCCATAGTGTATAGTAAGTCACTGGAAACGGGGGACCTACCAGAAATATGGAAGACTGCTAATGTAGTACCAATATACAAAAAGGGTGACAGACAAGAGGCACTGAACTACAGGCCAGTGTCCTTAACTTGTATACCATGCAAGGTGATGGAGAAGATTGTGAGAAAAAACCTAGTAACACATCTGGAGAGAAGAGACTTCGTGACAACCCATCAACATGGGTTCAGGGAGGGTAAATCTTGCCTTACAGGCTTGATAGAATTCTACGATCAGGTGACAAGAATTAAGCAAGAAAGAGAAGGGTGGGCGGACTGCATTTTTTTGGACTGTCGGAAAGCCTTTGACACAGTACCCCATAAAAGGTTGATGCATAAGCTGGAGAAACAGGCAGGAGTAACAGGTAGGGCGCTCCAGTGGATAAGGGAGTACCTAAGCAATAGGAAGCAGAGAGTTACAGTGAGGGGTGAGACCTCAGACTGGCGTGAAGTCACCAGTGGAGTCCCACAGGGCTCTGTACTTGGACCTATCCTGTTTCTGATATACGTAAATGATCTCCCAGAGGGTATAGACTCATTCCTCTCAATGTTTGCTGACGACGCCAAAATTATGAGAAGGATTAAGACAGAGGAGGACAGCTTGAGACTTCAAGAAGACCTGGACAAGCTGCAGGAATGGTCGAACAAATGGCTGTTAGAGTTTAACCCAAGCAAATGTAATGTAATGAAGATAGGGGTAGGAAGCAGGAGACCAGATACAAGGTATCATTTGGGAGATGAAATACTTCAAGAGTCAGAGAGAGAGAAAGACCTGGGGGTTGATATCACGCCAGACCTGTCCCCTGAAGCTCATATCAAGAGGATAACATCAGCAGCATATGCCAGGTTGGCTAACATAAGAACGGCCTTTAGAAACTTGTGTAAGGAATCTTTCAGAACATTATATACCACATATGTCAGACCAATCCTGGAGTATGCGGCTCCAGCATGGAGTCCCTATCTAGTCAAGCATAAGACTAAACTGGAAAAGGTTCAAAGGTTTGCCACCAGACTAGTACCCGAGCTGAGAGGTATGAGCTACGAGGAGCGACTGCAGGAATTAAACCTCACTTCGTTGGAAGACAGAAGAGTTAGGGGGGACATGATCACCACATTCAAGATTCTCAGGGGAATCGACAGGGTTGATAAAGACAGGCTGTTTAACACAAGGGGCACACGCACTAGGGGACACAGGTGGAAACTGAGTGCCCAAATGAGCCACAGAGATATTAGAAAGAACTTTTTTAGTGTCAGAGTGGTTGACAAATGGAATGCATTAGGAAGCGATGTGGTGGAGGCTGACTCCATACACAGTTTCAAGTGTAGATATGATAGAGCCCATTAGGCTCAGGAAACTGTACACCTGTTGATTGACGGTTGAGAGGCGGGACCAAAGAGCCAGAGCTCAACCCCCGCAAGCACAACTAGGTGAGTACAACTAGGTGAGTACACACACACACACATATATATATATATATATATATATATATATATATATATATATATATATATATATATATATATATATATATAATGGTCCCCAGGCATATATGCATCTGAAAACTCACACCCCAGAACTGACTCGAACCCATACTGCCAGGAGCACTCTGCAACTGGTGTACAGGATCCCTTAACTACTCGACCATCACGACCGGACAACAGATGATCGTAGCCGAGGCTAATTCCCCATCATCCCGCCAGCACTCTGATGGTAATCTTGGGCATGGTATTTTTTCCGGACACTAAAAGTTCAAAGTACACACATTGAACTTTTCGAGGTCCATCACTACATATTGGTACAGCCGACCAAATAGTTACTAAATGCATGTACTATTTCTGGAGAATGGTTGTGTAATATATATGCTTAGCCCAGATAACTTATATATATTTGTTTAAACCCAGTTTCTTGGCAAATTCAAGTGGCATCTTCAGGCCTAAGCCAATTGTAAGGCATTTTGGTTTTGTATTTTCTGTACTCTTACATATAGTGAGGAGCATCGGTTTATTTTTAGCGGCAATATATGAGTGGTAAATGAGGCAGTAAATGTGCGCCGAACCTGTCCCTTGCAGGCAGACATTCTGGCTCCTGTCCCGCCGTCCTCTCTCCCTCAGTGGTCCGTCTACCTCAGTGGTCCCGTCTACCTCAGTGGTCCCGTCACCCTCAGTGGTCCCGTCTCCCTCAGTGGTCCCGTCTATTTCAGTGGTCCCGTCTCCCTCAGTGGTCCCGTCACCCTCAGTGGTCCCGTCACCCTCAGTGGTCCCGTCACCCTCAGTGGTCCCGTCACCCTCAGTGGTCCCGTCTACCTCAGTGGTCCCGTCTATCTCAGTGGTCCCGTCTACCTCAGTGGTCCCGTCTCCCTCAGTAGTCCCGTCTACCTGAGTGGTCCCGTCTCCCTCAGTGGTCCCGTCTCCCTCAGTGGTCCCGTCTACCTGAGTGGTCCCGTCTCCCTCAGTGGTCCGTCTACCTCAGTGGTCCCGTCTACCTCAGTGGTCCCGTCTATCTCAGTGGTCCCGTCTACCTCAGTGGTCCCGTCTCCCTCAGTAGTCCCGTCTACCTGAGTGGTCCCGTCTCCCTCAGTGGTCCCGTCACCCCTCAGTGGTCCCGTCTCACTCAGTGGTCCCGTCTACCTCAGTGGTCCCGTCTACCTCAGTGGTCCCGTCTCCCTCAGTGGTCCCGTCTCCCTCAGTGGTCCCGTCTCCCTCAGTGGTCCCGTCTCCCTCAGTGGTCCCGTCTCCCTCAGTGGCCCCGTCTACCTGAGTGGTCCCGTCTCCCTCAGTGGTCCCGTCTACCTCAGTGGTCCCGTCTCCCTCAGTGGTCCCGTCTCCCTCAGTGGTCCCGTCTACCTCAGTGGTCCCGTCTCCCTCAGTGGTCCCGTCTACCTCAGTGGTCCCGTCTACCTGAGTGGTCCCGTCTCCCTCAGTGGCCCCGTTTTCCTCAGTGGTCCCGTCTCCCTCAGTGGTCCCGTCTATCTCAGTGGCCCCGTCACCCTCAGTGGTCCCGTCACCCTCAGTGGTCCCGTCTACCTCAGTGGTCCCGTCTATCTCAGTGGTCCCGTCTACCTCAGTGGTCCCGTCTCCCTCAGTAGTCCCGTCTACCTGAGTGGTCCCGTCTCCCTCAGTGGTCCCGTCACCCTCAGTCGTGCCGTCTACCTCAGTGGTCCCGTCTCCCTCAGTGGTCCCGTCTACCTCAGTGGTCCCGTCTCCCTCAGTGGTCCCGTCTCCCTCAGTGGTCCCGTCTCCCTCAGTGGTCCCGTCTCCCTCAGTGGTCCCGTCTCCCTCAGTGGCCCCGTCTACCTGAGTGGTCCCGTCTCCCTCAGTGGTCCCGTCTACCTCAGTGGTCCCGTCTCCCTCAGTGGTCCCGTCTCCCTCAGTGGTCCCGTCTCCGTCAGTGGTCCCGTCTCCGTCAGTGGCCCCGTCTCCCTCAGTGGTCCCGTCTCCCTCAGTGGTCCCGTCTCCCTCAGTGGTCCCGTCACCCTCAGTGGTCCCGTCTATCTCAGTGGTCCCGTCTATCTCAGTGGTCCCGTCACCCTCAGTGGTCCCGTCTACCTGAGTGGTCCCGTCTCCCTCAGTGGCCCCGTTTTCCTCAGTGGTCCCGTCTCCGTCAGTGGTCCCGTCTATCTCAGTGGCCCCGTCACCCTCAGTGGTCCCGTCACCCTCAGTGGTCCCGTCTACCTCAGTGGTCCCGTCTCCCTCAGTGGTCCCGTCTCCCTCAGTGGTCCCGTCTCCCTCAGTGGTCCCGTCTCCCTCAGTGGTCCCGTCTCCCTCCGTGGTCCCGTCTCCCTCAGTGGTCCCGTCTCCCTCAGTGGTCCCGTCTACCTGAGTGATCCCGTCTCCCTCAGTGGTCCCGTCTACCTGAGTGGTCCCGTCTACCTGAGTGGTCCCGTCTCCGTCAGTGGTCCCGTCTCCGTCAGTGGTCCCGTCTCCGTCAGTGGTCCCGTCTCCCTCAGTGGTCCCGTCTCCGTCAGTGGTCCCGTCTCCCTCAGTGGTCCCGTCTACCTGAGTGGTCCCGTCTCCCTCATGGTCCCGTCTCCCTCAGTGGTCCCGTCTACCTCAGTGGTCCCGTCTCCCTCAGTGGTCCCGTCTACCTCAGTGGTCCCGTCTCCCTCAGTAGTCCCGTCTACCTGAGTGGTCCCGTCTCCCTCAGTGGTCCCGTCACCTCAGTCGTCCCGTCTCCCTCAGTGGTCCCGTCTACCTCAGTGGTCCCGTCTACCTCAGTGGTCCCGTCTCCCTCAGTGGTCCCGTCTCCCTCAGTGGTCCCGTCTCCCTCAGTGGTCCCGTCTCCCTCAGTGGTCCCGTCTCCCTCAGTGGTCCCGTCTACCTCAGTGGTCCCGTCTCCCTCAGTGGTCCCGTCTACCTCAGTGGTCCCGTCTCCCTCAGTGGTCCCGTCTCCCTCAGTGGTCCCGTCTCCGTCAGTGGTCCCGTCTCCCTCAGTGGTCCCGTCTCCCTCAGTGGTCCCGTCTCCCTCAGTGGTCCCGTCTCCCTCAGTGGTCCCGTCCCTCAGTGGTCCCGTCTATCTCAGTGGTCCCGTCTATCTCAGTGGTCCCGTCACCCTCAGTGGTCCCGTCTACCTGAGTGGTCCCGTCTCCCTCAGTGGCCCCGTTTTCCTCAGTGGTCCCGTCTCCGTCAGTGGTCCCGTCTATCTCAGTGGCCCCGTCACCCTCAGTGGTCCCGTCACCCTCAGTGGTCCCGTCTACCTCAGTGGTCCCGTCTCCCTCAGTGGTCCCGTCTCCCTCAGTGGTCCCGTCTCCCTCAGTGGTCCCGTCTCCCTCAGTGGTCCCGTCTCCCTCCGTGGTCCCGTCTCCCTCAGTGGTCCCGTCTCCCTCAGTGGTCCCGTCTACCTGAGTGATCCCGTCTCCCTCAGTGGTCCCGTCTACCTGAGTGGTCCCGTCTACCTGAGTGGTCCCGTCTCCGTCAGTGGTCCCGTCTCCGTCAGTGGTCCCGTCTCCGTCAGTGGTCCCGTCTCCCTCAGTGGTCCCGTCTCCGTCAGTGGTCCCGTCTCCCTCAGTGGTCCCGTCTACCTGAGTGGTCCCGTCTCCCTCATTGGTCCCGTCTCCCTCAGTGGTCCCGTCTACCTGAGTGGTCCCGTCTCCCTCATTGGTCCCGTCTCCCTCAGTGGTCCCGTCTCCCTCAGTGGTCCCGTCTACCTGAGTGGTCCCCGTCTCCCTCAGTGGTCCTGTCTACCTCAGTGGTCCCGTCTCCCTCAGTGGTCCCGTCTACCTCAGTGGTCCCGTCTCCCTCAGTGGTCCCGTCTACCTCTGTGGTCCCGTCTCCCTCAGTGGTCCCGTCACCCTCAGTGGTCCCGTCTCCCTCAGTGGTCCCGTCTACCTCAGTGGTCCCGTCTACCTCAGTGGTCCCGTCTCCCTCAGTGGTCCCGTCTCCCTCAGTGGTCCCGTCTCCCTCAGTGGTCCCGTCTCCCTCAGTGGTCCCGTCTCCCTCAGTGGCCCCGTCTACCTGAGTGGTCCCGTCTCCCTCAGTGGTCCCGTCTACCTCAGTGGTCCCGTCTCCCTCAGTGGTCCCGTCTCCCTCAGTGGTCCCGTCTACCTCAGTGGTCCCGTCTCCCTCAGTGGTCCCGTCTACCTCAGTGGTCCCGTCTACCTGAGTGGTCCCGTCTCCCTCAGTGGTCCCGTCACCCTCAGTGGTCCCGTCTCCGTCAGTGGTCCCGTCTCCCTCAGTGGTCCCGTCTCCCTCAGTGGTCCCGTCTCCCTCAGTGGTCCCGTCTACCTCAGTGGTCCCGTCTCCCTCAGTGGTCCCGTCTCCCTCAGTGGTCCCGTCTCCCTCAGTGGTCCCGTCTACCTGAGTGGTCCCGTCTCCCTCAGTGGTCCCGTCTCCCTCAGTGGTTCCGTCTCCCTCAGTGGTCCCGTCTCCCTCAGTGGTCCCGTCTACCTGAGTGGTCCCGTCTCCCTCAGTGGTCCCGTCTCCCTCAGTGGTCCCGTCTACCTCTGTGGTCCCGTCTCCCTCAGTGGTCCCGTCACCCTCAGTGGTCCCGTCTCCCTCAGTGGTCCGTCTCCCTCAGTGGTCCCGTCTCCCTCAGTGGTCCCGTCTCCCTCAGTGGCCCCGTCTACCTGAGTGGTCCCGTCTCCCTCAGTGGTCCCGTCTCCCTCAGTGTCCCGTCTCCCTCAGTGGTCCCGTCTCCTCAGTGGTCCCGTCTCCCTCAGTGGTCCCGTCTACCTCAGTGGTCCCGTCTCCTCAGTGGTCCCGTCTCCCTCAGTGTCCCGTCTCCCTCAGTGGTCCCGTCTACCTCAGTGGTCCCGTCTCCCTCAGTGGTCCCGTCTCCCTCAGTGGTCCCGTCTCCCTCAGTGGTCCCGTCTCCCTCAGTGGTCCCGTCTCCCTCAGTGGTCCCGTCTCCCTCAGTGGTCCCGTCTCCCTCAGTGGTCCCGTCTCCCTCAGTGGTCCCGTCTCCCTCAGTGGTCCCGTCTACCTCAGTGGTCCCCGTCTCCCTCAGTGGCCTGTCTACCTCAGTGGTCCCGTCTCCCTCAGTGGTACCGTCTACCTCAGTGGTCCCGTCTCCCTCAGTGGTCCCGTCTCCCTCAGTGGTCCCGTCTCCCTCAGTGGTCCCGTCTCCCTCAGTGGTCCCGTCTCCCTCAGTGGTCCCGTCTCCCTCAGTGGTCCCGTCTCCCTCAGTGGTCCCGTCACCTCAGTGGTCCCGTCTCCCTCAGTGGTCCCGTCTCCCTCAGTGGTCCCGTCTCCCTCAGTGGTCCCGTCTCCCTCAGTGGTCCCGTCTCCCTCAGTGGTCCCGTCTCCCTCAGTGGTCCCGTCCCTCAGTGGTCCCGTCTCCCTCAGTGGTCCCGTCTACCTCATGGTCCCGTCTCCCTCAGTGGTCCCGTCTCCCTCAGTGGTCCCGTCTCCCTCAGTGGTCCCGTCTATCTCAGTGGT
>WNGS01142304.1:11819541-11825057 GCA_020271785.1 Procambarus virginalis | reverse complement strand
TACTGGACCTTTGTTGTGTGTTTGTTATACTGGACCTTTGTGGTGTGTTTGTTATACTGTGACCTTGTGTGCGTGTGTGTGTTATACTGGACCTTTGTGGTGTGTTTGTTATACTGGACCTTTGTGGCGTGGTGTTTGTTATACTGGACCTTTGTGGCGTGCGTGTGTTATACTGGACCTTTGTGGCGTTTGTGTGTTATACTGGACCTTTGTGGCGTTTGTGTGTTATACTGGACCTTTGTGGCGTTTGTGTGTTATACTGGACCTTTGTGGCGTGAGTGTGTTATACTGGACCTTTGTGGCGTGCGTGTGTTTTACTGGACCTTTGTGGCGCGTGTGTGTGTTATACTGGACATTTGTGGCGTGTGTGTGTGTTATACTGGACATTTGTGGCGTGTGTGTGTTATCCTGGACCTTTGTGGCGTGTGTGTGTTATACTGGACATTTGTGGCGTGTGTGTGTTATACTGGACCTTTGTGGCGTGTGTGTGTGTTATACTGGACATTTGTGGCGTGTGTGTGTTATAACTAGACCTTTGTGGCGTGTGTGTGTTATACTGGACATTTGTGGCGTGTGTGTGTTATACTGGACCTTTGTGGCGTGTGTGTGTGTTATACTGGAGCTTTGTGTGTGTGTGTGTGTTATACTGGACATTTGTGGCGTGTGTGTGTTATACTGGACCTTTGTGCGTGTGTGTGTGTTATGCTGGACCTTTGTGGCGTGTGTGTGTTATACTGGACCTTTGTGGCGTGTGTGTGTTTATACTGGAACCTTTGTGGCGTGTGTGTGTTATACTGGACCTTTGTGGCGTGTGTGTGTGTTATGCTGGACACTTTGTGGCGTGTGTGTGTTATACTGGACCTTTTTTCGTGTGTGTGTTGTACTGGACCTTTGTGGCGTGTGTGTGTGTTATGCTGGACCTTTGTGGCGTGTGTGTTATACTGGACCTTTGTGGCGTTTGTGTGTTATACTGGACCTTTGTGGCGTGTGTGTGTATACTGGACCTTTGTGGCGTGTGTGTGTTATACGGGACCTTTGTGGCGTGTGTGTATACTGGACCTTTGTGGCGTTTGTGTGTTATACTGGACCTTTGTGGGTGTGTTATACTGGACTTTGTGGTGTGTTTGTTATACTGGACCTTTGTGGTGTGTTTGTTATACTGGACCTTTGTGGCGTTTGTGTGTTATACTGGACCTTTGTGGTGTGTTTGTTATACTGGACCTTTGTGGCGTTTGTGTGTTATACTGGACCTTTGTGGCGTGCGTGTGTTATACTGGACCTTTGTGGCGTTTGTGTGTTATACTGGACCTTTGTGGCGCGTGTGTGTTATACTGGACCTTTGTGGCGTGAGTGTGTTATACTGGACCTTTGTGGCGTGTGTGTGTTGTACTGGACCTTTGTGGCGCGTGTGTGTGTTATACTGGACATTTGTGGCGTGTGTGTGTTATACTGGACCTTTGTGGCGTGTGTGTGTTATACTGGACCTTTGTGGCGTGTGTGTGTTATACTGGACCTTTGTGGCGTGTGTGTGTTATACTGGACCTTTGTGGCGTGTGTGTGTGTTATACTGGACCTTTGTGGCGTGTGTGTTATACTGGACCTTTGTGTCGTGTGTGTTATACTGGACCTTTGTGGCGTGTGTGTGTTATACTGGACCTTTGTGGCGTGTGTGTGTGTTATACTGGACCTTTGTGGCGTGCGTGTGTTGTACTGGACCTTTGTGGCGTGTGTGTGTTATACTGGACCTTTGTGGCGTGTGTGTGTTATACTGGACCTTTGTGGCGTGTGTGTGTTATACTGGGCCTTTGTGGCGTGTGTGTGTTATACTGGACCTTTGTGGCGTGTGTGTGTTATACTGGACCTTGTGGCGCGTGTGTGTTATACTGGACCTTTGTGGCGTGTGTGTGTTATACTGGACCTTTGTGGCGTGTGTGTGTTATACTGGACCTTTGTGGCGTGTGTGTGTTATACTGGACCTTTGTGGCGTGTGTGTGTTATACTGGACCTTTGTGGCGTGTGTGTGTGTTATACTGGACCTTTGTGGCGTGAGTGTGTTATACAGGACCTTTGTGGCGTGTGTGTGTTATACTGGACCTTTGTGGCGTGTGTGTTATACTGGACCTTTGTGGCGTGTGTTTGTTATACTGGACCTTTGTGGCGCGTGTGTGTTATACTGGACTTTTGTAGCGTGTGTGCGTTATACTGGACCTTTGTGGCGTGTGTGTGTGTGTTATACTGGACCTTTGTAGCGTGTGTTTGTTATACTGGACCTTTGTGGCGCGTGTGTGTTATACTGGACCTTTGTGGTGTGTGTGTGTTATACTTAACCTTTGTGGTGTGTGTGTGTTATACTGGACCTTTGTAGCGTGTGTGTTATAATGGACCTTTGTGGCGTGTGTGTGTTATACTGACCTTTGGGTGTGTGTGTGTTATACTGGACCTTTGTGGTGTGTGTGTGTGTTATACTGGACCTTTGTGGCGTGTGTGTGTTATACTGGACCTTTGTGGCGTGTGTGTGTTATACTGGACCTTTGTAGCGTGTGTATGTTATACTGGACCTTGTGGCGTGTGTTATACAGGACCTTTTGAAGAACTGGTTTGGAATAATATCCATTTGGTCACCCATCCAGATACCAGCCGGACCCAACGACCCCTTTCCTGGCTGACTGATTAATAGGTGGATAATTTACAGGTCCTCCTCCTCAATTTATCATAAATTCATTGTTACAAAATAATTAGGCCGTAATAGGCCAAAATATTGTTCCTATAATATATACAGATGTCGAATATTTTACTTACAAAAATTGAGCCATAATATGTTAATAACGAAGTGGAGTAATGTGTATGATTAGGTCATAAGCAAGCAAGTTAATAATAATTAACTTGTTATTAGTTATTAAACCAATAGTAATTATAAATTAGTTATTAGTTATACGAGTTATTAAACTATGACTAACTTGCTGTTAGTCATAGGCCTGTCACTAGCCTAATAGTTAGCACAGGCCTAGCTATTCTACGTTAAACCTATTAATCGAAGCACTAGTTAATACAGTTATAGAATATTTAGAACGAACTCTAATGTGTCCAGTCAGCATCAAACATCCTCCAGTGTGGATGAGGCTACTAGTACAAACATCCTCCAGTGTGGATGAGGCTACTAGTACAAACATCCTCCAGTGTGGATGAGGCTACTAGTACAAACATCCTCCAGTGTGGATGAGGCTACTAGTACAAACATCCTCCAGTGTGGATGAGGCTACTAGTACAAACATCCTCCAGTGTGGATGAGGCTACTAGTACAAACATCCTCCAGTGTGGATGAGGCTACTAGTACAAACATCCTCCAGTGTGGATGAGGCTACTAGTACAAACATCCTCCAGTGTGGATGAGGCTACTAGTACAAACATCCTCCAGTGTGGATGAGGCTACTAGTACAAACATCCTCCAGTGTGGATGAGGCTACTAGTACAAACAGCCTCCAGTGTGGATGAGGCTACTAGTACAAACATCCTCCAGTGTGGATGAGGCTACTAGTACAAACATCCTCCAGTGTGGATGAGGCTACTAGTACAAACATCCTCTAGTGTGGATGAGGCTACTAGTACAAACATCCTCTAGTGTGGATGAGGCTAGTAGTACAAACAGCCTCCAGTGTGGATGAGGCTAGTAGTACAAACATCCTCCAGTGTGGATGAGGCTACTAGTACAAACATCCTCTAGTGTGGATGAGGCTACTAGTACAAACATCCTCTAGTGTGGATGAGGCTACTAGTACAAACATCCTCTAGTGTGGATGAGGCTACTAGTACAAACAGCCTCCAGTGTGGATGAGGCTAGTAGTACAAACAGCCTCCAGTGTGGATGAGGCTAGTAGTACAAACATCCTCCAGTGTGGATGAGACTACTAGTACAAACATCCTCCTGCTGGGCTATTAGTACTTGTTGTAGGTTACTGCAGGAAATAACTCCTCATTTGATCTACTCTTTGTAATATTTCATATAAAATTAAATTTCAAATAAAATAGGGTAGCAGTACATTGCTGTGTGTACCTAAGCTTGCTAATAATAAAAAAAACAAAATCATGTAAACTGTGAGTGTCGTGTAATAAATTATTTTATACCAAAACAGTATGAGACACTCGCAGGAGCTTTAATTGTTACCATATTTCTTTCACTCTCGGATATTATAAGATATTCTCGTATTCTACTTAAAATTTGCTCTTTAACATTGGAGACTACACTAGATTCTCTTACCTTTTTTTTCCTTTGATTCCACGTATGATTAACCATCCTGGAGATGGGGTATAGATTTTGTTTTATTAATAATCTTAGGTATGCATAGTAATTGCCGCTACTCTATTCGAAATGAAGAATTACAGTGTAGATAAAAAAAATTGACTATAAGCTCATCTAATATCCTCATATCACAGGATAGTTAGCACATACATGGTATCTCTCCTGATTCATACATGGTATCAGGAGAGAACAGGAAATAGGAGGCTGATGTATTAGCCTACACTAGCAAACTCTGGGTACAGCACAAGAATATCTTCCAGTATTCGTGGGTGAATGAAGTAGTTACAGAGCTCAGAGTACCTCATACTATTAGGTCTGAAGTCACTGATAACAGGGTAATAATCACAGATATAGTAGTGTTGGAGAGTATGTCCCAGTTCTTGTTCACTTAGTTTACAATTGGAATGTTCACCACTGGTGGATTCGTTACCTTCAGTTACCTGCTATAGATATCGATATCCCAGCCTAATTCTGGCAATTACAATGTCACACTGTCTAGTGGATGTTTAATGCTGCCTGTACAGGCTTGTCGCATGCAGTTTTAGCTGCCTTGTCCGTGTCATCATGCTGGACAATGCCTACGCGAGATGGTATCCATACAAATGAGACTGAAACTCTTGCTCTGTGTCTTAATGTTGTTTATACTGGGGTTATAGATGGTTTCATACCTCTTGACCTACTCTGCAATTCCTCAAATAACGCATAGCACATTGCTGTGTACCTAATCTTAATTGCCATAGCAAATTAATGTAAGCTATAAATACCAGTTGCCTAGTTGTTAAATCTAACTTTAAATTCAATAAGCATAATATAAAAATGCTCGCACTCTGCACTGACTTTGTAATCATACCATCCAGAAATGCGTAGGAAATACCTTAGCAGATAGTGGAGACAATTGCGAAAATAGAACTAGGAAAGGAGAGGCGCCCGCATAATATTACGAATCTTTGCGGGAGTAAATTATTGTCACACGCAGTCCTCGCCTCCACTGCCATTCTTAATAATTACTTCTATAGGTTATAATAATACCCGATCACACAGAACACGCATGCATTTCAAAGTGGACTCTATCCCGGTAATTCGACAGTTGCAACGATAGGTGTCGGACTTGAAGCAATGCGTAGAAGTATAGTAAGAAAAGTGAGTAGGTAGCAACTGCGAGGGACTCCAGGAGAGAAGAGGGTGTCGAGTTTAGTTACGAGTCGAACGCCAAGACGGG
>WNGS01142304.1:11809541-11814541 GCA_020271785.1 Procambarus virginalis | reverse complement strand
TTTTTTGGAGTTAAAATTAACGTAGATATATGACCGAACCTAACCAACCCTACCTAACCTAACCTAACCTATCTTAATAGGTTAGGTTAGGATAGGTAGCCGAAAAAGTTAGGTTAGGTTAGGTAGTCGAAAAACAATTAATTCATGAAAACTTGGCTTATTAGGCAAATCGGGCCTTGCATAGTAGGCTGAGAAGTGCGTTCTGGCTACTAGGTACGACATATATTATATATATATATATATATATATATATATATATATATATATATTATATATATATATATATATATATATATATTTATATATATATATATATATATATATATATATATTTATATATATATATATATATATATATATATATATATATATATATATATATATATATATATATATATAATATACTGTATATATAAACGTACTGAACGGGGTGAGAATAGCTTGAACCACCTCATCCCTTTGTGTGTATTTATACCTCAATAAACTGATTTGAATTTGTTTGACCAAAGGATCATTCTGGATTCAGGTGTTCGTCCGTGGTTACCTAGCGGCAATTAGCGGGTCATGTTGTAGGAAGTCGTAACTCTCCACAGCGTGGCCCTCCCTCCCTCTGTTCACACACTACACTCTTATCATCTAGATTCCAACACAAGCCGAATGGCCATAAATACCTCTAGCCAAGTTATGCTGGAGCTCTCAACTGATTTTGTTACTTGTCCCATACAAGTATTTTGTTTGACATGTTTCAGTGTGATAAACAATGGATCTGCTAGTTCTTGTTTGCACTCTTGTTTTCATCAAAGTTATCAAGAGTTCTCATCTAATGACACAAAATTCTGTTTTGATAGCCTAAGATTATGTTCAGTATTCTTTGTTTACTGCAAGGTGGTTTGTCAACGGCATCAACTTTACCATGTTCTAGGAGGCCTATGCATGAGGGAATTCACAATAATTTGATTCTGAACCCCTTTATTAATTGTATATACAGAATATCTGTCGCGTCAGAGACAAGCATGTTACAATTGGACCTAGTCATCCTGCGTCCGGTGGAGGAACCAATGACGGGCTCCGAGAACTCTAAATTCGTTTTAATAATCGTGTTAAAGAACTGTTTATACCAGTTACAGAATTTGTTACCATATACATCAACACTATTTACAGTTAATCATTAAAATCACTAAATATTTTTATTCGAAAACATCTGGCAACATAGGAGAGTATTACTGAGGTGATGTAAAGTTATATAGAAGATCACTCTTTTTAACAAGAACGTTTTGGTAAATTGCCTTATATAAGTTTAAGGGTAACCCATCCTAGGGTACAGCTCCTTACATCAGTTTAAAGGTAACCCATCCTAGGGTACAGCTCCTTATATCAGTTTAAGGGTAACCCATCCTAGGGTACAGCTCCTTACATCAGTTTAAGGGTAACCCATCCTAGGGTACAGCTCCTTACATCAGTTTAAGAGTAACCCATCCTAGGGTACAGCTCCTTACATCAGCTTAAGGGTAACCCATCCTAGGGTACAGCTCCTTACATCAGTTTAAGGGTAACCCATCCTAGGGTACAGCTCCTTACATCAGTTTAAGGGTAACCCATCCTAGGGTACAGCTCCTTACATCAGTTTAAGGGTAACCCATCCTAGGGTACAGCTCCTTACATCAGTTTAAGGGTAACCCATCCTAGGGTACAGCTCCTTACAACAGTTTAAGGGTAACCCATCCTAGGGTACAGCTCCTTACATCAGTTTAAGGGTAACCCATCCTAGGGTACAGCTCCTTACAACAGTTTAAGGGTAACCCATCCTAGGGTAGAGTGGAACAGTAAAGTTTTTTTATTATTATTATTATTTTCTACCACAGACGTGGCCACACATTAACAATGGTAACCAGCATATATACATTTTCTTCTGTCCTCTGTGGTGGGAGCATGGAGCGTGGAGCCTAGGTGTGTGTGAGACACCCGTCTGGGTTCCAGTATATCATCATCCCGTCCCTCTGACTTAACTGTCACTTGCTGTTGACATTTCACAAATTGATCTCCGTGACGGTTCGTGTGAAGTTAATTTGATTAAAGCAGCTCTTAGTGTGGGTGGGAGGGATGCAGAGAGAGAGAAAATAACACGTTCAGTGGTGATAAAATAAGAACATAATATTGCAGGTCGAACAGCCATACAAATGGTTGGCAAAATCCTCTACCTTAGTGATAAAGTCGATATATTGGGAACGCTTCAATGTCCATGAAAACCCTTAAGGATTACTACCGATACTTGAGTGACACTCGTGATAACACTAAGTCTTGCTCAACCTAACAAGCAAGGCTGCCAGGACACTAACAGCCCTATCTATGGTGCATATCATAGCTTCTCGACAGCAGTGGTTGTAAAACTTGATAAGAAGCACAAGTTCGCTCCCACACTACAGTATGCACACTCTTCACCTCCCACACACACCTATGCACAGGGGCCTGGTAGCTGAGTGGACAGCGCTCGGGATTCGTAATCCTAGGGACCGGAAATCCATCCCGGGGATGGAAACAAATGGGCAGAGTTTCTTTCACCCTGATGCACCTGTTCACCTAGCAGTAAATAGGTATCTGGGAGTTAGACAGATACTACGGGCTGCTTCCTGGGGGTGTGTGTACCTGTGAAGAAAAAAAAACAAAGTTGATTGACAGTTGAGAGGCGGGCCGAAAGAGCCAGAGCTCAACCCTTCCCCCACCCTGCAAGCACAATTAGGTGAATACCTCTCCTGGACTGCCTGCCCCCATCAATCGTCGGACTTTTGGGCACGGTGAAGAGTTTAGGTCTTGTGAGAATGCTCATCTCCAGTCCACGGCGTGGGTATGGGGTGCATAATAAATAACTCTAATCAAGACATCATGATGGATCTGGTTTGAACATCCGAACCTTCGACACTGGCCAGATGTTAATGGACTTATTATTATATATAAGGTCAACATTCTCAGGGTTCATCACCTGGCCCAACTTCGTGGACAGCTAAAAGTTGACAGCAGTAACACAAGGCTCACGCACCAATAGCCTCATGCTGGAACTGTCTTTCTCAAGAACGTCATTCTATCAACAATCATTCCTGGGCTGAGTTCCCTCTGGAGCTTGTTCTCTCAACACTGTAATACGCGGGAGATGAAGGCAACCGACCACCTCAAGGCTCTGACACACCTCCTGCCTCAGCCTGTGTATTATATGATAGTTACTTAACATTGAAGTTTGTTTATTCCTAACAGATAGAGATAATGATCTCATCAAATAAATGAGTTTCTTGGGGGCAGTTTTTAGATGAGTTTCGGATTCATTCCTAATGAACCCTAAGTTGAAAAAGAAGTCAGTGTTTGTTCCGTAGTTTAGGTCTCTACGTCGGTGTTCCGTAGTTTAGGTCTCTACATCGGTGTTCCGTAGTTTAGGTCTCTACGCCGGTGTTCCGTAGTTTAGGTCTCTACGTCGGTGTTCCGTAGTTTAGGTCTCTACGTCGGTGTTCCGTAGTTTAGGTCTCTACGCCGGTGTTCCGTAGTTTAGGTCTCTACGCCGGTGTTCCGTAGTTTAGGTCTCTACGCCGGTGTTCCGTAGTTTAGGTCTCTACTCTGGTGTTCCGTAGGTTAGGTGTTTCTTGGGTTAGGCCTAGGCATTGGGATTAAAATGTTAAACAAATCCCTTCATATGGGCGTTAACCTTTAGGGTTATCAAGACATCCACCAGCTTATGAACCAACCAGCAAATATACTTTCTCCGGAGCACGAGAAAAGTAGATTCTATGTAAAGTGAGAAGTTAAGTAGATAGCAAGAAGTTAAGTACATAGCAAGAAGTTAAGTGCATAGCAAGAAGTAGATAGCAAGAAGTTAAGTACATAGCAAGAAGTTAAGTACATAGCAAGAAGTTAAGTGCATAGCTAGAAATTTATTACTTCTCTCAGTGCATGTGATAGGCTTTATCCTTGTTGTAAATTAATGAATACCATTATATTATCATAGAATTATTATATGAAACTACTGGCAATTTATGTAGGCTATGCTCTTTTCTTTCAATATCCATGTATAACTATCGTTAGCCTAGTGCGAGCCCGTTGTATTTTTCAGGTTTTTGTCATATTTATAAAATAGAATATCTGTCGAAAGTTTATAAGCCAGATCCTCATTAAAATGAGCAGGATAACTGATGATAATAAGGAGACGATCACAAGAGAGGCGGTGTCAGCTCCCATGGCCCTCCCTTTCCCCCTGGAAAAGGTCGGCCCCTATTCACCCCCTTCACGAAGTCAGCGGTTATGAAAAGTTCTGCCTTGAGTCTGTAGTGTCTACACTCTGAGCCTACACTCTGCCCTGAGTCTGTAGTGTCTACACTCTGAGCCTACACTCTGCCCTGAGTCTGTAGTGTCTACACTCTGAGCCTACACTCTGCCCTGAGTCTGTAGTGTCTACACTCTGAGCCTACACTCTGCCCTGAGTCTGTAGTGTCTACACTCTGAGCCTACACTCTGCCCTGAGTCTGTAGTGTCTACACTCTGAGCCTGCACTCTGCCCTGAGTCTGTAGTGTCTACACTCTGAGCCTACACTCTGCCCTGAGAGTGTAGGCTTTACCATTATTTGTTCATGAGTATATTCCGTTATTGACATGTAACACGTATGCTCAGATAATGAATTTGCATTTGTGGGAGCCAGCACTTGGTTACAGTGAAGGAGATAGTGTGTAGTGAATATGTTTACAGTGATGAGCGGGGATTATTGGGAAGGTTTGGGGAATGATGGGGTGGGTTATGTTGGGAGATGGGGAAGGTATATGTGGGGGGAGATGTGAAGGATGTATGTGGGGAGAGGTATGAATGGGGTGATGGGGGTAGACGGGGAGGATGTGTCTGGGAAGGGGTTAGAGAGTGTGTGTGCGAGGAGATGGGGAGTGTGTGTTGGGGAGGGGCGGAGAGTGAGAGTGTGAAGATGTCTACAGTGACGAAAACAGTGTATATTGAAGATAATTACTGTGATGGC
>WNGS01142304.1:11771804-11786071 GCA_020271785.1 Procambarus virginalis | reverse complement strand
ACAGGGAATTATTAGGTAGTGTTTAGTTTTAATCTTAAACTGGTTGAGAGAGGTACAGTCTTTAACATGGTTGGGAAGGTCATTCCACATTCTGGGTCCCTGATTTGTAAAGCATTTCTAGTTTGATTAAGCCGTACTCTTGGAATATCAAACTGTATTTATTTCTGGTGTGGTGCTCATGGGTTCTGTTACAACCTGCAATGAAGCTTTTGAGTTCAGGATTGGCATTACAGTTCAGCGTTTTATATATGTATGATACACATGAGAGAATGTGCAGTGACTTAATATCTAACATATTCAGAGATTTGAGTAGGGGTACCGAGTGATGTCTGGGGCCAGAGTTGGATATTGTCCTAATAGCAGCTTTGTGTTGAGTAATTAGAGGACGTAAATGATTTTGGGTAGTAG
Source organism: Procambarus virginalis (assembly GCA_020271785.1). NCBI lineage: Eukaryota > Metazoa > Arthropoda > Malacostraca > Decapoda > Cambaridae > Procambarus > Procambarus virginalis. The sequence goes on along the minus strand of WNGS01142304.1, from coordinate 11,785,663 downwards.
AACCCAAGCACAAATACCATAGTTGAGATATGGATAGATGAGGGAGTAATAGAGAGTCACCAGGGCAGGGCGGGGTACATAATATCTGATCTTAGAAAGAATGCCAACAGTTTTTGAAACTTTTTTTGATATGTTTAGAATGTGTCCTGGAAGTTCAGCTTGTGGTCAATGAGAACGCCAAGGAACTTACCATCTAATTTGTTACAAATTGGGTATTGTAATTTGAGATTTATTTGATTAGAGGATTTATTGCCAACAGAATATAGAAAGTTTTGTCAATGTTAAGGGTGAGTTTGTTGGCAGTTAGCAAAGATGGACTTTATTTAGCTCAGTATTTACTGTGGCATTTAGAGCAAGGGGGTCAGGACTGGAGTAAATGAAGGTTGTGTCGTCAGCAAAAAGAATTGGTTTGAGGTGTTGGGAGGCATTTGGAAGGTCATTAATGTAGATGAGAAAGAGAGGGCCAAGTGTGCTGCCCTGAGGAACACCAATGTTGATGGGTAGGGTGGGAGAAATTGAATTATTCACAGAAACACACTGGAGCTTGTCAGTAAGGTAAGATTTGAGGTATTGCAGGGAGTGTCCTCTGACTCCATAATGATGTAATTTAAGAAGAAGGTTTGGTGGTGACAGTGTCAAAAGCCTTACGCAGGTCCACAAATAACCCAACAGGGAACTCATTTTTATCAAGAGCTGCATGAATCAAGTTAATCATACTAATAAGTTCATCGTTAGTGCTTTTTTGGGTCTGAAGCCATATTGACAAGAGCTAAGTATATTGTGTTTGGCTAGATAAGAGTAAAGCTGCTTGTAGATTAGTTTTTCAAATATTTTTGACAAGTTAGGCAGGATTGATACAGGTCTGTAGTTGTTAACATCTGTGAGATCACCACATTTGTGGACAGGGGTTACTCTCGCTTTCTTTAGAATATCTGGAAAGGTTTGGAGTTCAAGTGACTTGTTGAAGAGCAATGCAATAGCAGGGGCTAAAGATCTGGAGGCTTTTTGTAAATTAAAGTTGGTATCTCATCAGGGCACTAGACTTGGTTTTAAGGAAAGGATTATCTCATAACATCAGTGGAATTAGTAGGCTTTAGGTACAGAGACTGTGGATAGTTACCTGTAAGATAGTCCTTAACATCAGTACTGGAAGTTGGAATATCATTTGCAAGGGATGACCCAATGGAAGAGAAGAACCTATTAAACTCAATAGCAGCATCAGAGGCTGAAAGCTGACCATCGTTACTGGACAGGAGTGTTGGTTTGTTATTAAAAATCTTCTTTGATCCCAATATTTGTGAGATTGTGCTCCAAGTTTTTTTAATGTTGCTCTTTATTTGGGTAAATCTATCTTCGTAGAATTTAGTTTTGGCTCGTCTAATTATTTTAGATTGAGCTAGTATACTTTGTCTAGAGCTGCTATACTATGCCTAGAGCTGGTATACTATGCCTAGAGCTGCTATACTATGCCTAGAGCTGGTATACTATGCCTAGAGCTGGTATACTATGCCTAGAGCTGGTATACTATGCCTAGAGCTGGTATACTATGTCTAGAGCTGGTATACTATGCCTAGAGCTGGTATACTATGTCTAGAGCTGGTATACTATGCCTAGAGCTGGTATACTATGTCTAGAGCTGGTATACTATGCCTAGAGCTGGTATACTATGCCTAGAGCTGGTATGCTATGTCTAGAGCTGGTATACTATGCCTAGAGCTGGTATACTATGCCTAGAGCTGGTATACTATGTCTTGAGCTGGTATACTATGCCTAGAGCTGGTATACTATGTCTTGAGCTGGTATACTATGCTAGAGCTGCTATACTATGCCTAGAGCTGGTATACTATGTCTAGAGCTGGTATACTATGCCTAGAGCTGGTATACTATGCCTAGAGCTGGTACTATGTCTTGAGCTGGTATACTATGCCTAGAGCTGGTATACTATGTCTTGAGCTGGTATACTATGCCTAGAGCTGCTATACTATGCCTAGAGCTGGTATGCAGTGTCTTGAGCTGGTATACTATGTCTTGAGCTGGTATACTATGCCTAGAGCTGGTATACTATGCCTAGAGCTGGTATACTATGTAAAGAGCTGGTATACTATGCCTAGAGCTGGTATACTATGTCTTGAGCTGGTATACTATGCTAGAGCTGGTATACTATGTCTTGAGCTGGTATACTATGCCTAGAGCTGGTATACTATGCCTAGAGCTGGTATACTATGTAAAGAGCTGGTATACTATGCCTAGAGCTGCTATACTATGCCTAGAGCTGGTATACTATGCCTAGAGCTGGTATACTATGTCTAGAGCTGGTATACTATGTATAGAGATGGTATACTATGTCTTGAGCTGGTATACTATGCCTAGAGCTGGTATACTATGTCTGAGCTGGTATACTATGTCTAGAGCTGCTATACTATGCCTAGAGCTGGTATACTATGTCTTGAGCTGGTAGACTATGCCTAGAGCTGGTATACTATGTCTAGAGCTGGTATACTATGTCTAGAGCTGGTATACTATGTCTTGAGCTGGTATACTATGTCTAGAGCTGCTATACTATGCCTAGAGCTGGTATACTATGTCTAGAGCTAGTATACTATGTCTAGAGCTGGTATACTATGTCTAGAGCTGGTATACTATGTTTGAGCTGGTATACTATGTCTAGAGCTGGTATACTATGTCTAGAGCTGGTATACTATGTCTAGAGCTGGTATACTATGTCTTAGCTGGTATACTATGTCTAGAGCTGCTATACTATGCCTAGAGCTGGTATACTATGTCTTGAGCTGGTATACTATGTCTAGAGCTGCTATACTATGCCTAGAGCTGGTATACTATGTCTAGAGCTGGTATACTATGTCTAGAGCTGGTATACTATGTCTAGAGCTGGTATACAATGTCTAGAGCTGGTATACTATGTCTTGAGCTGGTATACTATGTCTAGAGCTGGTATACTATGTCTAGAGCTGGTATACTATGCCTAGAGCTGGTATACTATGTCTAGAGCTGGTATACTATGTCTTGAGCTGGTGTTTCATCTACCGTGGCAGTTGTAGAATGATTAGTTGTGGGCAGGAATTGGAGTACAAACATCTCTGCTTTTCCTTAGTTTTATTATAAACTATATATTTGTACACCGGGCCAGGGGCTAGCTAGTGTGTGTCAGGGAGCGCGTGTGCTCGCTCCGATGCCCAGCAGCGTCTGGTCTCAGCTCTGCTGGTAAGGGCAGATTGCATTAAAATCTGCTGACCACGCTGACCACGTTGTGATACTTATTAAGTTGTTTAGCTTAAGAGGGTATAGGTCACCCTATGTGTGAGGGGGACTGGCGTCCACACTGGTATACTATGCCTAGAGCTGGTATACTATGTCTAGAGCTGGTATACTATGCCTAGAGCTGGTATACTATGCCTAGAACTGGTATACTATGCCTAGAGCTGGTATACTATGCCTAGAGCTGGTATACTATGTCTAGAGCTGGTATACTATGTCTTGAGCTGGTATACTATGCCTAGAGCTGGTATACTATGTCTTGAGCTGGTATACTATGCCTAGAGCTGCTATACTATGCCTAGAGCTGGTATGCAATGTCTTGAGCTGGTATACTATGTCTAGAGCTGCTATACTATGCCTAGAGCTGGTATACTATGTCTTGAGCTGGTATACTATGCCTAGAGCTGGTATACTATGTCTTGAGCTGGTATACTATGCCTAGAGCTGGTATACTATGCCTAGAGCTGGTATACTAGTCTAGAGCTGGTATACTATGCCTAGAGCTGCTATACTATGCCTAGAGCTGGTATACTATGCCTAGAGCTGGTATACTATGTCTAGAGCTGGTATACTATGTATAGAGCTGGTATACTATGTCTTGAGCTGGTATACTATGCCTAGAGCTGGTATACTATGTCTTGAGCTGGTAGACTATGCCTCGAGCTGGTATACTATGTCTAGAGCTGGTATACTATGTCTAGAGCTGTTATACTATGTCTAGAGCTGGTATACTATGTCTAGAGCTGGTATACTATGTCTGAGCTGGTATACTATGTCTAGAGCTGCTATACTATGCCTAGAGCTGGTATACTATGTCTAGAGCTAGTATACTATGTCTAGAGCTGGTATACTATGTCTAGAGCTGGTATACTATTTTGAGCTGGTATACTATGTCTAGAGCTGGTATACTATGTCTAGAGCTGGTATACTATGTCTAGAGCTGGTATACTATGTCTAGAGCTGGTATACTATGTCTTGAGCTGGTATACTATGTCTAGAGCTAGTATACTATGTCTAGAGCTGATATTCTATGTCTAGAGCTAGTATAATATGTCTAGAGCTGGTATACTATGAGCTGGTATACTATGCCTAGAGCTGGTATACTATGTCTTGAGCTGGTATACTATGCCTAGAGCTGGTATACTATGTCTTGAGCGGGTATACTATGTCTTGAGCTGGTATACTATGTCTAGAGCTGGTATACTATGCCTAGAGCTGGTATACTATGTCTAGAGCTGGTATACTATGTCTAGAGCTGGTATACTATGCCTAGAGCTGGTATACTATGCCTAGAGCTGGTATACTATGCCTAGAGCTGGTATACTATGCCTAGAGCTGGTACTATGTCTAGAGTGGTATACTATGTCTAGAGCTGGTATACTATGCCTAGAGCTGGTATACTATGCCTAGAGCTGGTATACTATGCCTAGAGCTGGTATACTATGCCTAAGCCACTAATATGCACAGCGTTTTGGGCAAGATGTGGAACAACACTTAAAACTAAGACTTAAAACCANACCACCAGGGCTGGCGCCTTGGAGGGTCACCACCCAGGGCTGGTGCCTTGGAGGGTCACCACCCAGGGCTGGTGCCTTGGAGGGTCACCACCCAGGGCTGGTGCCTTGGAGGGTCACCACCCAGGGCTGGTGCCTTGGAGGGTCACCACCCAGGGCTGGTGCCTTGGAGGGTCACCAGCCAGGGCTGGTGCCTTGGAGAGTCACCACCCAGGGCTGGTGCCTTGGAGGGTCACCACCCAGGGCTGGTGCCTTGGAGGGTCACCACCCAGGGCTGGTGCCTTGGAGGGTCACCACCCAGGGCTGGCGCCTTGGAGGGTCACCACCCAGGGCTGGTGCCTTGGAGGGTCACCACCCAGGGCTGGTGCCTTGGAGGGTCACCACCCAGGGCTGGTACCTTGGAGAGTCACCACTCAGGGCTGGTGCCTTGGAGGGTCACCACCCAGGGCTGGTACCTTGGAGGGTCACCACCCAGGGCTGGTGCCTTGGAGGGTCACCACCCAGGGCTGGTGCCTTGGAGGGTCACCACCCAGGGCTGGTGCCTTGGAGGGTCACCACCCAGGGCTGGTACCTTGGAGAGTCACCACCCAGGGCTGGTGCCTTGGAGGGTCACCACCCAGGGCTGGTGCCTTGGAGGGTCACCACCCAGGGCTGGTGCCTTGGAGGGTCACTACCCAGGGCTGGTGCCTTGGAGGGTCACCACCCAGGGCTGGTGCCTTGGAGGGTCACTACCCAGGGCTGGTGCCTTGGAGGGTCACCACCCAGGGCTGGTGCCTTGGAGGGTCACTACCCAGGGCTGGTGCCTTGGAGGGTCACCACCCAGGGCTGGTGCCTTGGAGGGTCACTACCCAGGGCTGGTGCCTTGGAGGGTCACTACCCAGGGCTGGTGCCTTGGAGGGTCACTACCCAGGGCTGGTGCCCCTCAGGTAAATTACAGGCGGAAGCTGAAGCTTTATATCCCTCCAGGATAACAAGTGTGACCAGTAAAGTCTTGGGAACTTTGCAAGTATCATCCACTGAGAGCACGTTTATAGTGTGTATAGCTTTAACCAATACTAAAGTTTCAATGTTCACGAATTGTACACAATTTGTTATTGAAATATGGTGTACTTGCAACTTTCATTCCTCTCGCTCAATCCTGCCACTGGAGTCGAACTCCACACTTTTCGGTTTTGAATCGTCTGAGCTAGTTTTGTGATTGTTTATTGTGCACCCCATACTCATTCTGTGAGCAGTAGCGCAAAAAGCATTACATACGGCATTAAAGGTCTTTATAAGACCTCATCATAGATTATTACATAAACAACATCCACTACAGGCTCACCATAGCCCGTGCTACTTGGAACTTCTTGTTTCAGGTAGCAAATCTTTAACAACAACAAACATAAACAATTTCATCTGTCCTTCACACGCTATAGTTACAATGTCAGCTAGTTACAGAGAATGTTCTATTTCAAGAGCTATATATTTACAGTAAGTCATTATATATTAATGGTAGGTCTTATCGCTAATTCATAATTGTTTGAGCAATGGAGATATTATAATCATTGGGGAGCTGCTGTTTATTATTAGTCTTCACAATACACTACTTGTTTCTTAATCTCATATATCGTTTATGCAACGTCCCGTCCTCGGTCTATATTCACTCCATCTAGTGGTCGACCCCTAACACGCTGTTCATTCAAAATCTGAATTTTCTCAAATGTAAAATATTAGTAGTATTATATATTAGCATATTGTACATATTTAGGCATTAGTTAGGTTACAGTAGTAACCCGCAGAAACCAAGACTGGTTCGACGAGAACGATGGTGATACAGTTATTGCTGCAAAAATAAATCACCTGTTCCGTGCACATCAGAATGACCCCAATCACAAGGGAAGAAAGATGCCTTGGTAAGTGCCCGAAGAATGCTACATAGGAAACTGGTGAGATGTAGGATGCATGGTTTAGCAAGAAGCCGATGACATCCGAGGTTACGCAGTCATGACGTCAAGTGTTTCTATGATTGATTGATGATTGATAAAGATTAAGCCACCCAAGAGGTGGCACGGGCATGAATAGCCCGTAAGTGGTGGCCCTTATGAGCCATTAACAGTATCGAGTGATGATACTGGAGATCTGTGGAGGTGCGACGGCACCCTGCGTGACGGGAGATGTCTCCCGGACCAAATGGTGACCAAATGGTGGTTACTCCTGATTGATAAGGATTAAGCCACCCAAGAGGTGGCACGGGCATGAATAGCCCTTAAGTGGTACAATTTTTTTTTTCTCCGTAATTCTTTTCATTATTATGACATTGCATTTAATCATCGAGCTGTTATCGCGGGGGAGGATACTGCTTCACAGTCTTTATGAGGGCGTCCAGCTGCTGGACACCTTTGTTGACCAGGAGAGTGGCTCTGTTGATGGCTTCAGGGTGGCCACAGCAAGATTCAGGAACTCTTAAAGCTCTTCTAAGGTCGTTGGTTGCTTCACATTCTAGAAGATAGTGAAGTAATGGCTTTTCTGTGACAGTTTGGCAGAAGATGCACTCTCTCTGTCGGGGTTCACCAATCTCCCAGTTGCATCTGTAACTAGACGTAGTCTATATAACCTAACTGCTATTTCCCTGTGGATTCCTTTTGGGATATTTAATCTTTCTAATTTAGTTGCCTGAAGATACCATGTTGCAGAGGGCGAGCCTTCAGCTATTCTCTGGTGTAGGTAGGCTTTGTTGAGGTGTGAGAGTTTTTGGTGATGATGTTTTTAATGTTCTCTAGGCTGGGTTGAATTGTTTTATCTATCACTGGATGACGAGTTGCCAGTTTAGCAATTTCATCAGCTTTCTCATTTAATGGGATTCCAATATGGGATGGGATCCAGTTCAAGGTTATGTTGAGTCCTTTGCCTTTAGCGACTGCTCCAAGATACAAAATGGTGGTAATTATCTCCACGTTATCTTTCCACTGTTTTTGTCCTAGTATTTGAAGTGCAGCTTTTGAGTCTGTGTGTATGATGGCATTTTGAGTGTTTTGTAAGTGTTTCTATGACGCTCTGAAAGCTATATATGGACCACCGTCATCTGGCTCTGCTTCCCTCCTCAGTGTAGATGGGACTCAGCAGCTGGCAAACAAGAAGCAGGTCTTCAACAGATGGGTTGAACACTTTGATCAGGTCCTTAACCGCCCTGCCACAATCAACGATGAGGTCATTGCTCGCCTACCTTAAGTGGAGACCAACCAGGACCTTGATAAACCTCCCATAGCAGTAGTCAGGAAGGCATCAAGCAGCTTTCCTGTGCCAAAGCGCCAGGATCAGATAGAATCCCTGCTGAAACGTACAAAACGGCCATGATGCAGAAACTGACAAAACTTCCAGTCCATGTGGAATGAAGGGAAGGTCGCACAGTCCATGTGGAATGAAGGGAAGGTCGCACAGTCCATGTGGAATAAAGGGAAGGTCGCACAGTCCATGTGGAATGAAGGGAAGCATCTATGCTGGAAGATGCCAGCATAGTTCACAGCTACAAGAGGAAAGGCAACCGGCAGTCTTGCGATAATCACCGAGGTATTTCACTCCTGCCCATTGCTGGGAAGATTCTGGCCCATATCCTGCTTAATCTTCACCTTCAACCTTTAAGCACCTCGAGCAGGGTCTTCCAGAAAGCCAATGCGGCTTCGCGCAGAACGCGGAACTATAGATATGATTTTTGCTGCACGCCAGCTCCAAGAAAAATACCAAGAGCACCATAACGACCTTTTCGTGACCTTCGTCGACTTGACCAAGGCCTTCGATACGGTCAGTAGAGATGGCGTGTTGAAGGGAAGGGAACTATCAAGAAGAAACGCCAAGCCATTGCGACTATATAGCACTGGGAAGGGGTCAGGATTAAGATTTGGGATGGGACGGGAGAATTAAGGCAGATAATGGAAAATTCTCCATTATCTGGCTTGAGGAAGATAATGGAGAATTTTGGCTGTCCCGGCAGAGTCACTGCGATTGTCCGGCAGTTCCATGATGGTGAAAGTACTGGACGATGGAGACTAGTTAAAAACCATCCCAGTGACGAACGGTGCGAAGCAGGGCTGCGTTCTTGCCCGAACACCATGGTGGCATGGTATTATTGGCCATGCTCACTGATGTCTTCCGTGATTGCCAGGATGGGATACCCTTCCAATAGTGGACTGACGATGGGCTGTTCAACCTCGGGCTCCTACAGTCTGTTACATAGGTGAAGAAAACTGTCACAAGAGACTTCCTGTCCGCTAATGACTGCGTCCTCAGTGCCAGCACAGAGCAAATGACGCAGTACGAAATGGACTGCTTCTCACGAGCCTGCGACAACTTCGGTCTCATCATCCACACCAAAAGGACTGAAGTCATATACTAACCCGCGCCCAGAATACCCTACCAGGAACCTTATATCATTGTCAAGGGACAGAACCTGCAGGCAGTTGACAATTTCACCTATCTTGGCACCATACTCTCAAGAGTGGTGAACATAGATGCAGAAGTCAAGAACAGGATCATCAAGACCAGTGCTACCTTTGAAAGATTCCGTAAGATTCTGGGAGAGGACCCTAAGCCCTACCACCAAACTGAAGGTCTACCATACAGTGGTGTTCATCACCCTTCTCTTCGCCAGCGAGACCTGGACTGTCTACAAGAGACAGCTAAATTCCTTTCACTTAAGCTGTCTCAGCAGACTCCTCAAAATCAAGTAGCAGGACAAAATCCCGGACACAGAAGTCCTGGATGGGGCTGGTATTCCCAGCATCTGCACCCTCCTATAGAAAACTCAGGCCAAGTTGTCAGAATGCCTGACAGCCGAGTGCCTAAACACCTGTTGTATGAAGAATTGTACCAGGGGACGCGTTCTGTTGTGGGGGCAGAAGAAATAAAGAAACCCCCACCTCACCTTGCCCGAAACGCTATGCGTACTAGTGGCTTTAGGTATTGTATGTACTAGCTCTATCTATAAATCCAACATTATGTTTGTAACTAATCTTCTATGTATGTACTTTTACCTGAATAAACATTTGATTGATTGAAAGGATTCAAGGACTGCCTCAAGGACATCAGCCAAAGACAAAGACCTGGACATCAACACCAATACTGAGTCGCTTGCTCAGGGCTCTCCAACTTTGAATGACACAGTCACCACAGGGGCTCGTGCAGCAGAACGGTCTACAGAGGCCCAGAGGAAATGCGCCGCATGCAAAGCTAGAGCAACCTCCACCTCTGCAGTAGCATCCACCCACGTGTGGGTGCTACTGCAGTTCCGTGTTCCGCTGCTTTAAACAGCCTGGTTTGAGAACGGGTTGGTAAATGTCAGCCCGTCCTCCAAACAAAGACCCAAAAGTGATTCCGTGCACCCGCCAAACCCCCTGTTTATGCAACCTGTTCTCCAACCCATTCTTGCATACAAAGATCCAAGCTCTTTAATCCAGCCGCCAAACCTCCTGTTTATGAATGATAAGCGGTTTACACAGGACTCGCAACTGATGACGTCCGAACACTTCCGGAACAAGTGCTTCGCTCACGTCCTCTGTTCGAACCACAATTCTAAAAATGCTTCACCCATGAACTTATAAATACACAGCCCGTCCTCCAAACAAAGATCCAAAAGTGATTCCATGCACCCGCCAAACCCCCTGTTTATGAATGAAAAGCGGTTTACACACGACTCACAACTGCTGACGTTCGAACATATCCGGAACAAGTGCTTCACTGACGAATTTTGTTCGAACCACAAAGCTGTAAATGCTTCATCCACGTACTACAAATACAAATAATCGCCAACAGAACCTAAACACCTAACCTATCCTATGCCTATATATACTCAATACGCTAATATATTATAATATTAATTTATACTTGCGAAAATTCCCGTTTTGAATGAACAGCATGTTAAAATTTATGAATGCGTCTGCGGGTTCGACTGCTGGATGTAATGGACTTGAGTCGAGGACGGGTTGGAGGACGGGTTAAGTTGTGAGTCGTGTGTAAACCGTTTTTCATTCATAAATGGTATTTGCGGGTGCATGGAATCACTTTTGGCCTTTGTTTATGAGGGCGGGCTGATCACTGAGACACTATCCCAATTGTCTTGTCTCATTTAGTCTTTCATCTTTAGTTGAATGCTCTGGTTTTCAGAACGATAGTAAACTATACTTCCAAATCTTTCCTTTATGAGAGTTAATTTGTACATGTCATTGAGTAATAGGGTATCTAATACGAAAAGAATGGCACAGAAGCAGACCCCTGACTGTTCTATGATACAGCCCCAACTCCCCTCACCATGTGTCATCTTGAAAAGTTAAGTAAGGTTAACCCCAGGCATCTGGCTACCTACTTTGGACACAGACAGACAGACGTTTATAGATATAGATTTTCTTCCCTTTGTGGTCTTGATGCTTTGCATCATAAGGGTTTATGCCTCAGCTCTGGATACTTTTGTTCATCCTCAATCAGGGACATCTATGTAGAAATTGGTGTTACATTGCTACAAGACCACTGTGATCGATATTGCCTTCAATATTTCACATGGTCCCTCCAACACCGACATTTACACGTGTACCGTACCTTAAGTGTTTATCCAGTTTAGGCCCTTGTTCCTTGTCATTTATGGCCACTGCTTTACACAGGAAAGCGGAGGAATTTCTGATGGGAAAAAAAAAGACACTTGCGCAGCGCGATCTGCAGGCGCTGTGCGGGCAGTACACGGGGGCATATAAAAAGAATTGGAAGAGGGGCCCTGCCGGGAGACATCTCCCATCACGCAGGGTGCAGTCGCACCTCCACAGATCTCCAGTATCATCTATTGATACTGGTAATGGCTCAAAAGGGCCACCACTTACGGGCTATTCATGCCCGTGCCACCTTTTGGGTGGCTTAATCTTCATCAATCAATTAATCGGGTCCTGCCCTCACTCTTGTTCCCGCCACGGACCGCTTCACACGAAACGTTTACGTTTCTTTTTCGTTTCGGGGGCGACGGGGACGCTGTTCCTGGGCGGGACGTCCGGCGCGGGGCCGGGCCTGTGGGCATGGGCTGTAGGCAGGGTGTCTCCTGCGGCAGCGCGGGCAGTAGTGCTTGAAAGAACTTGAGGTGAAGTTGTAGCCGGGGCCTCTCGTGTGGTAGGCAAAGCAGTAGCCTGGGGGGAGCCCTGCGGCCCGGGCATTGGAGAGAGTGCGATCGGCCGGTCGCCCCACGTCCTGACGCGTCAGATGTGCTCCTTCCTGCGAGACACGCTGCACGGACCGAAGTTCCAAGTCTAGTCTGCAAGCGAGCAGGGGCAGCCCGACCTCTCCTTCGCACGAAACAAGATTTTGGTATGCAACTATAATGTTTTCGAGTATTTTCCTACCTTGACTCCTTGGAGGGTCCCCCGTGTTAAATTCTGTAAAGCCTTGAAATGTAGACAATTTGATTACACAAAGAGGAAGTAGGTTTATGAATTACCATCAAGCATTTATTAGGAGGTGGTGACCACTCGTAAATTTAGGGCTCACCATAGCCCGAGTACTTTTTCCGAGTAGCTGAATCTATAACAACAACAACAATAGCTAAACACAGTAAACAAAGGCCTCGTCGCAGCACCATGAATCAGCTGACGCCATAAACACAACATACCGCCCTACGGTGCGGCAAGTCTCCCTCTAACATCCACCTGTTTAGTCGCCGCTCCTCAATCTACAGCACAACCCAACAAGCACTTTTGAAACTCTTTATCATTCTCAACATAAACGCGTCTCCCAACATCTGTAATGATGCAGTCATCGGGAGGACAAACCCTTCATGCATGAATTTATTGTTGGCATGCAGTGGTTAATTTGTCGTGCATCCTGTACTCAGCCTGTGAGCAGTCTATACTCAGACTGTGTGCAGTCTATACTCAGCCTGGTGCTACACAGCCTTCCCGGCTATTGGTGCCTTCTTTTTATTATTACTTACTTATACTCAGCCTGTGAGCATATATACTCAGCTAGAATATATACTGCTAGAATCCACTCAGTAAACCGTATAAACTATTGGGACCGACTAAAATGGCAAAATCTGTATTCTCTTGAGCGCAGGCGGGAGAGATAATAATAATTTATACATGAAAAATATTAGAGGCTGGTCCCAAACCTGCACTCAGAAATAACATCACATGAGACCAGAAAACATGGCAGGATGTGCAGAATACCCCCGTTGAAAACAGAGGTGCAACAGGTACTCTGAGAGAGAACGCTATCAACATCAGAGGCCCGAGACTGTTCAACACGCTTCCGCTACACATAAGGGGCATAACTGGCCGACCCCTCACAGTGTTCAAGAGAGAACTGGATAAACACCTCCAAAGGATACCTGATCAACCAGGCTGTGACTCATACGTCAGGCTGCGAGCAGCTGCGTCCAACAGTCTGGTTGACCAGTCCAGCAACCAGGAGGCCTGGTCGACGACCGGACCGCTAAGCCCCGAAACCATCTCAAGGTAAGACTGTGAGCAGTCTATACTCAGCCTGTGAGCAGTCTATACTCAGCCTGTGACCAGCACGAGCGTGGCAGACTTTGAAAGAGAAATTGACAATATGCCCATGCACTCAGCCCCGGGTCCAGTCTCATGGAATTCAATATTTATAAAGAAATGCATATTTATAAAGAAATTTGCTGTATTGTGCCTACCAATTTTTGTCAACTACCATTCAAGCTGTCATTGCAATCAATCTTAGCTGCCTATGGCTTTAATACACTGTACCTACAATTTTCTCTAATTTTTTTTCTTGCCATGTATCTGTTATCATTTTTTTATAAATTTTGCAAGTATTTACCTACTTAAAATTTCTTAGATTAAGGACCTGCCCGAAACGCTGCGCGTACTAGTGGCTTTACAAGACTGTAATTCCATCTTATGTATCCACACATTCCCAATGTACCTTCTTGTATTGCCAATGCTTTCCTACCACCCTTGTGTAGAGGGGCAATGTCTGCTGCTTTAAGTGCATCTGGTATCTCCCCCATGTCCAAGCTCTTCCTCCACACTATACTGAGCGCCTGTGCTACTGGCACTTTGCATTTATTTATTTATTTATTTATGCATA
>WNGS01142304.1:11741567-11770804 GCA_020271785.1 Procambarus virginalis | reverse complement strand
CCTTGTGCTTGAGGTGCACTACAACCTGCAATAATAATATGATCATTAGCACAAGCAATGCAGCAAACAGTAAGGTTGTGCAAGTGACTTTTTATGTATGGACACACCACAAAGTAATCAGCATCATATTTCTGCAAGCAGAAAGCAGGAAATACCAATTATGGCACTGGTGTCTCCGTTTAAGAGGGTGAATACGATCCCTCCCCCCCTTTACTTCCTGTACTTGAAAGACAGAGGAAACAAAGGGTCATAGTCAGAGAAGATATGTCAGGCTGTAGAGGAGTGGTAGGTGGTGTTCCACAGGGCTCTGTCCTAGGACCATTGCTGTATTTATGTAAATGACTTAACAGAGGAAGTGAACTTGTATATATGATGTGTGTGCAGATGTGCAGTGTTAATGAGTAAGAACTGAAGTGGACTGTAAGGTGCTGCAAGGACACCTTAACAAACTTCAGGAGTGGGCAAATAAATGGCTACTGGAATTCACTCCAAACAAGTGCAGTGAAAATGGATAAGATAGTATACTTGTATTTTTAACTATACTGTACCGTAAGGGGAAGGCATATACAAGAAACAATATGAAAAAGATTTGGGAGTAAACATAATTCCAATACTAACACCAGAAGCTCTTGTGAACAGGATAACATCAACAGCATATGGGAAGTTAGCAAACACAGCAAGAATGTCATTCAAGAATCTAAACAAGGAGGCATTAATGTCCAAAGACACTGCCTATGTGGAACTATTACTAGAGAACGCAGCTCCAGCATGGAACCCACACCTTGTAAAGCATAAACAGAAATTTGAGAAAGTTCATAAGTTTGGAGCTAGATTAGTACCAGAATTGAGAGGCCTCAGCTATGAGGACAGGTTGAGAAAACTCAGCCTCACAACTTTAGAGAAGAAACAGATTGATTTACTATAAGATCTTGAGGGGAATAGATAAAGGAAGCCTCTTTAAATCAGAGAGGTTGGACAAGGGGACACAAGTGGGAGCTGGACATGCAACAGAGTCCAAGAAACATAAGGAAGTTCTCGGTCCATGTACAGATGGAAGGCAAGTGGAATGCATTGAGACTTATCAAAAGAAGACACCAAGCCGGGACGACTATGTAGCACCATCAAATGTGCAGAATATTCAAAAGGCTGTAAATATTACTAAGGATGCCAAAACGAGAACAAAAGTGCATAAGGCGAACGATATCATAGGTATCCGATTCACCAAGGATTCTATTGAGGGACAAGTGACCGTGAGGAATGGTCGGGAAGCAAGACGCGCGCATGTCCTAAAGTCCAGACATTCAACAAGGATATGCATGACTAAGAGGGACAGTGCAGTCTGAACAATAAGGAGAAGCGCGGCGTTCCATTAAGTGCCTGTGAGGTAAATGTGTATCCTCGCTAGAGCCGTGTACGGAGGTAGGAGGAAGACCAAAGGGGACACATTATCCTTAAGAGCACGCACTATTACTATGAACAGAAGACCAATGACCCCTGCCAATGGGAAATGATCGAGGAATAACTGGATAGAAATCGGAATAAGGAACACCTTTACGGGAGATGGGACAAGTACAGATAGCCTCCTTAGCAACAGCATCCCCATTAAAGGAAGAGGTTGTTAAAAAGCCAATTCCATACACAACTTTAAATTAAATACTATGAAAACAATGTTGAGAGGGTTAGTGCACCAGGTATGAAAAGCTAGGAGGTAGGGCATAGAGCTAAGAGCTCACTAGTCCTGTAATCATTGATAGATAAGCACATGGGTATCTAGCATGCCTACCTGCCAATTGAGCACCCTTGGAAATCTATCTATTCCCGAGACTGGCACTGTCCGTGGCAGAAAACATTCAAGCCAATGGACTAAAGTAGGGCAGATGGAGATCAACAAAATTAAATGCGCGTCATTATAATTAAGATAAAAACATTTGGACCTTATAGGTGGACCAAAGAATCATATGTGGTAGCATGCAAAAATTATATAATGCTGTCATTACAATTACTCACTGAAGAATTCTTAAGAACGAATTGCCGGGGGATATAAGAGAAGATCACAGGGGCTACTTTCTAGGAAGTAAGGTTGCCCAGAGGGACATACCTTGGTTGCTCGCTACAATTTTCTTAAGATGAATCATGAGTAAGCATAAACTGAGAATGCTTCTGTGGAACTAGACGAGGGAAGGTATGAGGGATCTTTATCCTCGGTGGTAACAGGGAGAGCACATGCAGGTAATTATTAGTGTAAATGGTAACACATGATCCCAAGCCAAGCTAACAGACGATTCAGACAGGCCCCATTGAACGTTCCAATAACTCTCATTCCTCCACTCAAGAAATTACCCTTCAGAAGCCACAGTCACTGGGTAGGATCAACTTCTGAATACAAGGAAACGGAGAAATTATGGGTCTCTGTGCACGGCAAACACACGGGGCTGTAAGGCAAGCTTTGATCCTGCTCCCTTGGCAGGTAGCGAGGCATGGAAGACTATCAGGCCCCTCACCAATAGTCTGCTGGTATCAAACAAATCTTTAATGTACCATCATTGTAACAAGGTATGGGGATAAAGGGGATGGACAAAGGATGTTAAACTGTTAAAGGGGATTAGAACTATGAAAATTGTCCAAGGTAATCGAAGAAGACATTAAAAAAAGGCATCAGTGATATTGATAGATAGACAAACTTTAATTATTAAAAATTAATTGAAATAAAACTTTATTTTTTTTAATTTTTTATTCATGGTAAAATCTGATCTGTACACAGTACACAATATCTAAGTAGTTATCAGCCAGAGGCTGGGAACCCAATTGAAACAAGTGCAACCTTGCAGTGTATCAGGGTTTTCTTGTAACCCTATTAACCAAATCGAACAATTATATTAATTTTGCTTAGTTTAAATAAATTTGTCTATCCATTCAGCTCAATTTTTCAATAATGCTTGTACACTTCCTCTAGCATGAGGCATATTTTCAATTATCATGCTTAAAACAATAGGGTTCACATTGTTCTATTTGAAAAAGGTGTGAACATCAATTACATTTCGTTAATATTTTGACTAAGCTTTTCAGCATATCCACAACCATGTTGATAAAAGCTCCACCACTTCAATCTGACACTGTAACTTGAGCACCATCATAGCACTCGTTCACATTCAATTCTCCTTTCATTCATGAAAAATAGTGTTCAGTTATACTTTTTAAACTTGCAACATTTTAGTTCATAACAATAATTACATAATTCACAGAGAACTATGAACATGTGGATTTCTTATCAGATCCATATGGATACAGTTGAATAATTCCCTTATTCACAAAAATAAATAATGTAAGTTTTATGAGGTAAAACCTTATGAACAAAAATGCAAAGGAACTTATGGAAAAAAAATAGTGCACAAGACTACATACACTAGCATAAAACTAATGTTGATGCAAAGTCACACGCGATGACATGGTATGCAGACGAGATATAAGCAGCAACGAGAAGAGCTCCTGCACCAATCACCCATAACCTGAGTTGTATCATAAACGATTCTGAGCAGAAGGCAAGTTGTTACTAATAGTTGCGGCACCGGTGGCTACCAGTCTAGACTGCCTGACATTTGCACATTGCAGGAAGGCTGTGGAGCAGTGGCATTATGGACAAGACAGAAAACAGCAGTAAGGCACAACAAGCAGCTCACATCTGCTTGTATAAGAGAGACCTGCAAAACACCGGTTCTTGCACTCTGCTCACACCAACACTCATGCATACACATTGAGGGATGGAGGATTTGAACTTGTGTATGGAAACCATCAACATATTATGTGAGCTATTTACATCACAAGGCCTACAATAATGGGAATTCTGGCAGTGTACAAAATTTTATGTCTATTAACATATAAAGAAGAAAATCTAAATAAAAATGGCCACCTTATGATTTTCAATCCCTTTCACACTAAGAAATTAATACTTCCTAAATGCACATAACTTTTACAAGTGAATTAATAAACATTTGAATGTGATGCAATAAAAATAAAAGATATTTTAATCATGTACATTATATATACATATATTTTTCCCCAGTATAATAATAATGTTTAAAGTTCTTGTTGCAACACATTTCTGATAGTCCCTAATAATGAATCACATTTTGGACTTCTTGCTCCATTACAATTATAGGTAATGCAAACTAACAGAATTATTATAGACATTCGATGTCTAATTATAATTTTGTAAATTTATATGAGGTAAACATGCAAAATCATACTATTGTTCAGCTAATCACCAACACGTGTGGTGGAGCCAGTACTGCCCAAGTCAACAACATTCATTTATTTACTACAATAATATTTCATGGGAAGAAGTGTTCATAAATTTAGTATGTGTGTATTTATATATATATATATTATATATATATATATATATATATATATATATATATATATATATATATATATATATATATATATATATATATATATCAGAAAACTCATCCTCATGAAGAGTTTGAACCTAGACAGCTAGGCATTCCATACACCTTCGCATACCTAGTACCGTACCCACTACACCACACTGGTGTAGTGGGTACGGGACCATGTGCATCCTTTTGAAGATGTATTATTAAAATACTTAAGGAAATTCCTGTCTTAATCCTTCCTTTGTGGACTGGCACTGTTTTATATATATATATATATATATATATATATATATATATATATATATATATATATATATATATATATATATATATATATATATATATCACTAAGAACTCTTTGACCCGGCCAGGATTCGAACCCATGCCGTCCAGGATCACCCCTAAACGTACACAGTACCGTGACAACCGCACCAATGATCGTCTTGGTGCAATCTTGAGTCTTGATCTGAGATCCTGATCCTGATCCTGATCTTGAGTCACTATCTTGAGCAATCGTGGTGCGTCTTGAGACGATCATTGGTGCGGTGGTCACGGTACTGTGTATGTTTAGGGGGTGATCCTGGACGGCATGGGTTCGAATCCTGGCCAGGTCAAAGAGTTCTTAGTGATATATGGCTTGCGCGTTCATGCAGCTTTCTCACACACACACACACACAATTATATATATATATATATATATATATATATATATATATATATATATATATATATATATTATTTTATTTCACACATTTAAATAGCACTGCTTGAATATACATTTTAATAGCATAACAGGCCAGATAATAAATACCAGCAACATATTAAAAATAAAAGCTGAATAAAACAAACTATCATTCACTATCACAGTACTCTCATATCATTGCTGGGATAAAAATGTGCTGTATCTAGGTTTCAGTGTGGGATTTACTTCAATTTTGTACAAATCAACAATGTAACAAAGTTAAATGAATAAACAATTGGTAATAAATTCTTACAAAAGACATTCAAGCATTATGCTTTCTCAGAATACTTGCATACAAGAACTGAAAACAGTAGTCAGTGTTACCGCTTGCATTAAAGCAGGTAGAGAAGGGTAGAATGTAGAGATGTGTTTTTTCCACCATAATGCCAAATGCAAGATAATGACTTTCATAGTACTGTACAAGATTTAGCAACTTTTTACAATCCTATAAAGAGCATTTAACAGGGCCCCTCAAGGCAACATATTAGAAAGCCACAGATCACAAAATTGTAAACGGTACAACAGCTCAAAATGGTGTCAGGCATAACAAGTTATGCAGCATTGCACCCAATAGTTGTGATCAGGTGGCTCTCAAACTTGACACGGTATGTCTAGAAACATTCTAATCTCTTCTATCCCAGTGTTTATACCGTTCCTTTGGTTTCTGGTGAAACTTGTGGTCTCGCTTGCCAAACCTGTTCCAAGACTTGTTGCGTGGCTGATAATGATTACGATTCTTGTCCCAAAATAAATGTCTTTGGTGATGATCACTGAAATGTGAACCTGGGTATTGATACGGGCTATGGTTGTGGTGGTTGTGTGGTGACCACGATCCTGAATTTCGAAAGTCTTGGACTTTTTGAAACTCGTTACCTATGTTACGGTCCCAACATTGTGACTCCCAGGTCTTCTTTACCATTTTTATCTTCTTAGTCTGCAAAATAAAAAGCACAAATTAAACAAATGTGTAGTGTGGATACCCAAAGAACTCAAGACTGAAACTATCAAGGAGGGAGTGTTGGGGGTACACAATTTACTTGAGTGTGTTACTTTTTACCTTTTCTAGAAAGCAGACATTAATAATTATCACTGGATAGTATTTGGCAGCCAGTAGTGGGGGAAGAATCTCAATGGTTAATAACTATGAGGACATATTAGAAGTTTAATTATTACTTTTTTAATGACCATGTAGAAATATCCCTGCAACACCGCTAGGCGCAAGAGAAAAAACCGTGTTGAATGTAATGAAACATTTTCTGGGCGAGACCCGAAGGCTCCCCGGAGCTATCCAGGCTGATATATAATAAATTAGACTTTGCCATCAGTCAGAGTGAATGGAGTTTATAGGCCCACTGGGGACCACAAGCCTGAACCTGGTCCCCCTCAGAGAGGCATAATGAGCAATGACCTATAGAAGAGCACATGTGATTTGGAGCATTCTATGTCTGCCATTGACTGGAACAGGCACCCAGAAAGGTAAGCATCCCAAAACGAACCTCTATTCTGGTTGAAACTACTACTGAAAGTCAAATGAGTGGACAGATCTCCCCAAAGAAAAACAAGCAAACGAGCATGATGTCACTCACCACTTGCTGCGCTGCCGTCTGCGCAGCTCCTTCCCCTCCCCGGGAGGGGGAAGGAGCTGCCCCAGACCCCTTGCACTGGCAACCCCACACACATTCAGTTCTGAGGCTGGACGTCAAAACATGTGAAAAAGCCGCTGATCGGAGGGAGGGACGGATGCTGGGAAGCCTCCGGGTCCCACCCAGAAAATGGCTTTTCATTTACATTCAACGCTGGTTTTCTGGAAGGGAGCCCGTTTGGCTCCCTGGAGCTATCTACCCAAAGACAACGACAAAAGAATCCACGTGCCCGAATCCGAAAGCAAGGCAACTGGCAACACCGAATGACCCCGTGGAACAACCCGGGAGACCCGAACCCTGGAACAGGGACAAAGGGAATCCAGGTCAACCCAAAGCGCGCCATGGCCACAGAGGCTGTGGCATGCAGGCAATGCCCGAGAGCCACAACCGGTCACAAGAAGATAAACTCCTGGCCAAACCAACCAAGCAACAACTCCAGGGACCCCTCCGGAAACAGCCATCCCAACCTCGCCAGAAAAGAAGAGACGGCTGCGAACGAACAAACCTAACACCAGAAACCAAAAAATGCAGAACCCCCCCCCCCCCCCGAGAAACAATCCTGAACCGAAGGGGCCACATCAACCGAGGGAAAGAGATAAGAAGCACCTTGTCCAAAGACCAGGACAGCTCAGGTAGAGCGTACCAGAGGTAAAATAACGCCAGAGACAGCTTGCGAAACGGTGCAGAAGGAACATCAAAAACAAGTTGTAGCAGCTCCACCAGCACCACGCGATACAAGGTGATAGTATGCGGCATAAGATGATGGTCTTGAACAGCCACGAGAGAAAGGACAAGACCACCTCAACAAAAAGCTCAGTATACCTAAGAAGAGATAAAAAGAAAAAGGAAGGACTGTCAGTAAACCATATACTGCTGCCAAGATGAAGCATGCAGTTGGGACACCATCAACGAAGCCACCTGATCACCAAACAGATAGTGATAGACTTATGTCAAAATTACCAGACGCGAAGACTCAAGAAGACCGAACCAGCCATGGAACGGACCGACCTGATCATTTGAAAGAAGCAGAGCCGTAGTAAAACCCCAGGGTACGGACACCAAGCAAGCAGCGCCCGAACCAAGGCTGGGCCCTCCAAGAACTCAGCAGACTCAACAACTGAAGCAATCATCCCCAAAGAGCCGAAGGAACGGTCCGGGAGTCCCACACAAGACCCAGCCCAGTCTGAATCTAAGAGGGAACTACAGTGATACCTCAGAATACGAGGGTGTTGATATGCGTACAGGCCGACTAGCGCGTGGTAGCACGGCAATCGCGCCTCAGTTTACCAGTGCCTCGCGCCCAGTGACTATCCCGCCTGAATTTTTCACAAGGATTTACATTTTTTTGCCATTTGAGCATAAAAATTGTTATTATATCTCGCCATGGGTCTCAAGAAAGCCAGTGGTAAGGTTCAACCTAAGAAAATGTGTGAAGTATGGGAAGAACTGCAAAGTTTTGTTGAAAAAACTCACTCAAATAAAGCTGTAGCAGGCTGTTGCATGCACGCTGTTGCATTGACCTTTTAAATGACAATGTGATGTCTTACTACAGACAAGTGTTAAAATGCAGGGAAAAACAAGTGTCTAGAAAGATTCTTAGCAAGACAAGCAAGTCCTAGTGGTATGCAGGCAAAACGTGCCAGGGAGTGCATCCCCAGAGAGGTCCTAACTGCCTGATGTTATAATGGAAGGGGACTCCCCTTCCAAACAGTAACACCTTTCCTCCTCCCCTCCTCCTCACCATCTTCCATACGCCAACAGCATTCATCAGCAAGGGTAAGTAATAACTTGAACATAGTTTTGTAGGTTTATTTATATAAATTAGGTATAAAATTTAGTTTGAAGCAAGGTTTTTGGGTTGTCAGGAACGGATTAATTCATTTCCCATTATTTCTTATGGAGAAATTAGCTTCGCATTACGAGTTTTCAGAATACGAGCTGTCTCCAGGAACGGATTAAACTCTTAAACTGAGGTACCACTATAAATGGGAAATCCGCCAGTTCACCAGGAAACCAAACCCGACGAGCTTGGAAGAACCAATTTCCTGGTGAGCAGACACGCGGACTGGCTGTGAGCCCAGACCAGCCAGTTGTAGAAGTAGGTCAGAACCCGAGGGAGCCGGTCGGCCGAGCGGACAGCACGCTGGACTTGTGATCCTGTGGTCCTGGGTTCGATCCCAGGCGCCGGCGAGAAACATTGGGCAAAGTTTCTTTCACCCTATGCCCCTGTTACCTGGCAGTAAAATAGGTACCTGGGTGTTAGCCAGCTGTCACGGGCTGCTTCCTGGGGGTGGAGGCCTGGTCGAGGACCGGGCCGCGGGGACACTAAAAAAAAAAAAGCCCCGAAATCATCTCAAGATAACCTCAAGATAACCCGAAGACCTAAGAAATGCAGATGGGCCGCCATGACCCGAGTAAGACAGTGCCAGATGCAACCCGAATGGGAGACAACGAAAACAGTAACCGAGACGCCCCACAACAAATCTGAACCCCCGGATGAATTGAGACCCGCCAATACATGTCCCAGAGGTCCAGAAACACCATCTAAGTGCCCGGCTTCAAAAGAAGCTGGACCTGGAACAGAGTAGTCATCTGAAAAAGAGGGGCAAAAACCCAAGGGTTCAGATGGGACAAGTCCAGATGGGACAAGTCCAGAATGAACAGCAGGTCCGCACAGTCCCATTTTGGGACTGGGAACAGACAGGAAACCCACCTGAGGGACATCTTCGGTTTGACCACGCCCACAAGAGAAACCCTGAGCCCAGGCATGACCCAACCGGGCAAAACCCCCCTTTTCCGGACCACACGAAGGACCAACGAGTCCGGTAACATACGACAACGAGAAGCTACTGCTTGCAGAAACTGCCCAACCACACTCCGCAAACAGCAAAATGGAGACGAAAACCTAAGAGCCAGGGCCCAGGCAGAATCCAACAAGGAAGCAAGCACCACTAGCCGACACGCGAGACGCAAAGCAAAAAACCGACACCACATCCTGCAGGACCAACGCAAAACAGCTCCAGCAGTGAACACGATGTACACGCCACTGAGACCAAGGCACCAGACCCAGGAATGGCCTCAAGCACCACCGCATCAACCTGAAGCCAATTCGAACTGAAAAAAAAAGAACTGCAAGACCAAAGCCAGCAGGCCACGAGCGCGCAAGCTCTCAGTCATCAGTGCAGTCGAAAGGGAGGAACCTGCACGTGAAGCTGAACCACGCCAACATCTCGCTGAAGTGCAGAGGTGAACAAACACGCATTGAGGCACACGAATAAACCTCGCAAGGAAAACCTGGACCACTGTCAACACCTTGCGCCACTCAAGCGTGTGGTACGACAGAAGTATTCCAAGCATCCAACAACAACACAGGGCAGTCTGCTAGCCAGGACGACTCCAGAACCTCATAATGAATCCAGTATAGAGACGAATCCATTAGAGGCATAAGCCGGGTTGCGAAGGAGGCAAGCCGCAATGGCCGCCTGCACTGCAGTTGGCAAGACGCAGGAAGCAGAAAACCTCCGAAGGAACTGAACCTGGGGAGGGCACCAAATCCCACTCGTATGCATAAGGAAGGGGGGGGGGGGGAGGGACAGCTCCATGTAACAGTAAGCTCTGCTTGGAGGGTAGGAAAACCTAGGCGAGGCCTAACAGGGCCTAAAGTCCGCAAGTTAGCCCCTCCCAAGCCCCAGGAACCACCACATCAGGACCCAGGGGCGAGTCGTCCCCCAAAACCCCAGCCTCAAAAGAAAAGGCCGGTGCAGCCATAGAAGCCAGAAAGAAGGGGGCCCACTGGTCAGACCCAAAAGCTTCAGCAGGGAGAACTGACTTGAATGCCTCTTGTCACCACCCCGGAAGGGGTATCCCCCATGACCACCAGTCTCAAGCCCATCTAAACCCTGCCCTGACCCCGAAATCCTCAGACGGTGCAGAGCCGGATGCAGGGGGGGGGGGGAGGACCAGACTGAACCATGGCAGGGGAAAGGACGAGGGGGAGCTGACGAAACCAAGGCCGAAGTAAACAACATACCCAAGTCCGGGTCCTTACAACCAAAACGAGGGAACCTCGGGGCTTCCGGGTTAGCAAGCAACCTAGCGCGTTGTAACAACCTAAACCTAACGTGCAACGCCTGCATGCCTGTACCAGAATAGTCGCCAGTGGACTGGGTAAACGAAGCCATAAACAAGCAACAAAACTCATAGGATTCCGGGTCGAAGGTGTCACCAACCCAGCAGACAGCGCAACCGAGGCAAAAACAGAGTCACCCTGAGACAAAGGGACAGAGCAAACCTCAAACTCGCACAAAGCTAGGGGGGGGGACTCGGGTCACATCCATCGGACCCATACACCCCCTTCGGGATTCCCAGGGGTTCTGAGACGGCACCCAAGTCTACCAACAAACTTTCTAAAAGCTGAAACCTTGTGACGTGTCCACTCACGGGGGGCCTAGCAGGGGGTACCACCCAGAACACAGAGAGAAACCTAAGGTATAGATAGGGGGCAACGAACCAAAGCCCCCCCCCCCCCACCACCAGGAAGGAAAAACAAAAACAGAAGAAAAACCTGCAAGAGGACAACGTACCCAGGCGGAACGTTGTAGTGTGTAGTGTTATATATTTGTATAATATATGTGTGAACCATCGCTATACTCGGAAGTATGGTGTACATATTATTGATTCAATTATATTCATAAAACAATTAACAAATAGTTTTGCTGTTATTACACAATATACACACGTTATGTGCAAGTACAGTATCTGCATGTTTTGTTCACCATAACAAACCACTAAGTTGGTATGGTGAGTCCAAGCAACAAGAGTGGCCGCCACCTCCCTCCCTCCTTCAACACCTCACTCGGCATCATTTCTCCTCCGACCTTTCTGTTTTTGCTGTTATTACACTATACACACACACGTTATAAGTATCTAAATATTTTGTTCACCATAACTGTACAACTAAGTTGGTATGGTGTCCAAACAACATAGTGGCCACAAAAAACTGCATGACAAATCACACACCAGCCAGCAGATGACGCGACCTCAATCCCTCCCTCACCAAAATGGCTTTTCCCGGCATAATGTTTATGCTGTTATTATTCTATATACACCCGTTATATATAATTATCTACATGTGTGTTCACCATAACGAACCACTAAGCTGGTATGGTGACTCCAGACAACAACAGTGGCCGCCACACACAGTCAGCTGGTGCTACCTCCCTCCCTCACTAGCATTCCTCCTCCCACCATACTGCCTGGGTTGTTATTACACTATATATACACACACACACATTATATATAAGTATCTACATGTTTTGTTCAACTGTATACCTAAGGTGATATTCTGTCCAAAGAGCATAGTGGCAACCCTACACAGCATGACAAGTCACACACAAGCCACCAGACAATGCCACCTCCCTCACCAAAATGGCTCCTCCCAACATACCCCTTTTGCTGTTATTACACAATATACACACGTTATATACAAGTATCTACATTTGTGTTCACCATAGTGAACCACTAAGCTGGTATGGTGAGTCCGGACAATGAAAGGTCGCCACAGTGTCAGCAGACGACGCTACCTCCCTCCCTTGCCAAGATTACTCCTCCCACCATATTACGCACATCGCTAATTATCACCACAATCCTGCTATTATCAGAATCCTGGTCATTTTTATCACAGTCAGGGGTCTTCTGTAATACTATCATTAAATAATAGCAGGTTCATGTATATTGTTACATATTTAGATGATGATGTGTTTCACAAGTTGAACAGCAGCGCTGTTAGCTCATTCTGCGTGCACCAGCCTTGGCTGCTCACTCATTACCGAGGCTCTCACACCCACGAATGTTACCCACGATTTTTTTTCCAAGATGGAGCCTGTTTCCTATCGGTCATGGCTGGCCTATAGCTACCCCTATCTCTAGCGAGGCTTTTAAAATTGTATGCTAGATCCTCAATTGTATATATGTATGATGTGTGCCATTCCGTGACAGTTACTCCCATTGTGTATGTATGTATTGCGCTGTTTAAGGGTTAAATCATACATATACGATGTGCGCCGCTCAGTGACATTTACTGCATCATATATACAGTACATGTATTGCGCCCTTTAAGGGCTAATGGTGTTCAAGAGATTTTAAAAAATACCTCTAAAGGATATGTGATCAACTGGGTAGTTTCATATGTCAGGCTGTGGGCAGCTGTATCCAACAGCCTGGTTGACCAGGCCACCAACCAGGAGGCCAGGTGAGAGACTGGGCTATGGGGATACTGATCCATAGAATCACCACCAAGTAGTTAACCCAAACTTGATGGCCCTTCCTCCCTTGCTAGCATAACCAACATTAGAGGGATGTCAGTGATCTTACTGGAATGTAGAAAGTTTTTGTTCACAATGGTTCCAACACTTAAAGGTTTTTGATAGAGTCCCATGCAAGAGGCAGTTCTGGAAACTGAAACATGCTGGAGGTTACTCGAGATGATTTCGGGACTTTGCGTCCCAGTGGCCCGGTCCTCGACCAGGCCTCCTTTTTGTTACACATGTTTTTGTTACAAGAATATCATCAGCGGATATGCTAGACTGGCCAACATAAGAACTGCGTTTAGAAACTTGTGTAAGGAATCTTTCAGAACCCTGTATACCACTTATGTAAGACCAATCCTGGAGTATGCAGCTCCAGCCTGGAGACCATACCTAGTTAAACACAAGACAAAGTTAGAGAAGATTCAGCGGTATGCCACCAGGCTCGTCCTGGAACTGAGAGGATTGAGCTATGAGGAAAGGCTAAAGGAGCTGAACCACATCCCTGGAAAACAGAAGAGTAAGGGGAGACATGATACCCACCTACAAAATTCTCAGGGGAATTGACAGGGTGGACAAAGACAAACTCTTCAGCACGGGTGGGACACGAACAAGGGGACACAGGTGGAAACTTAGTACCCAGATGAGCCACAGAGATGTTAGAAAGAATTTTTTCAGTGTCAGAGTAGTTAATAAATGGAATGCACTAGGAAGTGATGTGGTGGAGGATGACTCCATACACAGTTTCAAATGTAGATATGATAGAGCCCAATAGGCTCAGGAATCTGTACACCAGTTGAACTCCAAGGTACCCTGGTTGATACCTGGTTGATACCTGGTTGATGGGGTTCTGGGAGTTCTTCTACTCCCCAAGCCCGGCCCGAGGCCAGGCTCGACTTGTGAGAGTTTGATCCACCAGGCTGTTGCTTGGAGCGGCCCGCAGAGCCACATACCCACCACAGCCCGGCTGATCCGGGACTTCTCTTAGGAAACAGTCCAGTTTTCTCTTGAAGATGTCCACGGTTGTTCCGGCAATATTTCTTATAGTCGCTGGGAGGACGTTGAACAACCGCGGACCTCTGATGTTTATACAGTGTTCTCTGATTGTGCCTATGGCACCTCTGCTCTTCACTGGTTCAATCTTGCATTTTCTTCCATATCGTTCACTCCAGTACGTTGTTATTTTACTGTGTAGATTTGGGACCTGGCCCTCCAGTATTTTCCACGTGTATATTATTTGGTATCTCTCTCGTCTCCTTTCTAGAGAGTACATTTGGAGAGCTTTGAGACGATCCCAATAATTTAGGTGTTTTATCTCGCCTATACGTGCCGTATATGTTCTCTGTATTCCCTTTATTTCAGCAATCTCTCCTGCTCTGAAGGGGGAAGTGAGTACTGAGCAGTATTCGAGACGGGACAACACAAGTGACTTGAAGAGTACAACCATTGTGATGGGATCCCTGGATTTGAAAGTTCTCGTAATCCATCCGATCATTTTTCTGGCTGATGCGATATTTGCTTGGTTATGCTCCCTAAACGTTAAATCGTCGGACATCATTATTCCCAAATCCTTGACATGCTGTTTTTCTACTATGGGAAGATTTGATTGTGTTTTGTACCCTGTATTATGTTTCAGATCCTCATTTTTGGCGTACCTGAGTACCTGAAATTTATCACTGTTAAACATCATATTATTTTCTGCTGCCCAATCGAAAACTTTGTTGACATCTGTTTGTAGTTTTTCAATGTCTTCAGCAGAGGTAATTTTCATGCTGATTTTTGTGTCATCTGCGAAGGATGACACGAAGCTGTGACGTGTATTTTTGTCTATATCAGATATGAGAATAAGGAACAGTAGCGGTGCAAGGACTGTACCTTGAGGTACAGAGCTTTTAACATCGCTTGGACTCGATTTTATCTGATTGACTGTTACTCTTTGTGTTCTGTTCGACAGGAAATTGAGTATCCAGCATCCTACTTTTCCAGTTATTCCCATTGACCTCATTTTGTGAGCTATCACCCCATGGTCACATTTGTCGAAAGCCTTTGCAAAGTCTGTGTATACAACATCTGCATTTTGCTTTTCTTCTAGGGCTTCTGTGATTTTGTCATAGTGGTTGAGTAACTGTGACAGACAGGATCTTCCCGCTCTAAATCCATGTTGTCCTGGATTGTGCAATTCATTGTTTTCCATAAAACTAGAAATTTGATTCCTAATCACTCTTTCAAACACTTTTATTATGTGTGATGTTAGTGCAACTGGCCTATAATTTTTTGCTAAGGCTTTACTCCCCCCCTTGTGCAACGGAGCTATATCTGCAGATTTAAGTGCTGCTGGTATCTCCCCTGTATCCAGGCTCTTTCTCCATATTACGCTGAGTGCTCTCGCTACTGGTACTTTACATTTCTTTATGAATATTGAATTCCATGAGTCAGGCCCAGGGGCTGAGTGCATGGGCATATTGTCAATTTCTCTTTCAAAGTCCTCCGAGTTTGTGGTAATATCCGTTATATTATCTGCAGCTTGAATGTCATTCATAAAGAAGCTGTCTGGGTCATCAACTTTCATGTTGTTAATTGGTGTGCTAAACATAGCCTCATACTGGCTTCTTAGAATTTCACTAATCTCTTTGTTGTCCTCTGTGTACGTACCTTCATTTGTAATTAACGGTCCAATACTGGTCGAGGTTTTGGATTTTGATTTAGCGTATGTGAAAAAATATTTCGGATTTTTCCTTATCTCTTGTATAGCTCTCTGTTCCAATTCCATTTCCTCAGACTCATATGATCGCTTCAACGTTTGTTCGATTTCTTCGATCTCCCTGCTTAGGCTTATTTTCCTTGCTTGTGATAGTTGTGTCTGCCGACCCATTTACTACTAGGTAAACAGGTGCATCAGGGTGAAAGAAACTCTGCCAATTTGTTTCCGCCTCCATCGGGAATGGAACCCGGAATTCAGGACTACGAATCCTGAGTGCTGTCCATTCAGCTGTCAGGCCCCTCAGGAAGAGCGAGAAAGAGACTTCTTGCATGGATGAATTTTTTTTAACTGAAAGACATATGAGGGCAGTAATCAGAAACAACGTATCTGTCTGGAGGAGTGTTACTAGTTGAATACCACACGGTTCAGTTTTTGCACCAGTAATGTTCATCGTCTACATAAATGATCTACTGGAAGGAATACAGAATTATATGAACATGATTGCAGTTGATGCGAAGATACTGGGAAAGAAAGAAAGAAATAAATTCCATGTTATGGAATGTGGAATCAGAGAAAATAGACCACACACAACTTACAAATTATGTGGAAAGGAATTACAGAACTCTAATAACGGACAAGACCTAGGGGTGGTTTTGGATAGTAAGCTGTTGCCAGAGGAACACAAAGAACATTGTGAGAGGATCGGATACATTGTTTTCCAACTTCAGACTTGTTTTTAATTATTTTATATGGATAGTGAAATACTAATGAAACCGTTCATGACATTTGTGAGACCAAAACTGGAATATGCAGCAGTTGTATGGTGCCCAAATCTCAAGAAGCACATAAAAAAATTGGAAAGGGTGCAATGGCATGCTACAAAATGGCTTCTGGAAATGTAAAACAAGAATTATGAGGAGAGACTGAAAGCGTTAAACGTGCCAAAAACTAGAAGATAGAAGAAAAAGGAGGAGATATGATCAACACTTACAAAATACTAACAGGAATCGACCAAATTGACAGAGGAATTCCTGAAACCAGCAACTTCACAAATGAGAGAACACAGATTCAAGCTAAGGAAACAAAGGTGCCGAAAAAGCATTTGGAAGTTTTCTTTTGCAGAGTGATAGACGGTTGGAACAAGTGGTGGTGGTGGCCAAAACCGTCAGTAGTTTCAAAGCGTTATGACAGTGCTGGGAAGACAGGACACCACGAGCGTAGCTCTCATCCTGTAACTACACTTAGGTAATTACACAGGCCAGCTCTAGGGGCACTCAGAAGATAACTATTATATCACAATGACATGCATCAGCAGTTATGTCTTGTCTGTACCTTTCTAACTTCTGAAGTCTTAAATACTGATGCTTTCTTTTTTATCTAAAACATGATTTCACAATGAACAGATAGAGCTTGGGGAGGGGGAGCGAAGAACCAAGTTCACCTTGAATGTGGTCTAAAAATTAATACAAGTACTGTATGTGCATTACAATATACGACAAAATATATGGGATTAAAACTTAAAATTAACGTAATTATCAAAACATCTCCCAAGATGTCAAAATGAGAACAAAGACATAAGGAGAGCGACATCAAAGGTATCAAATTCCCTAAGGATCCTATCAAGGGACAAAATGACCTTGAGGGACATTGAAAATTGCTGCAATTGATGCAGTGAGCATTGGGAAAAGAACAATCTGTCCTAAAATATCCATGGGGATGCTGATCCCAAAAATTGTCAACAGGTAGGTAGGTGGGTCACCATACAAGGGCCAATAGGATGCCTCACTACTGTACTTTTAGGACCCATGTCCATATTTCCAGAGCCTATTACAGAGGCATGGAGAGGGGACACATTCCTGAATGGAGCATCTATATTTAGGCCATGTAGCAGAGCCAAACACATCATGCAACATACCAATGGTTGAGGGAAACATGCATGTTTGAACGTGCATTGCCTAGGTTCCTCATTATGAAGGTGGGAGGGAAAGGAGGGGGGTTGTTAAAGGGCACAGCTGTAGTAACACAAACAGTTACCACTTCAGGTAATGTACTAGGCATTACAGGATAAGCTCTCTTCACTTCAGGTAATGTACTAGGCATTACAGGATACTTGGGGATTGACCCTGCCAAGGGAGTGGGAGGGAAGAAGAGAGGATCAGTTAGGTGAACCAAAGATGAAACTGTGTCTGGGTCCACTGTAGTTGGAACTATGGAGTCCCATCTTCCATAACTGTCCGACTAGGGGGCTGGTTGCCCACCCAATGAGCCTGTGTTTGAGAAGGGGTTCTTTTTACATGTGCATCCTGTGTGTCTATGTTAGGGCCCTGGAGCCAACGGATACCACCTACCACGGCCGTAAGGTAGGCAGAGTGCTGCTCGGTGCAGAAAGGGGCGAGTCGTCTTAAGCAGTGATTTCCCTTTTTGACAGGCAAGTCCTATTGCATTGTACATTCTCACCATATGGGTGGAAAGACCTCATTCTCCATTTTGCCCTAGCCGACACCTGGATCCACCTCTGATGACCTGAATGGGCACCCTACATTGGTCTCTTTTTGCATGTTCAACACTCGGAGAGGGTCAAGAGAAGGGACCGGGGCAATGCCCCCACTGGCCCTAGGTAATTGTCCACAAGACCCCTCACAATGGAAAGGCCTGACCCTTAAGGTTGTCAAAATTCAAGTTATGCTTTTAAAATGAGCTGGGGAAGGAAAACAGCTCAACCTTTAGCTAAAATGCTTTACTCTCTTCTGGGAGCTCCCCCATTAGAGGATGGCTACAGCATCAGTTTCTCCAGAAGGTTCACTAACCCCATCTCCCCAACCCTTTATAGTTATATATTGCTCCTCTCTTCTAATTCAATATTATGAAGATTCCACAAAACACATGCCAAGTACTTACTCTGCCACTGTCAAATTCCTCATTATATAAGTCGTCAGACGTCCGCTTCTTCAATTCCTTGCGTTCTCTTTCAACTTCATGGTCAGCAATACTCTTACTTCCACCCCACGTATTCACTGTAGGATATAAGGGATTTGCTTATAATGTGGCTACAGTACTTGAAAATGGCTCTAAGAACAATAAAATTAGTTAAGGATGTATAAAAAGCCTCATTTTTACCATAGCTAATGAATTATGCATTGAAGTTTATAGCAAATGAAATCTTGAAGAGGAAGCTTCTGGTTTATCAAAGCCATGCATTCAAGTGTTCCTGTATCAAGTCTGGCAGCACCTTCGTTTTTATTACAAAATTAACCATTATAATTTTGGGGGGGAAGGGGCAGATAATCAGAAGTGCCTCCAAATTAAACCTCAATTTAATAACATCTGCATTTTCATATGAAATTGAGTTCTTAAATTTTAATGGACAGAAAATGGTCTACTGGAAACCTGAGCAGAGCCAGGAGTTTGTCATCATCACCTTTAAGAAAACATCTATTAAGTAAAGCAAAACAAACACCAGAAGGTTCACAAGAGTAATAAAAGAAACAAAGCAGAAAATGACTTCACAAACCATTCATCCAGCTGTTAAGTCAAAACCACTAGTTACAGTTAGCCACTGCTAGGTGGCAAACCCCCCCCTCCCCCCATGTCAACAGAGAGGATGGACCAAAGAGCTGAAGCTAAGATGCTCAACCCTGGCAAGCACAACTAGGTAAGCACACTGTACACAAGTCCTGACACTAATGATCACCTGTGTGGACAGCTCCTTGAGTTACCAGCCTGCAGGTCCCAGTTTCAAGGTAAGTATTGGTCATCATTCAGACCATTTACTGACAATCCAACATGCCACACACCTAAACAAACGACACACACACATGCTAACCCATCGAACTTTCAATCCTCCTCTCTCTCTATACCCACATCCTCTTCCAGAATTTCACCACCCCATCCCTCTACCTCCCCCATCCTTTCCAAAGATCTTGGACATCAAAGCTGAAGCTAACTTTGGTCCTATGGGAAACCTGTTGCATTATTTGTCATTTCAAGGTTTAATGATAGTTTTCACATGCACATCAGTAATTCTCACCATAATGCTGCTAATATCAAAATACTGGTCACTAAATCCCATAAATGAATAATTTTTCACGTGTTTATTTTGTAAAGGAATATGAGAAGTTATTTCAATGTGCTTGGAGAGATCAAACAATGGCAGTGCTGTGGCTGCCTGTCTAGCATTGTGAATATAATGTATTCCTTCTGAACAACTACATAAAATCCACAAGGAACGGAGAGAAGCCTTCAAGTATTAACCCTTAAATGCTGCAGCCTTAGGGGTCAAGAAGTGAAAAATATTCAAATTATGTAAAAATTACTTAAAAATATTAAACAAATCTCCAACTTATTGGCTTCAGGGTTATGAAACTTTCATCAAAATATTTCAGAAATTGATTTTAGACAAATTTAAAAAAAAAAAAAAGTTTTGTTGATAACAACAGCTCCTATTAACTGGAACTGAGGGATAATGCAGCAATAAAGAGATGCAAGCACCTGTCCGATACACAAAGAAGAAGAATAATAGTAGTAACAAGTATCCACAAAGTGGATATGCAGCTGGTGCCTTTATGGCATTGCTGAGTAATATATAACTACAAAAAAATAATGAATAAGTATGTTATTTAAGCTCTATTTTGTTATATCATATAAATACATTGCCCAATGTTGTTATCTGTTACTTTCATCAATGCCCTCCAAAAAATATTTTTTTGGGCATTGATAATATTGCCCCCCAAAAAATTTTTTTAGGGTGGATTTTTTTTATGATTTTAGTTTTTTTTTTACTTTCTTATCTATTTTGTTGTAAACTTGACATCCTGGAGAGTGCATACTCGTCCCTAACTATGTGAAGATAGAATGAAATTGGTCAACAAATAAATCAGTCACAACTGGCAGAACTTGGGACTTTGAATTTTTTTTAGCCGATTTTTTACAGAGATTTCAAACTATTTTCTTTGTCTCTTTAGGTTGTTTTGATGATTATGGACCAGATTAGGGATTTTTCACTTATATAAAGTATACCCTGTATACCCTAAATATATCCCCTAAATCATTATAATTATCCCTATATTTTGTTTTTTGGGAGTTATTTTTTCTTGACTATTTTGACACATTGACCTACAACTTTCACACATTCCAGTACGAATGCCACACAATGTTTATTACATTGCCAAGCAATGTTTAAACATACAAGTAAATTAACGAATTCGAACTACCTTTACTCATTGTCGATAACTACAACTTCAATTATCTCTAAAACTAGTTTCAACTTTGAGAAGCTTCTAAAATTCCAGTTTCTAACTGATTATTACCATTTTGACATTGTGTGCTCAGCTGTCTGTTCTACAATCTCTTGTCCCTTGAGAATGGATTTTTCATAAACCCTAAATGTTTGTTCACCGTGGTAGACCAGCCTACCAGCTGTAAGTTAGAACAGAAACAACCGCATGTACAAGTGCATGAAAAACCAGAAAACCAAGGATGGACAGTGACTCCCAAAAAGCATAACGTAAACTTCTTTTTTTCTTCTTCTAAATTTGCCGCATATTTCAAATGCCATACTGATGATTTTTTTTACAGTGAAGTATACTAAAACCTATATTTTAATTTGATGAAAATGAAGATCATATTCTATTCTGAGAGCATAACACCACCAAATGAACAATTGGTGATAGTTTATATCTTTTAATCTATTTGAAAATCTGAAGTTTTCAATATTAAATTTTAAAATTAATTTTGATTTTCTTGTTTTTCAAGTTATGCTAATGATCAAGTGACAAAGTTAGAGCATTTGCAGAGTAATTATGCACAAAAAATTGTAAAGTGTTTGTGCAAGTTTTAAAAACTGATGTTATGGTCCAATCGTATATGCATGTTTTGCGCCGTTTATGGGTTAATAAACAACGGGTAAACGAATAGAGAAGTCAACACCATATCAAAAGATATTTAGAAAAATTTAGATATTAAAAAAAAAAAAAAAAAAAAAAAAAAATACCGAGTAACGACTTCGATACCTTGCCTACGGTCAAATCCAGACCTCACCATACAGCACCGGATAACGACATCTCTACCGAGTTCTCCCCCTCACCGCCTTACCCAATGATTGATTGGCACCCATCCCCCATTTCCTTACCTCTGTGTGGTTATTTCATCTTACCCCTCCCATACAACTTTCACATGGGTATTTAAGATAAATCTGCACCTAAGGAATGAGAATCTCATTCATTACCTGAAAATGTTTCAGAGTGGAACGAAACGTTGTAGAACATACACCCTTCAATAATCATTAGATTTTCATTACCATGAATCTCGGTAACTTGAATGCTCTTCCTAATTCCAAAAGTAATAAAATAGAAGCAAAGAAAGCTTGTACTATAAGATAAACACAACCAGCAATGCAGTCATATTTAACTACACATACACGCACACAAAATTGTATGCATAAATGAACATTTTGTAAGATACAATTGCCAGCAATGTATGTGTGTTAAAATGTTAAATATTAACACTTCAAATAAATATTTGCCGTGTTTCTCGTTTTGTGTTTTAAAACATTAATGGTCTTTTTATAATTCAGTGAATGATAACTTTTTAAATTGTATCTAATAATTATTAGCCATGAACACTTTTAATACATTTTTACATGTTCATGAACTTTGAATAAATGCATTTAAACAGTGAAGTATCAAGAATGACTGAGGCTTCACAACTTCCTCTGAAAAATAGAGCAAAATATCCAGAAATTCAGGTCAACATGCTTGTCAAAGCCCTGTGTGTTCAAAATAGAATACAGTAACTATTAAATTCAATTACATAGTACATATATACAGTACCTGTATACATAATTCATCAATATCCCAACAGATGTCAAAGGTTTCTATGTGGGAGACAACTGGGTTGGTTTCCCATACAGAAACAAGCCAAGCGATCAACAATACATAATGTAGCTAACCAACACAACTTTAAAACCTGTCTAATCTCATCTGAATATTTACATGCTTAAACTCTCACCCTTTTACTGATTTATTGAAGTTCATTAACACGTAAACAACAAACATTAGCATTGGCAAACATTTTTAGGTTAAAAGTAAAGACTTTTATCCTTGTCTATTTCATGACTGTCTATAGTGACTTGGCTAACTCAAACAATTATATTATCTCATGCAACAATAATTTGAACATGTACTAATGCATGAATACATAATATGCAATCAAAGCCAATTCAGAAAACTGTAAAAATGTGGGGGGGGGGGGATGTGACAAATGCACACAGCCATATGAACCACATACAGGCATCCATAATCATGAGATATATAAATGCATATGCTGCTGCTGTAAGTGTTGCAGCGTCTACAATATTGGTATCAATTGAGTTATATGAAAATGGAGTACCACACTGCCATAGGGTACATACATAACCAATAGTTAATAATAAAACCAAATTCTTCCAAGTTGGCATATAATAATTACTGTACTATACAGCAGTTATTAATATTCTGTGCTTCCCACATAAGATCCTACCAATTGTTACCATTAGATGCAATCAAATGAATAATAACCAGATAATAAATAAAATAGTGTGCCTATCATTTAAAACTTACCTTTAGTTCCATAGGCAAAGTTTCCAGCTCTTCGCAACTCGTCCACTACTTCTGTGGTGCGGCTACCATCCCACACTCCACTCCTCCTTTTATGAGGCTCTTTAAAATTCTCTCTTTCACGGTCGTGGCTCTGTTCATTGTCACGGTCACGGCCTATAGTGTGAGAGAGATCTTTAAGACTACCATTCCAATGAACAATTTGGGCCATTGGATTGGTTTTAGCTTTCCCTATGGTCTCTTTAGTCTTTTCAACCCAACACTCAGTTCCTTCCTTATCACCTTCACCATCACTCGATTCAGAGTCTGATGACGCAGAGAGGGACAAGGCTGAAACGGATGAGGAATCGTTCTGTGCTTTGGAGCTTTCACCGTTACATGATGAGATTTTTCCTCGTTTACGATCTCTGCTTCTTTTACTACCCTTCTTTCCCTTTTCCACAAGTCTATTTTTTGATTTCCCATTTTCATGAATGACCCCGTTTTTTGAAACATCAGAGTCACTACACTGTACGTTTTTTGACTTTGCCTCGTAGCTACTATTTTGTCCGTTTTTTGAAATATTACAATTAAGTCCATTTTTTGATGCTTCATGCTCATTCTTTTTGATAGATTTTGCTTTGTCTTCGGGACGACATTTCTTTGAGGGGCTTGAAGGTTCATTGTCATCATGATCTCTAAATCTTTTACTCTGAGAATTTTCTGCTTCACTGTCAGTGTCTGATTTTGAGCTATGATGACCATTTTCACCATGACAATTTATTCCATTTTTATTGGATTCATTCGAGAGTTCTTTCTTACATTCCTTGCGATTAGGTGAATTGGAAGTGCTGTTACTCTTGCTAACCTTGCCTTCTATGTCACCGCCTTTTATGCGACAACCATCTGTGGACTTCAGCTTGTTGCACTCTTGTCTTTCCCGCTGAGGAAATACAGCTTCCGGCTGCTCGTCTTCAGGACTTTCTGGACTGCGAGATGAGACACAAGTAAATAGCGATAAGATAGACTTCTTCATGGATTTTGTTGAGCGATCAGAGCGGCAGCTGTCCACACTGGCTTTGCTTTTCAGACTTGCAGAGTCTGCTTCGTCTTTTTTGTGAGTTGGGCTAGGAAGAACCGAGTCATGCGATAGGGATTTTTCTAATTCTGGACGCTGCTTTTTGGGAGTCACTGTCCATCCTTGGTTTTCTGGTTTTTCATGCACTTGCACATGCGGTTGTTTCTGTTCTAACTTACAGCTGGTAGGCTGGTCTACCACGGTGAACAAATTTCCATGTGATCCACCAGCACTACTGTTACTGCTTTCACTTGGTGAATGTAATGATGCATCTGTCACAAGCCAGCCTGAGTCACTTTTACCTTTACAACTGGCTTTGATGGCTGCTGTGTAATGCTGAGCGGTGCTATTTACAACCTGTAGAGACCGTGGCATAAATGTAGTTGTTCCGCTTTTACTGGAGATATTACTTTTTATGCTACTGTCACTTTCAGTACACTTATTATTTTTAACATCACCATTACTTAGCCTTTCTGGTTTCTGCACATGTAATAATCCATTTATTTTCTCACTTTTTGCACTCTTAACACCATTTGCTTTTATACATCTTGGATCATCACTTTTCACTTTATTATTCTGAACAGACTTTTCCCTGTGTGCTTTTATTGACCCCCCCTTGGATTCATCGATCTCCGACTCGTCTGAATCATCTGGATATGGAACCAAGCTAGGCACCGATTTAGGAGTTGAAGCCGTTTTGCTTGGTGTTGAAGTAGATGAGGAAGAGCCCGAAGAAGAGGCTGAAGGTTTCATTATCAAGAGGGATGTGGTACCGGCGTTGAGGATAATTCTATTGGGCTTGTTTGTGCTTTCACTTTTGCCTTGATTTAACTTTATTCCGAAGGAAATTCTTTCCCTGTAAAGTAGAAGACTAGTAGTAGATCACCAATGTTAACAATAATTTTGTTGCCAAAACAATAATCTCAAAAATAAAGATATCTAATGTCAACCCTGTAATATTTACAAATGAAAAGTAAATGCCAAATTTCACATAGAATTGTTAACATATAAGAATAATAATTAAGAGTGTACAAGTTCAACCAACCTGTCTTTATGTGATGGTAATGGAGGTTTATTAGTAGGAGTTGGAATGCCATTTCTATTTCCAACTTCCCCAATGTTATCAGTGGCACGACCAAAGCCATTAGCCACTGAGGAGGCACTATGGCTTGTTGGTATTGGTTTGGAGACCCCATCTGAATTCTGACGTATCAAGGTCTTCTCTGAACTCTGGCGAACCACCTGTTTTACCTGCATATTATCCTTTGGTTTTCGTACCATCTCATAAAACAGGATGTACGGGTTACGCAAAAGGGCACTCTGAACAGATATGGATCGCACCTGAAAAGTATCCATACCATTGAAACAATACGATTTTTAAATAATTTGTGTGTACTTATAAGAAATGAAGGATAATATTAATTACAATACTACATTTATATATTTTTTATGGGGCTTACGAAATTGTATTCAACATCTTGAATACCATATTTACACAAGACATGGTACTAAGGTAACTAGCAATTGTGAAAAAGGGTGGTTACCTTGCATTGATTTATGGGGATCAGCTTCCCCATGGTCCGGCCTGACCATGGGGAAGCAGCCGTCCATTACATGGTCACACCAAGTAATAAACAGTTCCAATATCAAGCACTATCAGTCTTTGTCCTATATCCATTAATATACAAACAAAAGTTGAACAATGACAAAAGTAACAAGACTGTACAGATGCCACAAGAAAAAATATACAACATAGGGAAAATACTACATTAAAGATAGAAATACTCACCGATGAATCGTCAAATTCAAACATAGTACCGCTAGATGCTTCTGCAACAGCTGTATAATGTCCCCTCCATGTTGTGATCCACCCAGATGAATTACCATGGATGCTAGACGATATTGATATGGTCCAGTACCTGGCTGATGTTTGCTGGCTCCATTCACAAATCTCGATATATCTATTGTTCTTTGAATTTTATGTGTTTTTCCAATTTTACCACCAGACATTGTAAATCTGAAAAGAAATTAATATCTTAGTAAACATTATAGTACATAAATGTAAATCAATGTCCGGTGTAAAAATCAGGAAATAAATATTTATGAAAACATGACAATTAAGTGACAAACCTCTTTAACTGTATCAGCAACACATGCGGAGCTCTTTCGATGAGTGTCTCTTAGTGGCAGGCACCTTTTTGAGACACTTCTCACACTTATAGGCATTATCCACATCAAGGGTTTCTTTCTTAAATGGAGGTTGAGCGCATCATCAACACTGTTCACTGAACGGATATCTAGCACCAAGTCTTGGAAATGTGAAAAGGTTGTGGACACATGATGACACACAGGGCATATCACTGCAACGAGCAATAAACAACATTATACTTATTTAATATTAAGCAACAGTAAAGGCAATTTAAAGTTATAATTGTAAAAAGCACTTAGCCATGGTTCAAAGCCTTCAGAAACATACAATACTTTAAGAATCAATATCAAACAAATGTTACTGCATTCAAATTACCATCTCAAGAGCACATAGAATCACATAAAGCTGTCTTATTTATTCTAGACACCAAGGACCTAGTGTCTAGTATCTAGTTTAACCTGAGAAAATAACCAAGAAACCTGCTCCATTCACAGATTTCAAACCGTCTATATAAACAACAGAATACAAATGCAGTATACTAAACAATTCTCAAAGAAAGAGCAATTAAAAACGTGGGGAAGAGTGGAAGTACAAGCCTTCAATTTGAGTCACGGTATTCATTTTTTTATATTTAGGGCTTTCCATAGAGGGAATTGGTGGCAAGGAAAAATACTGTTCCTGTGTTGTGCACATGCAGAAAGAAAAACAACTGCAAATGTTCCAATCTTTTCATAAAAGATTGCATACCACAAGCATGTAAGGTTTGAAACAGGTCCATTGGTTAAAATGTAATATACTGTAATCGGAAATGGGGACATTGGAGGGGCTTCGTAAAGCAATGTAGACAATACTTTTTGTAGTGGCCTTGTAATGATGGAACACCAACTTCAGTGCATAAATTCTGTATTGGAGAAGAACAAAACATGTCCATGATTAAAGGTAAGCATGTATGAGGAACAGCATCAGGACCTCAAAGGGTCACAGGGAAAGCATACAAACATGCTGGGAAGCCATAACCCAGCTTGACAACACCAAGGAAGAGTGTAACTTGAGAAGTATTAATCTATCAGCATCCCAGGTGGAATTGGATGATACTTTCACAAAGACAAGGACCTTGGTGCACTAAGCATGCAGGCAACGAGCACAGTATGCAACTTCAAGATAACACACATAAAAAATTACATGAATTTCATAGTGTACTGTCTTTATACACACTTTGATTACCAAATAGGTACAAGTTTCAGTAGTATCAAATTTAAAACCACGTTGCACAAGAAAAATGTAATCACCGACACACCAAATGTAGTGTGTTGCCAAAACTGAGCACATAATAAGACATTTTCTCAATATCTTTGTGGTTTTCTTAAAATCATATCTCACAGAATAAGTGACTTTTTTTACCTCATTATTAAATATCCAGAAAATATTAGCAAGAATCCTGTATTTTATACTTACACAAAAAACAAGTATTTAGTTCGTGATATAAACAGGTGTGATATGTATGAAAAATACGATAATTAAGCCCGTGATATACATAAAATACAATTTAGACATGATATACCCAAAATACAATTTAGCCTGTGATATATAAAATACAATTTAACCCATGATATATATACAAAATACAATTTAGCCTGTGATATATAAAATACAATTTAACCAATGATATATACAAAATACAATTTAGCCCGTGATATACACAATATACAATCATTTAGGCCATAAAATACACAAAGGCCACAAAAGTCGCAATTAACATGTATTTTATGCAAAGGAACATTAGAAATTCCCCCCCCCCCCATAGGAACTTTCCCAAGCCCTGGTGTGTGCTGGTGTACAATATATCTGGCTTGTGGGAGATATATATATGCGACTTTATTTCTCTTATCCTCCTCCTCCTTATCCTTCTCCTCCTCCTCCTTCTTCTTCTTCTACTGCTTCTTATGCCTCTTCTTTCATCATATCAGTATTATTATTATTTGTTTTATATCTTATTATAATTATCATATATAATTTCATAATGATAATATATAAAGCCAAAAATATTCTGTAATCATTTTAATAACATTACTACTCGCCTTAGTATTATTATTATTATTAGTAGTAGTATATTATTTACGATAAAAACCTACAATTGTGTATATGGGAAATTTATGTAAAGAAATTTACACCAAGTCTTTCACACTCTTCTGACTGCTTTGTCAAAGTCTGAGTGTGTGACTAGGACAAGACTTACATCTCAACGTCTTAGACGTAGAGATGTAAGTCTCAATCACTCTCAAGTCTGAGTGTGTGATTAAGTCTAATCACACACTGAGACCTAGACAAATCACCCAGGAGAGTGTGAAAGACTTAGTGTAAATTCCTTACATAAATTTCACATATACACAATTGTGTGGGTTTTCATCCTATGTTATTATGTCAGTGAGAAGACATTACTAATTATTAATATTATTATTAATTATTTTCGTCAACCTTACTCACTCATTCAGAGCATTGCCAGAATTATATTTTACTTTCGCCAAATTAATTCCAATACCCGGAAATGCAAACCTTTTAAGGTACCGACAAGATGGGATTCACAACCTTTATATATATGGCCTTAAGAGGATTAGAGGACGACTTACGAGCGGCGATGTGTTATAGAGATTCAG